>JAXCMG010000024.1:8114276-8141804 GCA_034642415.1 Podarcis siculus | reverse complement strand
GAAGGCCCTCTGCCTGGTTCCCTATAACCTCACTTCTCGCAGTGAGGAAACCACCAGAAGGCCCTCAGAGCTGGACCTCAGTGTCTGGGCTGAACGATGGGGATTCACTTTGAATGATGGGGAAACACTTCAAATTGTGCTCAGAAACGTATTGGGAGCCAATATAAGTTTTTCAGGACCGGTGTTATATGGTCTTGGTGGTCACTCCCAGTCACCATTCTAGCTGCCACATTCTGGATTAGTTGCAGTTTCTGGGTCACCTTCAAAGGTAGCCCCACACATTGCAGTAGTCCAAGCGGGAGATAACTAGAGCATGCACCACTCAGGCGAGACAGTCAGCTGGCAGGTAGAGTCTTAGCCTGCGTACCAGATGGAGCTGGTACACAGCTGCCCTGGACACAGAACTGACCTGCGCCTCCATGGACAGCTGTGAGCCCAAAATGACCTCCAGGCTGCACACCTGATGCTTCAGGGGCACAGTTACCCTATTCAGGACCAGGGAGTCCCCCACACCTGCCTGTTCCCTGTCCCCCCAAAATAGTACTTCTGTCTTGTCAGGATTCAACAATAAACATTGTGGCCAATTTAAATCCCAGAACATTGTCCTGTCTGGTTTGTTTATACCTGTGGTTGCCTTGGTTTCTCCCTCTGTGAGTGGGGCACTCTGGGTGGATCTGCAACCAAGTTTATTTTCTTACCAGGTTAGTGTTCTTTTCACATCACAGCAAAGTTTTCTGGAGCTCTGTGTAAAAAACAACCAGAAACCTGCGGGCCCCTCCAGACTGGTGTTTTATCTCTGATGTGTTTGTGTCACAATAATAGGGCATTAGCAGTGGTTTTATTCTGCTTTCTTCATTGTTCTGGGATGATTCCCCAGTGCTACTGCATTATTGCTGTCCCGAGGGGTATGGTGCAACAAAAGCAGGGCAACGCCTCCTCCTGCAAGAACCTTTGAGATATGAAAAAAATGGGATTTTAGCAGAAGTTATGGGACATGCACTGATTGGAAATGGAGCAGCATGCCCATCCCAAACTTTTTGCAGGGACAAGTGGTATTGAGAGTGGGTTTGCATACAACCACCCCGGTAGTATTATGAGCGCAAATGATCATGACAATCCAACAAAAAGGACGCCTGGTCCTATATTGGCTTTGATACAAAGCACATTTGCTTGGGAGTAACTAAAATCAATGGTCCTTAGGCAAGTTTGTTTTGTGCTGGGATGACAATTAAAATACCCCCCTGTTAAGAAACACTGGTGATGGGGTAGAACAGATGTAGAGGTAAGGTAGGACAAAGATGGATGGAAGTAATAGGTCTTGCCTTTGTAGCAACGGTCACATTTATTATACTGACAGTTGTTGAATCCCAAGCAACTTTCGTCTGGCTTCATGCCAAACTTGGTTCTGCTTGACACTGTCCAGGGTAGTTCCCTGAACATAAAGACAGGAGCTGGTTAACAGGCAACAATTCATGATATCCTGAACCATTTTGCAGAGCAGGCAGCAAAGACTTGACTTGGCCATTGAGTCAACAAAAAGAATTTTCCAACCTGAGCAAATATTGACCCGCTTCCTCCTTGGAATGGAATTTGTTGGCGTTGTCGCTTTCTGGAATCCAAAAATCACAGAAAGGAAGAGCGGTGGAAGCAATAAGTAGGTTAAAATGTGTAACATATGAAACCTCTTCTTTCCAATAGCTCCTCTTTATCCTAGCAGGAACTTTTTCAGGTGTCGACAATTGTCAAATGCTGACGCTCGTTGCTTGCTGGCATGCACATACGGCCAGATGTGAGAACTGTATGTCAATTGTCAAATAGTAAATGTTGCCACTGCCTCAGCAACATTGCTCTGGGCTTGTAACTAACTTATCACAGCCTCTTATTTGCTAGGTAGGGCTTATACTAGTCACAAAAGAAAAGCAAAAACCACTAATTGCTGAGATAAACACATTCCATCATATTACAACTTGCAGGTTGTGTTCATCTGCTCCCCAGTTTTTGAAGAAAGTGTCTAGCTTTATAAAGGCATTATTCTTTCAGGATTAGAATCAGATGTTGGGAGAGCAGGGGTGCTCTAGTTAGCATATCCCTGCTGCCAACCCCCTTCCTTCTCTATGTTAGAAGCAGGCACATCAAGTCTATGGGACCGAGAAGAAGAAGAGTTTGGATTTGATATCCCGCTTTATCACTACCCTAAGGAGTTTCAAAGTGGCTAACATTCTCCTTTCCCTTCCTCCCCCACAACAAACACTCTGTGAGGTGAGTGGGGCTGAGAGACTTCAGAGAAGCGTGACTAGCCCAAGGTCACCCAGCAGCTGCATGTGGAGGAGCGGGGAAGCGAACCCGGTTCACCAGATTACGAGTCCACCGCTCTTAACCACTATACCACACTGAGGCTTCTACAACCCCCCAATGTCCACTGCGATGGGGCTTAGCCCCCCGATCTTGAGGGGCAGAGGAGGCCTGATGGGATGCCACCCCAACATGGTACGGCCAGGCGGGATGTCGCCCAGGATGCTACATGGCCTAGCGCGAAGTTCCTCTGAATCCTGTGGAGTCTCCAGACAAGAGCATCCTTCCATCCTATGGATTCCAGCAACTGGTTTTCAGAACAGTTTTGCTGCCTCCAACTGTTGCTGCACCAAAATCCTAGATTTCCCATTGATTTCCATGGCAGTTATTGTAACCCCTCTGACAAAATGGGCAGTGGGGACTCCTAATGAAACCAGAAACTGTGTATTTGTTTAACTATTATACGGGAAAGGATCTACAATGTAGATTCACGCTGCTCTTCCTGCAGCTTGGATCCAGGCACTGGATGTATCCCATGTGGGTTTATACTTCCTCATCCCCCCTCCACCCTAGCTACTAAGTTAATTGGGGACATGGGTGGTGCTGTGGTCTAAACCACTGAGCTTCTTGGACTTGCCAAACAGAAGGTCTGCAGTTCAAATCCCCACGATGGGTTTAGCTCCCATTGTTCTGTCCCAGCTCCTGCCAACCTAGCAGTTCGAAAGCACACCAGTGCAAGTAGATAAATGGCGGGAAGGTAAACAGCATTTCTGTGCACTCTGGTTTCCATCACAGTGTCCCATTGTGTCAGAAGCTTTTTAGTCATGCTGGTTATAAACACCGTTTCAGGTTACAGACTCCGCTAACCCGGAAGTAGTACCTCGGGTTAAGAACTTTGCTTCAGGATGAGAACAGAAATTGTGCAGCAGCAGTGTGGCAGCAGCGGGAGGCCCCATTAGCTAAAGTGGTGCTTCAGGTTAAGAACAGTTTCAGGTTAAGAACAGACCTACAGAATGAATTAAGTACATAACCAGAGGTACCACTGTACAGTGAAAAGTTATATACTATCATATGCTATCTGTGAAATAGGATCAAATCAGTCAACCAACCATCAAATCTAAATAAACAGTTAAAGTACTGAAATGAAGCATGAAATATTAGGTATACAATACCAATGCTAAATACCAAGCATGTGCTAAAGAACCCTCCCCCCTCCCCCAAGTATTACAAGAGAGGGAAATTAAGCAATTATTTGGCACAGCTATATTAGTACAGGGATAGCTCTGCTTTAGACTTTAAAAATGGGAAAATGCCACTTTCGTGGCATGTAAATGGTGATGAGTTGTTGTGAATATAAAAATGGTTGATGGGCGCCATCTGTGTGGCTAAAGGCTTCAGCTACGCATAGCATGCATTATGCAGTTCAATCCTATGCATGTCTGCTTGGTGAGACTGAGACGCTTGCAGATGACCTGGTTATGGAGCATTCATTGTGATTTGTTTGTGGGGAGGTGGGATGGCATCACATCAAAGCAACCTTTATCACACAAATTTCGGCTTTTGTCCCATCAATTTCCTTATGACAAAAAGTTCAGTCTTTGGGGAAGCGGGTTTGTTGTGCAGGACCTCCCCATTAGCTGTAACTGGGAAGCTTGAATTTGCCTGTATATTGTTGTTGTTGTTGTTTAGTTGTTTAGTCGTGTCCGACTCTTTGTGACCCCATGGACCAGAGCATGCCAGGCACTCCTGTCTTCCACTGCCTCCTGCAGTTTGGTCAAACTCATGTTGGTAGCTTCGAGAACACTGTCCAACCATCTCGTCCTCTGTCGTCCCCTTCTCCTTGTGCCCTCAATCTTTCCCAACATCAGGGTCTTTTCCAGGGAGTCTTCTCTTCTCATGAAGTGGCCTGTACATTACTGAATCCAAAATGATGACAGTCTGGAAGTGCCTTCTCGGTAGTGGCGCCCTCCCTGTGGAATGCCCCTCCCACCAGATGTTAAAGAAATAAACAACTATATGACTTTTAGAAGACATCTGAAGGCAGCCCTGTTTAGGGAAGCTTTTAATATTCGATGAATTATTGTATTTTAATATTTTGCTGGAAGCCACCCAGAGTGGCTGGGAAAACCCAGCCAGATGGGCAGGGTATAAATAATAAATCATCATCATAATTATTATTAGCTTTATTCAATTCAGAGGTAAAATAGTTTTGCATGCCACCCCAATCTCCGAGTGGTGCAAGATTCCAGAGGTTCCAGGTGTTGATTTGGGGTTTGTGTTTCCTTTTGGGAATGGGGCACAGCAGAGGCTGTGGGGTCTTTATGGTTTATTTACACTTATATACAACCTGAGTAGATGGGACGCAGGTGGCACTGTGGGTTAAACCACAGAGCCTAGGACTTGCCGATCAGAAGGTCGGCGGTTCGAATCCCCATGACGGGGTGAGCTCCCGTTGCTCGGTCCCTGGTCCTGCCAACCTAGCAGTTTGAAAACACGTCAAAGTGCAAGTAGATAAATAGGTACCGCTCTGGCGGGAAGCTAAACGGCATTTCTGTGCGCTGCTCTGGTTCGCCAGAAGCGGCTTAGTCATGCTGGCCACATGTCCCAGAAGCTGTACGCCGGCTCCCTCGGCCAATAAAGCAAGATGAGCGCCGCAACCCCAGATTCGGCCACGACTGGACCTAATGGTCAGGGATCCCTTTACCTTTGCCTTTACAACCTGAGTCTGTGATGGAGGGATTACCTGTGTTAACATCCCCAAAGGGTCTTGTTTCTCCCATAGCTGCAACCTTGGATTCTAACATTGCTCTCTGATCCTGCTTCAGCTTGCTGCTTCACTTCTAGCTTATAGCACAGGCCCCCCCTCTACTCTAGCATTTGTCCTTCTCACGATCCGTGAGTTGAGGGAGGAGTCCCACCCATTTGTCATCTTTCCTTTTTCTCTCTCTTAATGGCCCATCGCCCAGGTGATTACCTCCTCAGGAAGCAAGCTTGGCTAATATTTTAGCACTTGCTGAATCCAGTAGGTCAGGAAGCTAGCCTGGCTTGATTAGGTTTTAACACTTGCTAGATCCGCCTGCTTCTTGGGAGAAGGGCAATGACAGGCCTAGACAGCATCTTGAGAAGTAGAGACGTCACCTTGCCAACAAAGGTCCGTATAGTTAAAGCCATGGTTTTCCCAGTAGTGATGTATGGAAGTGAGAGCTGGACCATAAAGAAGGCTGATCGCCGAAGAATTGATGCTTTTGAATTATGGTGCTGGAGAAGACTCTTGAGAGTCCCATGGACTGCAAGAAGATCAAACGCATCCATTCTTAAGGAAATCAGCCCTGAGTGCTCACTGGAAGGACACATCGTGAAGCTGAGGCTCCAGTACTTTGGCCACCTCATGAGAAGAGAAGACTCCCTGGAGAAGACACTGATGCTGGGAAAGATGGAGGGCACAAGGAGAAGGGGGCGACAGAGGACGAGATGGTTGGATAGTGTTTTCGAGGTTACCAGCATGAGTTTGACCAAACTGCGGGAGGTAGTGGAGGACAGAGGTGCCTGGCGTGCTCTGGTCCATGGGGTCACGAAGAGTCGGACACGACTAAACGACTAAACAACAACAACAACAGATCCAGGGCTTTTGTCTGGCACCCACAAACTCATAACAATAGGGCTTAGGTCACATGCTGGACTTCCAGAGGGTTTTAGCAAATGATTTCTCACGAGTGGCTATTGAAACATGGTTGGACTGAGCAGGCTTTTGACTCAAGCTTCAATGAATGTGTCGCTTCTGATCACGTTTCTGCATTCAGCCAAGTTTAGCAGATTTTGTTAAGGGAAGGGATGTGTAACAGCTTGACTGAACGACCGAAGGCTGGCCCTGCCGTAAGTGGAATGAGACCTAAGCCGAGGTCATTTTGAATGCTATTAGAGGGCAGCAAATAGATTTGGATTTTTTTGGATCAGGCAGCAGTTGCATTGCATCCATCTTGCAGTTGGCTGACAGGAAGTTTGCTTATCTGTGGCTTGTTGGCACATTTAGCTAGGATAACACGCCCCCCTCTCTTATCAACCTCTGGCCTGTCTGCACATTCATGGTGGAAGTGACAGGAAAAAGCATCAGCAACTCCCGGCAATATTAGGAGTTCATGACTCCTGTTTCTTTCACCCAGAGAAAAGCAAAGAGGTAAACAATAGCTAAATGACTGTCTTCGACAACTGGAGCTCAGGGGTTTCATAAATAGGACAAGATAGTCAGAAAGAGCATGTGGCTTTTTCGTTGTTTAATTGCTGCTTTTATATAGCTGTCAGATTTTTGAATTCCACTTCCCCAACTTTTAATGTTTTTCTCCTTTGGTATAAGAGCATTTGCTATTGGGTGTCCTACATCTGACAAATAAATAAAACAAAATGCCATGTATTTTGCTGTTAATATTTTGCACAGTTACCTTAGGATAACAACGGGGGTTAACAGACTGATTAGTGATGGCTGACAAAATTTGTCTGTAGTCAATAAAGATTTGGCCCAATTTCACACAATATCTGCATCCTTATTTCACTTCTTTTGCAGGACTTCCATTTACACCTGCCTGGGTAATGTGTTCCCCAAAAACTGAACAAGCTGAACCATCAAGGCATTGTTAGGCTTCCTAACAGATTGCCATTGTCAGATATTTGAGTACTTGGCAACTCCTTAGAGACCCAGGAACACAAATTTCAGTGAGCACCAATATAACAATTCATAGGATTAAGGTTTGGGGACATTGCAATCCTTTTGAAGCTGTAGTGACTTATGCAAACTTGCCTATATTTTGTTAGTTATAATGGGGGGGCAGTGCAGATGGCTTTCTTGACAAGGTGCAGATGCAGGTAACTCTATACAGTGGACGCTCAGGTTGCGAATGTGATCCATGCGGGATGCACGTTGACAACCCGCAGCATTCGCAACCTGCAGTGGCGTGTCTGCACACGCGCAGGTTGCGATTCGTCCCCTCTGCACATGTGTAAAGCACAATTTAGCACTTCTGCACATATGCAACCCCCAAAACCCAGAAGTAACCCGTTCCGGTACTTCCGGGTTTCGGCGGGTCCGTAACCTGAAAAAACGCAACCTGAAGCACCTGTAACCCGAGGTATGACTGTACTTGCTTTGAACTCTGCTTGAAAACCTGTAACTGGTTCTGCTGTACAATTGCTTCATGGGATCACATCACAGAGACACAACTTTGGTGCTTATTGAAAGTGTGAGGAAAGGGTTGTGGGGATGGGGGAAGAGATCATCCCTTAACCAGACCCCAACATTATCCAGCTCCTGTTAATTATGTCCACACAATGGAGCCAAGAGGTGATGCCGTGATGGAGAGAGCTGTGGGGAGCTGGAACACCTGAACAGGTCTTGTCTTTATAGGGTGTGAGAAACAGTGCTTCACCTGTCAATCCTCCAGTGTGGTGTAGTGGTTAAGAGCGGTAGTCTCATAATCTGGGGAACCGGGTTCGCGCCTCCGCTCCTCCAGATGCACCTGCTGGGTGACCTTGGGCTAGTCACACTTCTTTGAAGTCTCTCAGCCTCACTCACCTCACAGAGTGCTTGTTGTGGGGGAGGAAGTGAGAGGAGAATGTTAGCCGCTTTGAGACTCCTTCGGGTAGTGATAAAATGGGATATCAAATCCAAACTCCTCTTCTTCTCTTTTTCCATCCAAATCTGAACCTTTGGCATGATAATCAACCATTAGGTACATCCAGTGCTTTTTTTCTTTAAAAAAATATTTAGGGGTACTCTCATTTTCCTATTCATATTGAAATAATGCCCCTCAATGAGGCCAAACTTAGACTCACAAAATGTTTAGGGGTATGCGTCCCCCTGTGTCCCCCCCCCCCGGAAAAAAGCACTGGGTACATCTGAGATACTTCCTTGGCCTTGCCCCTGCAACAAGTAGGCATCTTTCCCAAAAGATTTCTGCCACTTCCTTTGTCAAGGTAGGGATATTTTTTTTGCCTACTTTTCAAGAGACATAAGATGCTGTGCTTTTTGTGGCAATGACTGCACACAGGTCTGATGGCTACCATTATTGCTTATTTCCACTAGTTATATAGTTTGACAATCACTCCCAGGTATTTCACTTACAAGTGAAAAAGAAAATGATTTTGCTGCTTGGGCAGCAAAAGGAGGGCAGGCAGAAACTCCATAAGGCTTCAGGGAATAGTGCACGAGAGATTTATTTTTAGAGTTGGAATTGTCATGCTTGAATACCTACAGGAATGGGCATGTGGTGCCTATCAATGGAGACTTTTAGTCCGAGAGAAACTTTCAAAACACTTATAAGAATGAATAGAACTCTTTATATGTTGTTGAGGTAAAAACAAAGCCAAAGCAGATATTATATTGTCCGTTTAATTTCTGTAAGTGACTGTAAGAGAAATTCTGAAGAACGTTTCATAATGCAGTATAGAAAACACTCTTTGCATAACTGTTTTTAGTGCAAGAAATGTACAATATGTTAGTGAGTTGTCGCACATGACCCACAACCTCTGTTGCCGGATATTGCATGATCTCATTTGTTCTTGTTGGCATCCGTCTGTCTCAAGAGACAATGGAGTGTGCCCTGGGAGGTGAAGTCAAACCTCTGTGTTAGCAGCATCAGCCTCCCTGAGGCGCAAGCCGAAGCAGTTGCACACTGATGTCATCCAAAGGAAAGCAGAGCACCAGCCTGGCTGCAGAAGTTTCTGGAAGGAGGCATACAAGGCAACCATCTTAGGGAGTCCACCAGATTTGTGTAGGGTTTACTCCTGAGCCTTTTCTTCTCCTGAAGTTATTCCACAAGGCAGCAGAGGTTAATAATAATGATAATGATAATGATAATAATAAACTTTTATTTATACCCCATCCTCCCCTGCCAGAGCCGGGCTCAGGGCGGCTAACACCAGTAAAAGTACAATAAAAACGTAATGGGGGAGACACACACACACAACTCCCCCATTTATTAAAATATGGGTTAAAATACAGTTTAAAATGCAGCCTCATTTTAATGGTAGTCCATAGATCAAAACCATAAGGGGAGGGAAACATAAGGGTCAGACTGAGTTCAAACCAAAGGCCAGGTGGAACAGCTCTGTCTTGCAGGCCCTGCGGAAAGATGTCAAGTCCCGCAGGGCCCTAGTCTCTTGTGACACAGCGTTCCACCAAGTTGGGGCCGTTCCACCAAGTCGGGGAGCGTTCCACCAAGTTGGGCCCGGTACTGAAAAGGCCCTGGCCCTAGTTGAGACCAATCTAACCACCTTGTGACTTGGGACCTCCAAAATGTTCTCATTTGTGGACCTTAAGGTCCTCCGTGGGGCATACCAGGAGAGGCGGTCCCGTAGGTACGAGGGTCCTAGGCCGCATAGGGCTTTAAAGGTCAAAACCAGCACAGAAACCACTTTCTTGACCATTGGACCCACTCTGAGTTCCGTCTGTCCAATCTCCCAGAGCCTTTCTTCGCATGCAGGGGGAGTCACGATCTAATAGATGCATTATATTTTGCTCCAAAGAAAACCTGCAAGTCAGATTGCCTTGTGGACTGCCACAACCTTTGCAGACCCTCAACTGAATATTGTCTCTGTTCAAGCGTTACAGCCTTTGCATGAAGCCTTCGCTCAAGGCTTCTGCGTGGTGATACTTCAGACATTGACCAAACCCTACCACCCACCCCAGTGGCTGGAGAAGATGTCCCTGGCATCTCTAGGTACAGATGGACAGTCACCACCAATCAGTGGAGACAATAATGAGCTATATGGACCAATGGTCTGCTTCAATATAAGGCATCTTCCTATGTTCTGTGGAGAGGCCTTCAGTCTGATTTTTTTTTTTTTTTAAGGATGTGTTCAAAAGTCCCTATAATATCCAGACGGGTGCGAGTTAAATCATACATGTATACCAAGGAGAAACTAATATAGGTAGCTAGGAACTAAAGAGAGAGGATGATCTTAATCTCTCACCCCAGGTGTACGATTTCAGAAAGCTTTGAAACTGTTCATCTGCACTGCTTTGAACAGTCTTCAGCTTATTCCATCAGACCTTCTTATTTGAGAAGGTGAAATACATATAAGAATGCCAACATGAAAGAAGCTGCGAGTTGCATCTGTCACATTAAAGGGACAATGTTAAAATATTGGGTGAAAGAATCCATCAGGCGGATTTTCTGGATCTCTCTAGGAAAGAATTGCTTCCCTCTGCCTCAAGAGAAAATGATTAACAAGGCAATCTGCACGCAGAGGCCACGAGACTTCATTACTGCGTTGAACAAGATTCTTTGATATTGGATCTCCAGTTAAAAATGCCCACAAGATGCTACCTGGTTGTATAGAGGTTGCAGGAAATTAAATTTCTAAAGCTGGCTGCACAACATTTCCCTCCAATTAATATGCATTTAAAGCGAAACCCCTGTAAAATGCTGCTGAGGCCCCAAATGATTTTAGAACTATCACTGTCTGTAACTGCATGCTGGCCATCGTCAATAATATACACCCTCAGGAAATTTTAGCTATTAATGACACCATCAGATAGCAATTCAATTAGTCCAGCAAGAGCATATCTTCTTTTCTGTAATAATGATGGTTTAAAACATTAAGAAGCCTCCTCCACCCTTTCCATTATATGCTCCGCTAGTTGCAGGGCTGCGGCCTTGGCAGAGATGTAAGGCCAACTTTTCTTCAAAGAAGCTTTAATGTTTATTAAAGGTATAAGTCTGGAAAGCGTTCAAACATTTCCCTGCGACACACACACCTAGGTATAATGCGAAACCAACAGGTGAATTTGTGGTGAATTTTATTACTGCACAGATTCAAAAAGGTATTTGTTATGTATTCAGTGGTCTGTGTTTGCCTGAACTTGAGTCGGGACTAAGGATTCTGAGCCCCTGTGTTCTGATTCAATACATGATATCCAATCACAGAACATTTCAGGGTTTCGGCCTCTGCCATTGGCCCTTAATCTCTGAGTCATGATTCGCAGTTGGGAAGTTTAGACAGCCAATCACATTGGGAATGGGAGTGGCCCAGACCATCAGAAATGTATATAAGCAGTTGCTTTGCCCCTGTTATCCAGTTATGTAGTTCAATAAAGGTTTTTGCTGTTATCACTGTGTCTTACCTTGTTCTTGTTCTCTTATTCTGTATGTTAGATCGGAAAACTGCGCATATTCCATTAGTTTATGTTGCCATTCTTCTTTAGTTGGGACTTTGCTTGTTTTCTATTTAGGGGCTAAAAAAACACGAGCCGCAGTTGTGGCATGCATAAATAACATTTTTTGACACCTAGGAATTTCCATGATTTTTCTGCCTGTTGTTTAGCAATTGTAATGCACTGTATTTCTTAAAAAAAAAGAAATATATGCAATTCAAATTATAATACAATAAAGTACAATAAGAAATAAAAGAAGCAATAAAATACAATTGAAAAATCAATATGAATATGTGTTGAATGTGCCTAGCAATTCTCACTTGGAATCATTCCCCTTCTCTTGAATGCTGTCTCTCTTAGCCTCTTCCTGTTTTATAGCTTCCTTCATCCCCATGTATTGACTCTCCACTCCTTTGTCCCTGCTTGGGGCCTTCCTACCCATAGCTGCCAGCTATGGCTTCATTCCACTGAAAGAAGGGAGAACTTCCTCCAGTTGTCTCACTCACATTCGACGTGGACCATCAGGTTCCATGAATTAATGGGAAATGCTCCTGAGCCCACCGTTTTTCACACCCATGAAGCTCTGCTACTCCACTAAGTTGCTGGTGTGGACCACTTGCAAACCACACATTGGGAACCCCAGTTTAGACCTTTATTATCTAACTCGTTACAGTGTGGTCCGCTTTGCAAGTGGTGTTTTAAATACATCTGCTATCCTGTTATGTACTAAGCTTGGATCCTAGAGCAATAGGCAAGTAGGATCCTAGAATGCAACAACTGATTGGCTTGCAGGAAAAGACCAATCAGGCTCCAGGAGGAAGTTAATCAGCCTATTAGGCTGGTAGGATCGTAGAATGCAACAACTGACTGGCCTACAGGTAAAGACCAATCAGGCTCCAGGAGGGAAGCAGAATCAGCCAATCAGATGGGACTCATTGTGTAAATAATGCATATAAAAGCCTGAGGTTCGGGGGGCAATTCAGTCACTGTTTTACAAGCTGCAATAAAGAGCATGAAATCGCTACAGGACTCCAAGTATATTTCAAATCCCACAATGAGAACCACAGTCACAGCTTCCTGCAGCAGCAACAACCACCCCGATTTGCATGTGTGAGCCTGATTCCTTATGCAGAGCACCCTAACTGGATTTATGTGTATGCCTAAATTTTTTATCTTGTAGCCTTTGAGCATCATGGTACTTAAGGCTGCACAGTATGGCTTATACTGTGGTTAAAGGAAAACAGAAACAATTAGCGATGAATGATGGCTTCATGAAACAACATAAATTGAGTGTCACGCAGTGTATATTGGGTGCAGGAGGAGTTTCGCGGAGCATATTTTACAAATGGCTGTCAGTGCTCCAAGAGCTCTGTGCAATGAGCTATCTTCACGGCGGAAGCTGCCACCTTGATAATATTCCTCAGCGGGGGGCCAGTTTGAGGAACTGCAAAGCTAAACGAATCTATCTCGCTGCTTCAAAAACATCAATAGCGGGAATATTTCCAGCTACCCATAAACATATTGTTGGCAAAACATGCAGTCAAAATAAAAGAATGAAAGGGATCCTGGGTTTTGTTTTCCTTTCAGAAATTGATTTTAACAACAGTGTAGAAATACCGAGTGTTTTCTTTTCCTCCTGGGATATATATCCAAAACTAGTAATTGTCTAAGCTGAAAAGGCAACGTGCATTTCCTTCTCTTCTTGCTTAGTTTACAGGAGTGCGTTATCCTCATCACTAGCTATACTTTTCACATTAGGTTTTTGGAAAATAATAATAATAATAATAATAAATAATTTATTATTTGTACCCCGCCCATCTGGCTGGGTTTCCCCAGCCACTCTGGGCGGCTCCCACAAAGACCAAAAATACACTAATATGTCATACATTAAAAGCTTCCCTGAACAGGGCTGCCTTAAGATGTCTTCTAAATGTCAGATAGTTTTTTATCTCTTTGACATCTGGTGGGAGGGCATTCCACAGGGCGGGTGCCACTACCGAAAAGGCCCTCTGCCTGGTTCCCTGTAGCTTTGCTTCTCACAGTGAGGGAACTGCCAGAAGGCCCTCGGTGCTGGACCTCAGCGTCCGGGCAGAACGATGGGGGTGGAGACACTCCTTCAGGTATACTGGACCGAGGCCGTTTAGGGCTTTAAAGGCCAGCACCAACACTTTGAATTGTGCTCGGAAACGTACTAGGAGCCAATGTAGGAAAGATGCCCTACTCATGGTCCCACCCATAATAATAGTACTGTGTGAAGATTAGGGCATTCTGGGTGGTGCCACCTCAGCTATGGAATTGCTTTCCTTGGCAGGGCAATCAGGGCAGTGCAAATCTCATAAGCTCTAGGTGCCAGCGTTGTTTTTCTGGTTTAATTATTACTGAGCAGCAACTCTCAGTTGCCTTGTTGGAGAAAGAACTCCATAGACAAAGCCACAAATCTGCATAAACACCTTTATTTTAATTTATGTGAATTGCATGGCATTCAACCAGATGCAGCGCAGAAAAAAATCTGTATGCGATTAACCCGATCAAGTCATTAATAAGCACTTATGTGATGAGTACTGTCCCCTCTGGGAAATTCCGGTAGGAAGAGAAGAACCAGAGAAGTATGCAAGGTAAGATAAGAATGCTCGCCATATGCAGATCAGTTGCACTGTTACACGTCTTGCTGAGCAATGGGCATTTATTATAAGACCTGTGACCGCCATAAACTTACCAACTATTAATGAGAATGTCATGTATTCCCACAGGAACATCAATGAAATTCAACGACAATTAATGTACCATTAAAGCAGAGTGTTTCTAAAAGGTTTCATTTCTTATGTGAGCCCTCCAAAACAATTATATACAGTGGTACCGCGGGTTAAATACGCTTCAGGTTACATACACTTCAGGTTACAGACTCCGCTAACCCAGAAATAGTACCTCGGGTTAAGAACTTTGCTTCAGGATGAGGACAAAAATTGTGCTCTGGCGGAGCGGCGGCAGTGGGAGGCCCCATTAGCTAAAGTGGTGCTTCAGGTTAAGAACAGTTTCATGTTAAGAACGGACCTCCAGAACGAATTAAGTTCTTAACCTGAGGTACCACTGTAGTTTAATAGCTTCTTGCCCAATGAAATTCCACTGGAACCAAAAGACATGTTTCTAGATTTTTATTTCACCCCAATTTGCTGCTCCTCTTCAAAAAGTTCACTTTGTCTGTACAGACATAGATAGCACAACGTTGCCTGATTAGTTGAAGGCCACAGAGAACATTCCAACATATTCTCATACTTGAGACCTACTGACTTTGGGGCTCTAGAAGTTAACCATAGAACCCAGGGCTAAAGAAGCTAAAAATTATATACATCTTTATAGACATTTCACCACAGTACATGCATCTTTATATACATTTCTTAGCTGGAGAACTGCATTGAGAGCCAGTGTGGTGTAGTGGTTAAGAGCGGTGGACTCGTAATCTGGTGAACCGGGTTTGCTTCCCCGCTCCTCCACATGCAGCTGCTGGGTGACCTTGGGCTAGTCACACTTCTTGAAGTCTCTCAGCCCACTCACCTCACAGAGTGTTTGTTGTAGGAGAGGAAGGGAAAGGAGAATGTTAGCCGCTTTGAGACTCCTTTGGGTAGTGATAAAGCGGGATATCAAATCCAAACTCTTCTTCTTCATTGCAAAATTTGGAGAGTTGCAAATTTCAAGGACTTTCCGTATATTGGTTTGCATTTTGTTTCAGAAAGGGTGAATTAGGTTAACCTGCAGCCCATAGGATCCTAGGTCTTGAGGCTGGTAGTTGTGGGAGGACAAATTGCCCATGGTGTCTCTGTTTCCTGTCTGTTGCTTTAGCCAAGTGTGTAGGAAGCTGTTCTGTAGTCTTGGGAGCTCACTCTCTTGTCCCCTGATGTGACTCTTGCTGGGCTTAAGGTGGGCTGGGCTTACAGGATTTCTGGTTTCGTCACAACTATATTCAACCAGGAATGCAAGAAAATACACAACTCACATTGTAATTGTTGGGAAAGATGTTTCGTCTCTGCATTGCAGGCCATGAGACGGAAGACTGTAAATTCCTGTCTCCTTGGTTCTGCAGATTGCTGTGATGGAGGAGGACCAAGTTCCCAATAACAGAAAGGCTTCTGTTTTCCATCTGAGTCAAAATGTATTAGGCTCAGTGAGAACATTGCAGAACACGAAGAACAACAGCAGCAAATTAGTTGCTGGAAAGGAGTGGATAAAGCAATAACCAGCGTCCGTCAGTTATTTATCTGCCAAAGCAACTGTTAAGATTCTCCGCGAGGAATCATTGTTAAATGACTTAAGACACACGCAACAGAGTAGATCTGAGATCAACAGACAGTTATGTCTATTCAAATAATCACTGACATTTTTCATACACCCTCCCCGCAAATGAGTCCCTCACTGAAACACAGTCTTCTTTTATGTAAGTGAGTGGAAGGCCAAGGGGAGCTGGGCGTGGGTGAACCATTGGGTGGTCTTCTTCTTTGGCCTGCATAGCTTGGTGGGTGGGACGTCTGGCACTACTGCTAAGCAGGGTCAGCCCCAGACAGCGTTTGGATGGGAGACCAGAAAAGTGGCCCAGACAGGGGTGCCATTTCCAAGTAGCTTCGCCTTTCCACAGAGTACCTCGCCAAAGACTCCTGAGCAAGGTTAGCCATCAAGGAGTAAGAGGAATTGTCTAAGCAATAAATAGGTCAATTCGCCAGAGAACTGTAGATAGTGGAGTCAGCCTAAGGATCAGCAGGTGAAGCTTTTTCACATTTACAGTGGTACCTCAGGTTACATACGCTTCAGGTTAAAGACGCTTCAGGTTACAGACTCCGCTAACCCAGAAATAGTACTTCAGGTTAAGAACTTTGCTTCAGGATGAGAACAGAAATTGTGCTCCGGCGGCGCAGCAGCAGCAGGATGCCCCATTAGTTAAAGTGGTGCTTCAGGTTAAGAACAGTTTCAGGTTAAGTACGGACCTCCGGAATGAATTAAGTTAACCCAAGGTACCACTGTATTATTAGTTTACTAGTTTTGCATATACATAAAGGTAAAGGACCCCTGACCGTTAGGTCCAGTCGCGGACGACTCTGGGGTTGCAGCGCTCATCTTGCTTTACTGGTTGAGGCAGCCGGTGAACAGCTTCTGGGTCATGTGGAACGAATTAAGTACTTAACCCAAGGTACCACTGTACAGTGGAAACTCGGTTTTCGAGCTGAATGATTCGGAACCCGGATTCCGAAACCCGGAAGTGAAGGCTTCCATTTTCGAATGCGCCTCAGAAGTAGAATGGCTTCTGAGGTGCATTTCTCCGTGTTCTCCAGTGAAATTGCTGACCGCCCATTGCGCCTCGGTTGTCAAACGTTTCGGAAGTCGCACGGTCTTCCAGAATGGATTACATTCGACAACCAAGGTTCCACTGTAAATCCATCATATTGTGCATGCATTACACTGCGTTCCCATCTTCTTTCTCATTCCCTCAATTCATAAGGCAAAATAACCATATCCCTTTTGAATGCATTGCCCCTTTAAATGTATTGTGGCAGGATTGTATTGTGGCAGGGTTGCATTGTGGATTATTGGTTTATTTCTCTTCTTATTTTTATTATGGATTTAGTGGTTTTTTACATTATCATTTTACGTTGTGAACCACTCTGAGATCTATGGGTATAGGGTGGAAGGCAAATTTAATAATTTCCTTTCCCCTGGCAGTTATATAGGCAAATGAGGTATAACAACAACAACAACAACAACAAGAACTTTATTATTTATACCCCGCCCATCTGGCTGGGTTTCCCCAGCCACTCTGGGTGGCTTACAGCACATTAGACATTAAAATTTTCCCAATACAGAGCTGCCTTCAGATGTCTTCTACAAGTCAGATAGTTACTTCCTTGACATCTGATGGGAGGGCATTCCACAGGGCGGACGCCACCCTGAGAAGGCCCTCTGCCTGGTTCCCTTTATCTTCACTTCTCACAGTGAGGGAACTGCCAGAATAAAGTACCCATTCCGGTATTTCAGGGTTTTGGCAGTCCATAACCTGAAAAAACGCAACCTGAAGCGTCTGTATCATGGAATCATAGAATCATAGAGTTGGAAGAGACCACAAGGGCCATCGGGTCCAACCCCCTGCCAAGCAGGAAACACCATCAGAGCACTCCTGACATATGGTTGTCAAGCCTCTGCTTAAAGACCTCCAAAGAAGGAGACTCCACCACACTCCTTGGCAGCAAATTCCACTGTCGAACAGCTCTTACTGTCAGGAAGTTCTTCCTAATGTTTAGGTGGAATCTTCTTTCCTGCAGTTTGGATCCATTGCTCCGTGTCCACTTCTCTGGAGCAGCAGAAAACAACCTTTCTCCCTCCTCTATGTGACATCCTTTTATATATTTGAACATGGCTATCATGTCACCCCTTAACCTCCTCTTCTCCAGGCTAAACATGCCCAGCTCCCTTAGCCGTTCCTCATAAGGCATCGTTTCCAGGCCTTTGACCATTTTGGTTGCCCTCCTCTGGACACGTTCCAGTTTGTCAGTGTCCTTCTTGAACTGTGGCGCCCAGAACTGGACACAGTACTCCAGGTGAGGTCTGACCAGAGCAGAATACAGTGGCACTATTACTTCCCTTGATCTAGATGCTATACTCCTATTGATGCAGCCCAGAATTGCATTGGCTTTTTTAGCTGCCGCGTCACACTGTTGGCTCATGTCAAGTTTGTGGTCAACCAAGACTCCTAGATCCTTTTCACATGTACTGCTCTCAAGCCAGGTGTCACCCATCTTGTATTTGTGCCTCTCATTTTTCTTGCCCAAGTGCAATACTTTACATTTCTCCCTGTTAAAATTCATCTTGTTTGTTTTGGCCCAGTTCTCCAATCTGTCAAGGTCGTTTTGAAGTGTGATCCTGTCCTCTGGGGTGTTAGCCACCCCTCCCAGTTTGGTGTCATCTGCAAATTTGATCAGGATGCCCTTGATTCCATCATCCAAGTCATTGATAAAGATGTTGAATAAGACTGGGCCCAAGACAGAACCCTGTGGCACCCCACTAGTCACTCTTCTCCAGGATGAAGAGGAACCATTGATGAGCACCCTTTGGGTTCGGTCAGTCAGCCAGTTACAAATCCACTGAGTGGTAGCATAGTCAATACCGCATTTTACCAGCTTCTTTACAACCCAAGCTATGACTGTATTTTATTGGCTACTGTCCTTTGGAGAGATTTCCAAACATGTTGGACAAGGAGTTGCATTAAGTGGCAGAACTGCAGTCCTGCCAATCCTTCATTTGCTTTGTTTCACTAACAACTCTTATAAGGGATGGTTTGAGTAGGATGGGTTCTGCCTCAGCCCAGGAGGCTGGGTCGTCTAATCCTTGTAATACTATTGATTTATTTCTGAGTGGAACGAAAAAGACTGGGAGGAAAAAATCTAGTTTTACCATTTGCAGATGGATTTAGGGAACTAATTCTAGAATCCTCTCTTGGACTCTATGCTCCGTTATTAAAAAAAAAACACAATTCATGCTTTGTTTCCTTGCGATACCATCAAATTGCAGCACTAAAGCAAATAGCAATTTCTGAGACTGGAGCTGGTGATTGCAGGGGGCGAAGCTCTCAAGAACTGCCGTAGGCCTGTTTCTTTACATTCCAGTTACCCAGTGATTATATTTTTTGTTTAACTAATAATGAGTTTATTTTGTGGTTTAACTATATTTTGAGTGGCTTCATTGCTGCTCCTCCATTTGGACTGGCTCCCTCCGAATTGCTCCTAAGGATGAATGGTTGCGCGTCGAGGTCCCCAAGACACCCCAAATAAGGACACAATGACACTTGATTTTTGTTTAAGGGTTTTGGCATAATTTTGGCCACAACTTTATTCAAATACAGCAATCAATCAAAATGTTTATTCGGCTTTACGCCCATCATGAAACACAACACAACAAATCAAATCAAATAAAACAGCGGACTCGTACAAACCACAAGTAGTATAACACAGTTCACAACTCACAATGACAGATATTAGCCATTCATAAGAAAAGTTTAAGATTAAGATTAAAAATTTTAGGCACTACCCTAAAATCAATATCTGATGTCATTATAAAAAATTCTTATAACTATCAATAATCAGCTAACATTCCATTCCGTCTCTTGTACGAGAGGACGGCTGTTAGGAATTTAGCAACCTGTAGGGTAATATGAGGATCCACATCTTGAAGAACCCAGGCAAGCTGTAGGTCTACTGGTTTGTCAGCCGTAGGCTGGATTATGGAGTTTAGTATACTAGCACGAGCTGAACTGTACAAAGGGCAGATAAACATAACATGATGTAGAGATTCAGATGTTTTCATTTCACAAGCACACATTGAAGGGACTTGGCCCTTAGTGAATCTGTGTCTCAGCACGTTTGTTGGAAAGACATTGCACCTAGCTCTAATGAAGGCATATCGGTGAGACGCGGCCGTAAGCGATGTTAAGTAGGACGGAGTGCGGTAGATAGGGGTTATGCCGAAATTTAACGGCGAGCAGGCTCCACCACCAGCTACGAAATTTTGGTATAGCTCCACATCATCCAGCCTTTGATTTATACACCTTTTTGCCACATTTAGATCCAGTTTGAGCAATTCAGTGGGCGAGATCTCATAGGACAGCAATTTGGCATGGATTTTTCCTGACCACAAATTTGTGAAGTCATCTCGCCACAGGCATTGAATGAGATAGTGGTTCGGGAGTTTATGCCATAGGGATATCCAATAAATCAAAACTCTCCTCCATATAGCTAACTCCACTGAGGGGATCTTCATTTCTAAGCGGATAGCCGCATTACTTACGCATGTTGGTAGTTTTAGAAGTCGGCGTAAGAATTGGCTTTGAAGTGACTCTAAAGGTGAGAGGTTTGCAAAGGCAGCCCATAAAGGTGCAGCATAGGCCATTGTGGCCATCACTTTGATGCTATACACTTTCAAGGCCGCAGGGATGAATAGGGCCCCCTCAGAGTAGAAAAAACGGAGGAGGGAGTGTGATAGGGCTTTTGTCTTGTTTTGAAGATATTCAACGTGCGCTTTCCACCCTAAATTATATTGAAAATAAATTCCTAAATATTTAAATTTATGTACTTGTTCGATTTTCGTGCCCTCCAGTTTCCATGAATAAAGTTTTCAACTCCTTGAAAATATCAATACTTTGGACTTGGTGTGGTTGATAGACAGATGATTAGAATGGCAATATGTCGCAAAAATCTTTAGTGCCCTCCTTAAACCCACTCTGGAGTAAGTGAGTAGTACCGCATCATCTGCGTAGAGAAGTAAAGGACAGCGGTAATCTGCTATACGAGGGGACTGGATAAATTTTTGTGAGACGGCTAATGGGTTCCTCATATCACTGATAAATAAGTTAAAAAGAAGAGGCGCTAAAATACAACCCTGGCGTACACCCTTATTTACTGGCACTGGGTTAGTCAGGTCTCCAGCAGGGGATAATCTCACCCTGGCCACGGACCCGGCATGAAGTTGGGAGATAAGCCACAGGAGCCTTCTATCTATTCCCCAACAGGCAAGTTTATCCCATAGTAATTTCCTCGGAATACTATCAAACGCCGCTTTCAAATCTATGAAAGCTGCGCAAAGTTGGCCCCGTCGAGGTGTCGAGTATTTCCGGGCTAAGTGATAAAGGATAATTGCCTGGTCTGTTGTGGATCGGTTTAATCTAAATCCAGCTTGCTCATGTCCAATCAGGTCAGCCTCAACTGACCACTTCATCAACCTTGCCAGCAAAAAACGGGCATATATTTTCCCAATGGACGATAGCAGACTGATATTCCGATAATTCCCTGGGTCACCGGGAGGGCCTTTTTTGTAGATAGGAATTATAATGGCCTCCTTCCACATTCCTGGTATTAAGCCCGTGGCATTTATTGCGTCGAACGTTTTAGCTAAAATCCCTGCCCACCATGCAGAATGAAGCTTTATGGCCTCAGCAGGGACCAAATCTGGCCCAGGGGCCTTACCAGTTTTCAGCTCAGCTATCAATTCTAGGATTTCAGCAGGGTCGGTATTGGGCCAGACGGGAAGGGGATTAGAGGGTCTCCAATGAGTGGCCGGAGCTTCTGCCACTGAGAAATATTTTCTCAGGAACTGCTCCCATGTAGGGGCCGGGATCACCGTTAAGGGATATTTCGTGTTTCTTCCCTTTATTAAGGACCAAAATTTCCGGGAGTTATGAGATTTTGAGGCAGAAATTATAGTCTGCCAGTGATTTAAATGCCATTCCCGTTTGGCCGATTTCTGGGCCTGTTTGTATGCTTTTTTAGCCAGGGAATAAGATGGAGGTAAGGCCGGAGCGCCGCAAAGTTTATAGTCATTATATATTGTATGTAGATGGAGTCTGGCTAGTTTGCAGGCAGAGTTGAACCAAGGGGCGCCAAATTTAAAATAATCGTTTTTAACTCCATAGGTTGGAGAAGTAAAAAAGCGAGTTAAAACTTCTATCAGGCAAGAAAAAAAAATTCATACAGGTAATAGGATCACGCGGGACTATTCCTACGTCCGGCTGATCACCAGGAAACTTTTCACGGATAAAAACCGTATATCTATGAGCGAGGGCAGGCGTCCATCTAATCCCCTTTATTTTAGTGGACAACTCCACAATCACCGGGATTGGGTGTGAGCGGTCGAGCAACTGCCAGTCAACACATAACTTGGTTGTCAGGGAAAGATGGTCACTAAATTGGGCATTATCAAATACAGCAATGTGAGTGGTTGCTTAGGCATTGGTAGCACTAACTGCCCCCGCACGGGGACAGCTCTGACATTCGCACCCCCCGTGAAGTCAGGAAGGGTAAGTCACCTGGGGGGAGAGAAGGGACTGGGAACCATGCCTCACCTGTCCCCAAATGCTCCCAGGGGCTCTTGCGTGGCCCTAGCCCCTTGCTAGGGGGTTCGGACAAAAGCATGGGGGAGCCCCTGGGTTCCTTTAACGGAAAACCCTTGAAACAGCAGCAGCATTTTGGAGGGGCAAGCACAGCCAAATCCATACCCCTCCACCAACCAGTTCCCAAACCAATGCCTAACCGCAACCTTAGAAGCTGTGACGATTTGCTACGCAGTAGGCAAAAACCAAATGGCACTAGCCAATCAGCCAAATGGACAAAATTCCTACCAGGCCCCTGCTCCAAAAGCAGACGACCCAAAAGCAGGCACAGCAAGGTCAAGCAAACAGCCTAAAATTATGGCGGGAGGGCGGGTGATCCGAAGCACGCAGCGAAAGAGGAAGCTCGTTACTGCGTGCATTGTACCAACAGGGCTGTCAATCAATAAATGGCAACATATAAATCTCCCCAGTAATGGCCCGCCCCTGCTTAAAGATGGCCAAACTCTTTTGCCCAACAACAGTGAGGTGTCTTGTCAGCCCCCACTGCAACACGTGCTCTCCATGAGGGAGAACACACTTTATCATCAGGAAAAAAAGGCATTGCAGTGCTGCACTTGCTTCACCTCTTGGATGGAGAATTTTATTGCAAGGAGGGCATTTGTCTGAGCTAAATGTGATTTCTGAGGGGTTTTAAGAACATTAAACTGTCCACGGGGGACAAGCACAAGCATTTCTGCTTGTAGTAAATGGTCAATGAAAAACTAGATATTGAATGTGTGTTTAATGAGGCTGATGGTGGAGTTGAGCCAGATTTCAAGCACCTACTCTAGTATTTATTTTTTTAAACTGTGGCTTCCAGAAAAATGTAAGAACGTTCTACTTCTTGTCCAACACTGATGTAGAAATTCACTGCTCTTACAGTGCAGTCCCAAACTAACTACGTAAGACACACTGAGCTCAGTGGAGATTATCCCCAACCGGAAATGAGGGGTGCTAAAAAGTTGCAACATGACTTGGGAATTCAAAATATATTTTTGTTAAATTAATATGAGCTAGGTTTTGCTTGGTAAGTAAAATGCATGTAAAATTGCATGGAAATCTTTAAGAATGACTGCCAAGTGATTGCAATTATATCATCATATCATCATATCATATCATATCATATCATATCATATCATCATATCATATTATAATTATAAATTAATTATAGTTATTTAGCATTACCTAGCATCTTCCGAAGGTAATGTTAAAATTATTTGGTTTTCCTAAAGCAGTTCATGTGCTTCTTCATCAAACATAAATTTGCCAAGCTAAATGTTACCCAGTCACAAAAATGTCAGGGACTGGGCAGAGGAGGAGTGGTGGACCCACCCTTCCAGGGAGCGGGAAGAGGAAGACATGATAGATTTACAGCAGGGGTATGAGGGAGGTCACAGTTCAGAGGCAGATGAGGTGGAAAGTTGGGAAATCATGGGAGAGGAGGAGCAGGCAGAGCCGGAGCGGCAGCTGGCTGACATAGTGTCACTAGAAAGCATCCCGGACCCCCCATCTCCCAGAATCCGGCGAGCCTTAAAAGTAGGAGAGCAAAGAGCTCAAAGGCAGAGGGCGGCACCCATAGAAGTGACGAATGAGGAAGTGGGAGAAAACCGGGGTAGAGATTTATTCAGGACAGCACCATTATCCAAGAGCCTGGAGTCTATAGCCTCTCTCTGTAAAGATTGAAATAATAATAATAATAATAATAATAATAATAATAATAATAATAATAATATTTTATATCCCGCCCTTCCCATCCGAAGCCGGGCTCAGAGTGGCTAACAACAATAAAAGTAACACAACATTCTAAAATCAATTCATTTTAAAATCAATTCAAAATCAAATTCATGGCAACCATTGGGCTAGAGTTCTGTGAGGATTACCAAAGGAGGGGGTTAGACTGTGCCTTGGCCAAAGGCCGGGTGGAACAGCTCTGTCTTGCGGAAAGATATCAAGTCCCGGAGGACAATAAGAGGACAATAAGAAACCTTTCCTTGTCTTTATGCTTTCCTGGGCAACCAGCTAGGGGCTGCTGACAGCATCCTGACCAAAAATAATAGCCGATTCCTCACACCCAAAAGCATATTTTTAAGACCCATCATTGAATAAATTTGCAAAAATTAAGTTTCGCTCTCTAAAACGACACACCTAACCCTAACCCTTTTATTAGTACAAAACATGTATGATTACCACTGTCCCCCCCGGGGGGGGCACTCAAGAGTATGCTATACAGTGGAACCTCTACTTACGGACATCATCGGTTTCGGAGGTCCATCCGTAAGTCAATCCAGGTGGCCATTGTGCGCAGCCGCATTTGGCGGCAGCGCACTTCTGCGCATGTGCAGACAGCGGCAGCCGCTTCTGTGCGTGCGCAAATCACGGCAAACCTGGTATTTACTTCCGGGTTTGCCGCGGTCGCAACTTGGATCGGGCCCAAGTAGAGGTTCTACTGTACTGGCACCTCCCCCCGACCCCCCAGAAGAAAAGCACTAGTTTAAAATGTGTCACTTGCTGTAACAATTTGTGGTGAATACTGGCACTTTTTCCCTAGGAAAAAAAAGCACTCATTACCACGGCCGCGACTAGGTTTCAATAGTTCCAGCTGTCCAATTCTATGCATACTTGCTCAGAAGTACTAAGGCTTCTTTCCAAGAAAGCGTGCAGCTTCAGATTCTCTCGTAACTATTGCCACATTACAAAAATATGTGACGTCAGCCAACTCTGTGTGACTTCTCTATAGATGTGCTTTAAGAAGGCCCAGGGAGAAAAACAATAGCAAATTCCCTCTCCACCCATATCTACACATTCTGCAGCGTGTGGCAGGGTCCATTAGGCACCCAGGGTAGATTCTGATGGTGGTTCATCACTCTTCTCTGGTTTTGTGGGCCTCAGGACTGAATTGCTTAGAATTCAAATAGATCCGGAATCTATAAAACAGGCAGGCTTCCTCTAAAATCCAGCAACAACTGTAAATTTTAGAGTCTGTTTTTTTAATAAAAAAAAATTTGCTGACAAACATAAAGCACCTTATTAATGCTCTATAAAGGATGCACGAAGTTATAGAAAGCTTTTCATCAGCACTTTTTAAAGGTTGATGGAGGCAGATCAGGCTGCTTGACATATTGCACATTCAGACTTTCTATTGCTAAACTATCTGATCTTCTGGTTAAACTATCGTTTTTACAGTTTATACATGATGTGCTTTTGAAATAATGATGCTAAGTCAAGAAAAGAGACATTGCCCATAAAAGACTCTGGGAATACAAATCCAAAGTTTTCTGGGAACTTGTCAAAGAAAAATAAGGCAGCTTTAAAATAAGTCTGTTCTCGTTAGAGCTGAAGCAAATCTCCTCCCTGAATACTCACCCATGAATCCTGATGTTTCTTCCATCCACCCTGAGAATGGATGTGCATTTCAAAAATTGCCAAATATTCACCAAAAATTTGCAATCTATTTATAATTGATTGCTAACTGACAGCATCGCCCAAATTATACTTTAAGGTCCTTAATAAACCATATTGGAGACCAAAGATTGTAATGTATAAGAATAGCAGTGGGAACACTTTTTTTGTTAGCTGCATGCACAGTTTAAAACCCAGGACTCAGCTAATTAGCAAAAAAATAATTTTAAAAAATGCTTTGGATGTGTAATAAAGATGCAACACCAGATGGCGCCAGAGAGCAAATAAATTTTCCATGTGATTTTTACATAGGGTTTTTTTTCTTTTGTTATAACGATTTAATTTCTGACTTATTTATAATGTTTTTTCCCCTGTGTGTAGATTCACCTCCAATAAACCATAAAATTGTCCCTCTAACATATAACTGTTTTACAGAACTGTTTCATACACAACAAAGATATGCAACGGTATTAGTATTTGACTTCAGATGTCTTCTTAAAGTCAGATAGTTGTTTATTTCCTTGACATCTGATGGAAGGGCGTTCCACAGGGCGGACATCACTACCGAGAAGGCCCTCTGCCTGGTTCCCTGTAACTTCACTCCTCACAGTGAGGGAAATGCCAGAAGGCTCTCAGAGCTGGACCTCAGTGTCTGGGCTGAAGGATGGGGGTGGAGACGCTTCTTCAGGTATACTGGGGCGAGGCCATTTAGGGATTTAAAGGTCAACACCAACACTTTGAATTGTGCTCGGAAACGTACTGGGTGCCAATGTAGGTCTTTCAGAGTTTGCCTCTGCCTGTTCTAGTTCAATCCCATGAAATTCAGGAATCAAACCCACAACCCTGAGACTAAGAGTCTCATGTTTTACCGACTGAGCTATCCAATGCATGGGCCTCCAGTGTTAGGGGAAGCTGCCAAGCAATCAGAAAACCATGCACTTGCACTTCTTCTCACTGTGTTGCTTGCTGCTCCTGGGACTTGCAGGTCAAAGTGGGGATTTCGACTTTGGGTGCTTCTACACAGCTGTGGTCTCATGGTTGACCACATGAATGCAATGTTTGTTAAGCACCCACACACGTTATGCTCATCTCAGTGCCATTCCATATTATTTCCTCGTTTAATCTAGAGTTACCCTTTCTGGGGGAAATCCAACAAGATTTTTATTTTATTTTATTTTATTTATTTACCACTCTATACCCGGAGGTCTCAGGGCGGTTCACAGAAAAGATCACAATATATAAAATCAAAATAAGAACAATAATCCAATAACACCACCCACCCACCCAAAGAGCCACATTTTAAAAGGGCATAGGATGTCAGTCAGATCAACCAAAGGCCTGCTTAAAAAGAAACGCTTTTGCCTTCCTTGCACCTAAAGGTGTATAATGAAGGCACCAGGCAGACTTCCCTGGGGAGAGCATTCCACAGATGGGGAGCCACTGCAGAGAAGGCCCTGTTCTTGTGTTGCCACCCCCCTGGACCTCTTGAGGAGGAGACACACGAAGAAGGGCCTCAGAAGATGATCCCAGGGTCCGGGTAGGTTCATATATAAAGAGGCGGTCCTTGAGATACTGTGGTCCCAAGCCGTTTAAGGCTTTATATGTCAAAACCAGCACTTTGAATTGGGCCTGGTAAAACCAAAGTAAAACCAAAATCCCACAGTAATGGTTCGTCAGGATTACCGTATTTTTCGCTCTATAAGATGCACCGGACCATAAGACGCACCTAGTTTTTGGAGGAGGAAAACAAGAAAAAAAATATTCTGAATCCCAGAAGCCAGAACAGCAAGAGGGA
>JAXCMG010000024.1:8087136-8114176 GCA_034642415.1 Podarcis siculus | reverse complement strand
CGCAGCCTGCATTCTCTCCATAAGATGCACACACATTGCCCCTTACTTTTTAGGAGGGAAAAAGTGCGTCTTATAGAGTGAAAAATACGGTAAATTGGGGGTGAGAGATATGGGGCAGCATTTGGATGAGGTTGACGTCAAAACACTTCTAGAAGCAAACATGCACAAACAGCACTGAGTCCACAATAAACTGCCGCATGGAAGCGCCCTCTCTGCCTACTGCATGGCTATAAAAAAGTGAAGAACAGTAATATTATCTTGGATCTAGGGTTAATTTTTAGTCCCTCAGAAACTGGCAAAGTGCTGCTGGGTCTTGGAGAGTGCAGTGGACTTGTCCCTCCTTTTAATTTCCTGAGCATTGTGTCCATGGCTCTATCTTCAGCTCACATCAGCCCAAGGGCAGCAAGCATTCTTGATATCCATTCTTGGCAGCACCGCAAATCATCGTAATTTGGTTGCCTGGCTAGCTTTCGCTCCCTAAATAATAGATTCTTTTGATTCTCCTCGCGCCTGCCCTGCCATGCAGCCTGACAATCTGCCCACTTAGAATAATTGATTGTATCATATTAATTGCGCGGCCTTGAAAGATGTAGATTCAGTGTGTTAGGCATCCGAGCCAAAGTGCGGCACAAAAATGAATTCCATCAATACTATTGCAATTGTCTTTGGACTTCGGCATTGTAAAAAACGAGGAGGTTTCCCCCTCCTTTTCCTTTCAAACAAATCAATTCTGTCCTATATTTCCAAACGCATTTTCACGTCTTAGTGACTAGCAATCATCCAAAAGGATATCTAAGGCATTAATTAAACTGGGGATTAATAGCACACAATTAAATTAGTACTTAAGAATCCAGTAACAAGGGCATTAAAATGGGGTATTTCCAGGATGGAGCTCTAGAGCTTTAAGACTCAATTGGCAGAGGCTTGCATTTGCATTCAAACCTCATCCTCGCTACTTTTTAATTATCAGTATTTCAAGACACCTCTCTCAAGCACGCTGATCCTTTTCCGTGAATTAATTTGGCTGTCATCTTGGAACCAGATGAGAGCTGGGCTTCTGCAGCTATCTGCTGAAATGCCTACCATTGGTTGGGTTGGGATGGCAGGGCATTGGAGAAACCCGGTGATGCCAGGCGACAGAGTTGGCCAACTGCCAACTGCCCAGCACCACCTTCTTGCCAGTGCTATTGCTCCTCCACCAGTGATGAAGACACTCTGCCAAATGAAAACAGGAGACTTGTACAGTGGTACCTCGGGTTACAGACACTTCAGGTTGCATACGCTTCAGGTTACAAACTCCGCTAACCCAGAAATAGTGCCTCGGGTTAAGAACTTTGCTTCGGCATTTCAACATTTCAACATATACATTTATTAAGAAACCAGAAGCATTTTTACTTGGCATTGTAGGAAAGGATTGTAAGTTGTTTTGATGTGCAATGATGGCAGCAAGAATATTATTGGCACAAAAATGGAAGCAAGAAGAATTACCGACAAAAGAAGAATGGAAGATGAAATTGATGGACTATGCAGAATTGGATAAACTAACCAGAGGAATTCAAAACCTGCGGGACCAGAGATTCACAGAAGACTGGTGTAAATTTACGGACTATTTGAAAAGCAATTGTGATGACCAGATTACGTTTGTAGCTTTGCAAGAAGTTTTGTGAGGTAAATTATTTGAATTATTGCAAAAATGGTTAAAGAGGTGGATTGTGAGTTAAGATAATTAAAGGCAATAGGAATTTAAGAAATGCAGAAGAAATGATAAAAATGGTGGGTCATCAGAGGTGCTGATGGAAGTCCAAAAAAAAAAAAAAAAAGATTGTATAAGATGTGAAGTTCTGTGGAATGTATAATAATTGGTATGTTGAAATTAATATATATATATATATATATATATATATGAACTTTGCTTCAGGATGAGAACAGAAATTGTGCTGCGGTGGCGCGGCGGCAGCGGGAGGCCCCATTAGCTAAAATGGTGCTTCAGGTTAAGAACAGTTTCAAGTTAAGAACGGACCTCCAGAACAAATTAAGTACTTAACCCGAGGTACCACTGTATAGCGTAGGTCAGGGCTCGGCAAGGTTTACCTCGCCTGGGCCTGTTTACTCCCGTGGAGATCGCTCCGTGGGCCGGATCGCGTCTGCGCAGATGCAATTTTCGGCATCTGCACAGACATGATTTCCAGTGCCGCAGAAGCACGTCCCCGCTCCGCGCTGCGCTGGTTTAGCACAGTGCGCGGGGACTCACCGAGGGGGCAGCTTGGTTCAGGGGCAGCTCATGGGCCATTTCAACGACCCCCGTGGGCTGCTTGTGTCCCATGGGCCTTAGGTTGCCTACCCCTGGATAGGAAGGATGAGCAACTTGGCTTGAGTCCTGGAAGACGTTCTCCCTGTCCAGCAGGTCTTTTCCCATCTGGTCTAGGAGAGCTCTGACTGACTCCAGCTACTAAAGCTGAGGCTGTTCAACAGACTCTGGTGCTGGAGTCTTGTTTAGGGGGTTTGGGGTGGGATGATGTGGGAATTGCTGCTATTATTGATGTCATTTTTTTGTAACTTGGTTTTGGATCTTCCTATGAATTATGTGGAAATTGTTCAGTTTGGCGGTATGCATTTTGATCCTCAAATTAATGCTTGTGACTACTTTTATTATGTTTGTAATTAAGTCATTTTTTCATGTGGTAAGCTGGCTGGAGCACGGTTTTGGCTATGAAAAGGTGGCATGCAAAAAAGAGATGTATGCATGTGCATATGAGAGAAAGGGCACCACGTTCTGCCCATTATGGGGGGGGGACTCATTGCAGACCCTCCAAGTGTCCCTATTTTCCAGGGACGCCCTTAGTTTAGAGGAGCTATCCTGGTTTCTGATTTGATCCCAGAATGTCCCACTTTTCCTTAGGGTGTTGCTGATCTCCGAAGAATTGATGCTTTTGAATTATGGTGCTGGAGGAGACTTTTGAGAGTCCCATGGACTGCAAGAAGATCAATCAGTTTTTCTTGCCATTGTTCTTTCATTGGGGTTTCCTCATTCTTCCATCCTTGTGCTAACAAGACTCTTGCCGCTATTGTAGCATACATAAATAAGTTATTTATTTTTCTTGGCAGGTCTCATCCTAAAATCCAATGTACTGAAAGAAGCAAAGATCACCAGTGTCAAAGCAGTGATTCTCCAACATCAACTTCGTTGGACTGGTTATGTTGTGCAGATGCCTGATGATCGTCTTCCAAAGCAACTACTCTATTCCAAACTTAAAAATGGAAAGCGTAATGCTGGTGGTCAACAAAAGAGGTTCAAAGACTCTGTCAAGGCAAATCTCAAAAAATGTAGTATAAACACCGACAACTGGGAAACACTGGCCTGTGAGCGCTCCAACTGGAGAGCAGCCTTTACCAAAGGTGTCATGGACTTTGAAGACACTTGAACTCAGGATGCAAGGGAAAAACGTGCTAAGAGGAAGGCACACTTGGCAAATCCACACCGTGATCAACTCCTGCCTGGGAACCTATGTCCCCACTATCGAAGAACATGTGGATCCAGAACTGGCGTCCACAGTCACTTACGGACTCATTGTTAAAACCGTGTTTATGGAAGACAATCTTACTCGGCTACGAGTGATCGCCAAAGAAGAAGTATGCCTGGGCTGAACGGAGAGTATAGCTACAGTGCTGCCTCTGTTCTGGTAAGGTGCTACATTTGTATTCATACCTTCACAGATAAATTAAATTTTCAAATAACCCATTACTGCAATAAACCAGATGGAAACAATAATTTACATACATCAAGAAACTGGCACATAGGGAGCTTAGAGTCATGGGGGAAATAAGAGTGGAATGTTTTGCATAAATTATTGCATTTTAGTATGGAGTAGTTTGTGATTGTTTAATTGAATATATCTCCCTATTTATTGCTTTCAATTGCAAAATACTCAGAGCAAGCGCATTCATTTATAAAATGATGCAAGAGTAATGCATTCACACAGGGAGCCCTAATGACAAAAAGTATCCAACTGTAATAACTTATTACAATTTAATTGGTGTGACCTATAAGCTATTAAAAAGAGAAATAATACTTGTGAATGTGGTTTTTTATTTTTTATTTTTTAAAAATTGTAGGATTATGGATGTTGCTGCAGTTGTTCTTTCTATCTACCCAATTAGTAACTTGTCTAGTACAGAAGTGATTTGCAATTTAGAAATTTATGATGGTAACAGGAAATAAAGAAGGGAACCGGGGAGAAATAATAATGGTTACTAAAAAAGAATTATGCTCCAGTATTTCACCCACTGAATAGATTATCAAGAATTAAGGTACCCCAAAGTGCTGTCTAATTAAAAGTTTGGATAAAAAGAACAGTTGTTTGTATGCAGGATTACAAGTCATAATGTTGTACTGCGAGTAGGAGACAGGAACAGGGATAACTAGATATTTCAGAGAATAAAGAGCCCCCCCCCCCCAAGAGTGCAAATGTTTGACCCAATCAAAATCAATAGCAAAATCCTTACTGGCACCAACTCAAAGTGGTCATAATTATCCTAATCTCCATGGTACCTATCGCAACAGCCAGAATAAAGGAATCCATGTTTAAGCTAGACTGGATCTACACACAAAGGGGGGAGGGAACACTATAAACAAGTCATAAATTAGATCGTTATAATAAAATGGGGGGGGGGAACCTTATGTAAAATTGCATAGACAAAGTTTTTGCTCTGCAGCTCCATCTGGTGTCACAACGGAGTTACAACGATATAACTGACTGGGTGTAGCTGAGTAAAGTTGGTAAAGTTGCACTGCATTATTAAATCCTTGTTTTCCCTCCAATGGATGAGACGCAGCATGAGAGGCACTTGCTTGTACATGTGGTAGGATTGCAATCTTGTGAAAAATTGGCATTGTGGGGAAATTTAATAAACAATATTACAGTCAAACCTCGGTTGTTGAATGTAATCCATTCCGGAAGCCCATTCGACTCCCGAAACCGTTTAAAAACCGAGGCACAACTTCCAGTTGACTGCAGGAGCTTCCTGAATGCAAGCAGAAGCCGCGTCGGATGTTCGGCTTCCGAAAAAAGTTCAAAAACCGGAACACTTACTTACTGAGGTTCAACTGTATTATTATATTTAAGAATAGCTGGCAACACAGGAGCGAGCAATATTTCTTCTGCAATAAAAGAGACAAAGATAGAGGCTGCATTCACACATTTAGAGCACCCACCAAAGAATCCTGAGAATTGTAGTTTAGCCCTCCCAGAGCATCCTTAAAAAACTACAGTTTCCAGGATTTTGGGGTGCTTTAGATATATTGATTTATTATATATGGTGTGTATGCACCCCTCAAAAGCACCACTGCTGCTAACACAGTGAAGAAAGGGCCTCATCCCCCCTCGAACCATACCCCTGCAAAAAAACCCCCACACTACTCAGAATATCCTTTCCAATATGCCACCATGAATTGGGAAGGCAAACTGAGGAGGTCATTTTAGCTCATTCTATCCACATGGAGATGATTCACCTAAATTAAGAGGGGAACATCAGTAGCTCTGTTTATATGGCGCACTTGAATGAACAAACATTTTCATTTTCCCAGGACTTTAATAAGCAGATCAGGGACACAGCTGACTTATTCTAAAAGGCTGCTATCCAGCACAGAATTAAGAATGCTTTAGCCTATGGAAATCAGCGGGTTTGACCACATAAACTCCAGGCTGGATTTGGGCCAAAGAATAAATAATATCCCTTTGGCTGAATCAGCTTGCTGCCTGTCTGCATGATTCCAGCAGAATCTTTTCCTAACCCAGCACATTCTCTTTTCTGTGCAAGACGCAACACTGCGGAACAATTTAAATAATGTTAAAAAGTAATTCCTCTGTGTATCTCCTTCAAGGGAAATTTGGTTCTTGTGTGTGGTGGGGGAATCATATTTAAGAAAGCCATTCCCCCACCCCTTACAAAAAACCCTAATCTTCTCGGTTTCACTATGACATTTGAATGTTCTGTCTACTCCACATCTCTCCCTTGGTGCCCACAGAACAGCAGGAAACAATTATCCCATGACTGCATTCTGCTCTGCTGACATTATCCCTTTTCAATAAAATGAAGACTGCAGGAAAACAATTGCCTGAGAAGTGTTGCTTTTTGGGTGACCCGCCAGGTACAAGTCAGCAGCCTGGTGTAATCGGAAAGGTGGGTCGAGTCTTTTACTTATTCTCAAGAAAACAGGAAGGAGCACAAAAGCTTTTCCCTCCCTCCTTCTCATAATACAGTGGTACCTAAGGGTTACAGACGCTTCAGGTTACAGACTCCTCTAACCCAGAAATAGTACCTCGGGTTAAGAACTTTGCTTCAGGATGAGAACAGAGGCCCCATTAGCTAAAGTGGTATCTAAGGTTAAGAAGAGTTTGAGGTTAAGAATGGACCTCCAGAATGAATTAAATTCTTAACCCGAGGTACCACTGTACTAGAACCTGGAGTCATCCAATGAAGTTGAATGTTAGGAAATTCAGGACAAAGAAAAGGAAGTACTTATCGGACCATTAGGTCCAGTCACAGACGACTCTGGGGTTGCGGCGCTCATCTCCCTTTACTGGCCGAGGGAGCCGGTGTACAGCTTCCGGGTCATGTGGCCAGCATGACTAAGCCGCTTCTGGCGAACCAGAGCAGAGCACGGAAACGCCATTTACCTTCCCGCCAGAGCGGTACCTATTTATCTACTTGCACTTTAACGTGCTTTCGAACTGCTAGGTTGGCAAGAGCTGGGACCAAACAACGGGAGCTCACCCCGTTGCGGGGATTCGAACCGCCAACCTTCTGATCGGCAAGTCCTAGGTTCTGTGGTTTAAGCCACAGTGCCACCCACGTCTTACTTATCCACATAGTGTTTGTTTTATTTTATTTATTTTATTTGCTAGCCTCTTTATCTTACCCAAAGCAACCCTAAGTGACTTACAACCAACCAACCAAAACAAAGCAAAAACAAAAAGCTCCCCCCCTACACAGATACATTAAAACCAAGAGGAAAACAACAACAGATAATTAAATGTCAAATGTCTGGTTATACAGGGAAGTTTTTCCCCTGACACCTAAAGATATGTAATGAAGGCACCAGGTGAGCCTCTCTGGGGAGCGCATGTCCCAAACATCCTTACATTTTCATTTTCATTCTTATTATTTATTGAATTTATATACCACCCGTATGTCTCAGGGCATATAAGACCACAAAATATATACCGGTAATCAAAATATAAACAACCAGCCCAATAACCCCAGCCCAAAAAACCCCCCACATCTTAAAAGGGCATAGGATGTCAATCAAATCAACCAAAGGCCTGGTTAAAAAGGAATGTTTTTGCCTGGCACCTAAAGGTGTATAATGAAGATGCCAGACGAACTTCTTATAAGAGGTTTCGTACAGATGCCAAATGGAACCTTCTGTGTACCCTCATAGCTCATTAGCAAATAAAAGACTAGAATGAACCATTATTATAGGGCTGCCATACACTAAGATTTTCCCAGGCGAAAGTGACTTTTGTGTTTTCCTTAAAAAAGAAAAGTTCAATAACTTTGGGGGTTCCTTTTAAAAAGCTCAACAATTTTGGGGTGTTCTTTAAAAAAAAAGCTCAGCGACTTTTGGGTTGTCCTTGTTTTCACTTTTTGAAATATGGCAACCTTACATTATGAACTCGTTAGAGTCTATGTTCTGTTTGGATATTTTCAAGGCACTATCACAACCATTCACAGTAGGATCCCAAGAATGCTGCCCTGTTTCGAATCTGATTCTTCATTTCCTGATGTTGTCATACATAAGCACCTTACTTCAAGGACTGATGAAGTGCTGTTGTGGTGACAAGGTGATGCCATAACACAGCCAACCCTTTTGCAGCTCAGATCATTTTGTACTCTGCATATTGTCACAATACAGATGAGAAATGGTTCTAAGTGGGCCATTCATCCTTTACAATGAAAATAAATTATATGACTCAAAAACCTCTGTGAAAATGCATTGACTTTGTATTATCATCAGTTCGCATGCTTGATATTTGAATTTTTTAATAACCTGACATTATTTTCTGGAAACAGCAGTACAGTAACAGGAAGGGAGATTGAAGCCCAATTCTTAATACTGAGGCGGGTGGGTTTTTTTAATGAGATAAGTGTTATCTTTGTTTAGTTTATTTTTATCCCACTTTTCCACAGCACCTAGAGCTCAAAACACCTTACAGTAAATAGCAAAGTATACTTTTTTTTTTAAAAAAAGCACTGTTTTAAAAAGGCACCAAACCAATTCATAGGGTGAGATCTAATTGCGGCGTCCCGCTTTTGCAAATGGGACTTATCCTTCTCCTCTACCCCATGCAGTCTCATGTGTGCCCCCCCCCCCCCCAAAATCTTTTCTAAAGCTTTGGGGGATCTTCTGGTGCAGTTTAGTCCACAGGAGAACAGGAAGAAGAGGACTTCTTCCGTGTCCCCTGGTGTGAAGACAAAACCAACAATTCCATAAACCTCACATAAATTCAATACAGTGGTACCTCGGGTTACATATGCTTCAGGTTACAGACTCCGCTAACCCAGAAATAGTACCTCGGGTTAAGAACTTTGCTTCAGGATGAGAACAGAAATTGTGCAGCGGCAATGCAGCGGCAGCAGGAGGCCCCATTAGCTAGAGTGGTACCTCAGGTTAAGAACAGTTTCAGGTTAAGAACAGACCTCCAGAATGAATTAAGTTCTTAACCCAAGGTACCACTGTATTGCAAAGTCTGAAAATAATATAAAATAATCAAACTGGCTGTATCGCAAGTACAAGTGAAAATAGAAATTAGCAGGATAGAGCAACAAAAGACAGAGTTAACGAGAGAGGGAAATCTCTAACTCAGTCCTCGTTCCTGTGGGAATGTTGGGGATAGTAGGAGAGGATATATTGAATAAATATTATCCTTCCTCACTCATGCTAGTGAGCTAATAGCAGAGCACATTCCCTTGTATGGGACATGGGTGGCGCTGTGGGTTAAACCACAAAGCCTAGGACTTGCCGATCAGAAGGTCAGCGGTTCGAATCCCCGTGACAGGGTGAGCTCCCATTGCTTGGTCCCTGCTCCTGCCAACCTAGCAGTTTGAAAGCACGTCAAAGCGCAAGTAGATAAATAGGTACCACTCCAGTGGGAAGGTAAACGGCGTTTCCGTGCACTGCTCTGGTTCGCCAGAAGCGGCTTAGTCATGCTGGCCACATGACCCAGAAGCTGTCTGCGGACAAACGCCAGCTCCCTTGGTCAATAAAGCGAGATGAGCGCCGCAACTCCAGAGTCGGTCACAACTGGACCTAATGGTCAGGGGTCCCTTTACCTTTAGTTGATAGATTCATTAGAACCATTTGAGATAAGCAATCAAGTCTGGCTTGTCCAGATTGGATTATTCCTGGTAAATCCCCTTTAGTTCCCTCTTGAAAACAAGAATGACACAACAGTCTTCCTTAAGAAAGTAATGATAAGGTTTACTTACACTCAGTTCACAGTGTGATCCTGAAGGCAGGCTTTAGCTTGTAGCCACAGTTACAGAGAAAAGTGTGGGTTCATCCTCTTGTGAGGGATGAGCCCTCGTGCTGCTGGCTGAGAGCCAGCACACAGAAAAAGCATCAAGAAGAGATCGGATCACTACGTGAGAAGGACAATCGTGACTTCAAGGAAGAATGGGAACTTTTTACAAATTATCTAAAAAGACCACAAAAGGATTTGGACTCCTTGGCAGGTTTTGAATAAACATCCACAAATTTATTAGTTGAATATATGATAGATAAGGCTAGGATATGTACAATTTTATAATACAGTGGTAACTCGGGTTAAGAACTTAATTCATTCTGGAGGTCCGTTCTTAACCTGAAACTGTTCTTAACCTGAGGTATCACTTTAGCTAATGGGGCCTCCCCCTGCTGCCGATTTCTCTCATCCTGAAGCAAAGTTCTTAACCCAAGGTACTATTTCTGGGTTAGCGGAGTCTGTAACCTGATGCATCTGTAACTTGAAGCATTTGTAACCCGAGGTACCACTGTATGCAGAGGACAATATGTGCAAAGAAACCAGAGGGGGAAGCTGAGGGAAGTCTTTTGGTGGGGGGGGGGGAGGGGGGAGGGGGGGGGCAATAAAAAGGGATAAAAAATGTAATTGATCATTTGGATTGATAATTTGTTTAGCTGAATAAATGTATTATTTAGTTATTTAGTTTAATAAAAATATTATTTAGTTTAATAAAAATATATTTAAAAGACGAAGAAGAGGAGGAGGAGGAGATTGGATCAAGAGGATCAAGAGAAAAAGGGGAAAATGGCTGCGTGACCAGCCATTTTATGGGGTCTCCCAGCGTCACGCCCATCTACCTGGTCACACATGGGGAGGGATGCTCCAGACCAGGTATGACAGGAAGTTCCTCCTGGCTGGAGCAACATTCCCCTGTGTGTCCACTCTGGGCAAACAGGAAATGTTCTATTTGACTGCTTCAGCGATGTTGCATCCCGCAGCTTCTAATGCTAGTCTCATGGTATGCCAGGAGACCACCAGCCGCCTGGCCTCAATGTAGTTCCGAGTTCTTGGTGGTGGGGCCTTCTCAGCAGGCTAGATAGTTCACAGGTGTTTCCCTCATCTCTCCTTCCAAGGAGGCTGACAGCAGCAAGAGAGAAATGATGGGCAGGACAATGATGGCAAGGTCTCTTTCCCAGCCTCCCTGGTGTTCTTCCTGCACTGACTGGGAGTGATCTTTCACCCTATCAATTCTTGAGCCTAGTGAACTTGTTATTTGTATTTAAGTTCCATTTGTAACCCCCCTGCGTTGCCCGGGTACAAGGGAAAAAAGGCCATGAGGGGTTTTGACCCAGAGTTCTTTCCCTTGGGGTCTTTCTCTGCATTTCACAAAAAGAAGTTTCCTTGTCACAGCAGTTGTGGCAGCAGCAGCAGCAGCTTATTACTTCTCTCCAGAAAGCCAAAGGAAGCGCAGAAATGATTTCTCGTGCCTGCAGCAATGATGAGGGGCGGCATAAAAGGTTTCAATAAATAAATAAAATTACAATCTCTCTGTGTCTCCTCTAGAGGGTCCATACAGAAAGTAAAATACCCAGTTTAAATGATAAGGAATGGTTGCTTTAACTGGAAGCTCACGAGGGACCTTTAACTCAGAGGAAAGGAACCCCCCTCCTCCCAAACACATCAACTTTGTTTCCATCCATAGCTATTAAATGTACAGCTGTCTCAATTCCCCTCTCACTTTCCTGTCACAACACAGAGTTTAGGCTGCCAGGCTGGCAACTGGAATAGGGATGGCTTAGTTTTGCCTGCCCATTTTTTCCCCCTTTTAGCTTTTAAATTGTCTGGAACAGAAGTATTTTTGTCCCTGAGTTTCTCTGAGCTTTAAAATGTCAAATATTAATGTTTCAGGGTTTTATTAAAGTCTGTAAGCCTGCAGGAACAGAATGGGGTTTTGGGGTTTTTTTTAAAAAAAGTATTTTGCATAGGGGGACGCGGGCTTGCCGATCGCATGGTCGGCGGTTTGAATCCCCGCGGCGGGGTGAGCTCCCGTCTTTCGGTCCCAGCTCCTGCCCACCTAGCAGTTCGAAAGCACCCCTAAGTGCAAGTAGATAAATAGGTACCGCTTTATAGCGGGAAGGTAAACGGCGTTTCCGTGTGCGGCGCTGGTGCTGGCTCGCCAGAGCAGCTTCGTCACGCTGGCCACGTGACCCGGAAGTGTCTCTGGACAGTGCTGGCCCCCGGCCTCTTAAGTGAGATGGGCGCACAACCCTAGAGTCGGACACAACTGGCCCGTACGGGCAGGGGTACCTTTACCTTTATTTTGCATAGGAAGCTGCCTTTTATACCGAGTCTGCCATTCATTCATCTAGTTTAGTATTGTCTACACTGACTGGCTGTTCCAGATTCCAGACAGGGGTCTTTCCCGGTCCCACAGAGAGATGGCTATTAGATTGCATTTCTTAGTGCAGAAAGTATTGATCTGATGTGTAGAGATCTTTCCTATTCTAATTAATTCAAGCAGGTCCTGGAAGCATCTCTGTGTGAAAGAAACAAGCAGAAGGTTCATGGTGTTTGGGTTATATACTTTCAGAGGAGCTGAGTACAACTGGTTTAAACTGGTTTTCTTCTCTTTTTCTGTCAAGGTCATGCTGACTATAAAAGTAGGGCCAGAAGGAGTCTGGGTTTCTTTTTCTTTCTCTCTCTCTTTTCCTTCTGGAGTGGTGTTCTGTACATAGTATGCTTAGTGTTAAGGTTTAGACTTCTTATAAGTTATTGCAAGTTTAAGTCTGCTGCAACTGGTTTTCTTATGAACAATGCCAATCCTGAATGTATTTGATTTGCGACCATGATGCTCATTTGCCCTCACTAGCAGCGGAGCTCTGCTGGATGAAATACAATTGCCTCTGGTCTATTTTGAGGGGGTCCTGCAACGTGTTTACATTTTTACTCTGCTAACTATACATTGGAATCTACTGTGGATCAATACTGAGTAGAATTCAATGGCAATGGAAGGGACTGAACCTGGGTGCAAAGCAAATGCTCAGCCAGTGCTTTATGGCTCTTTTCTAAAATGCCTTGAATTTTGCAGAGCAATCCTAAGTCTAGGAAGCTGGCATGCATATCCTCCAACATTTCTCCAATGAAAATAGGGACATCCCATTCCACTATCATCATCATTTTACTATTTCTACACCACCCATCTGACTGGATTGCCCCAGCCACTCTGGGCAGCTTCCAACATATGTATAAACATAATAAAACATGGAACATAAAAAAAAAACCCTTCCCCATGCAGGGCTGCCTTCAGGTGGCTCAGGGTCGGCATAGCTCAATACCTTCCATCATTTATCCAATGAAAATAGGGACGTCCTAATGCAAAGCGGTTTTCCCAGGAGTGATGTATGGAAGTGAGAGCTGGACCATAAAGAAGGCTGATCACTGAAGAATCGATGCTTTTCAATCCTGGTGCTGGAGGAGACTCTTGAGAGTCTCATGGACTGCAAGAAGATCAAACCTATCCATTCTGAAGGATATCAGCCCTGAGTGCTCACTTGAAGGACAGATCGTGAAGCTGAGGCTCCAATACTTTGGCCACCTCATGAGAAGAGTAGACTCCCTGGAAAAGACCCTGATGTTGGGAAAGATGGAGGGCACAAGGAGAAGGGGATGACAGAGGACGAGATGGTTGGACAGTGTTCTCGAAGCTACCAGCATGAGTTTGACCAAACTGAAGGAGGCAGTGGAAGACAGGAGTGCCTGGCGTGCTCTGGTCCATGAGGTCACGAAGAGTCGGACACGACTAAATGATTAAACAACAACAACAATGCAAAGCGGGATATTCTGGGATCATATGTCAGGGACTGCATTGAAGAGGAATGGTGGAATCCACCTCCCGCTCTTGAACCTTCCAGAGAAGAGGAAGACAGTATAGATTTACAACAGTGGTTGCAGAAGGTCAAAGCTCAGAAGTAGACGAGGGACAAAGCTGGGAAATAATGGGAGAAGCAGAGCAGGAACAGTTGGCGGACACGTTATCATTGGAAAGCATTCCAGATCCCCCTTCTCCCAGAACACAGCAAACAGTGAAAGTAGGAGAGCAGAGAGCCCGAAGGCAATTGTCCCTAAACAGATGCCATAAGGGAGGTCAGGCTCTTGACTGAGAAGGGTAGATGGGAGGAGATTACTCGGATCAACGTCATTACCCCAACAGGCAACATTCCTTTTTCTTTTCTTTTCTTTTCTTAAAATATTTTTATTAAACAATTTCAACATAACAAATAATCAATTACATTATTTTTTCCCTCCCCCCATACCTCCCTCTCCCCCCCACCCAGGACTTCCCTCAGCTCCCCTCTCTGGTTTCTTTGCACATATTGTTCTCTGCGTATTATAAAATTGTACATATCCTTGCCTTGTCTATCATATGTTCAACTAATAAATTTGTGGGTGTTTATTCAAAACCTGCCAAGGATTCCAAATCATTTTGTTGTTTTTTTATGTAATTTGTAAAAAGTTCCCATTCTTCCTTGAAGTCACGATTGTTCTTGTCACACAGTTTATATGCCAGCTTGGCCAATTCCGCATAGCTCATCAATTTGTCTTGCCACTGTTCTTTCGTTGGGATTTCCTCATTTTCCATCCTTGTGCTAACAAGACTCTTGCTGCTGTTGTAGCATACATAATTTTTTTATTTATTTTTCTTGACAGGTCTTGTCCTGCAATCCCTAACAAAAATGCTTGTGGTTTTTTTTACAAATGTCATTTTAAACATTTTTTTCAATTCATTATATATCATTTTCCCCAAAATTTTAACTTCTCTACATTCCCACCACATATGATAAAAAGTACTATCTTTTTCTTTACATTTCCAGCATACATTTGACCCGGTTTTGTACATTTTTGCTATTTGTACTGGTGTGATATACCATCTGTACATCATTTACATATAATTTTCTTTCAAAAGAGAACCATCTGTAAATTTCAGATTTACCAGTACTTTCCCTAGTTTTCGCCAGTCCTCAAATTGTCTATGTCCTATATCTTGTGCCCATTTAATCATGACTGATTTGACCTCCTCATCTTTTGTTTCCCACTCTAGCAGAATACTATATGCTTTCTTCAGCAGCTTCCCTTCTTCTTCTATAACTTCCTTTTGAAATCTGGAAGTTGTATAACTAAACATTTCTAAGGCTCTCTCTGTGAACATTGCATGAAAGACATTGGTAAGAGCTTCTTGTCTATCTATTGCTGGCAGTCTGCCCTGAGGGGGAGGGATCGGATTCCTTCAAGCCTGACATCATATCAGAAAGCGGGACTGCTCTTGTAATTCCAGGACTGTCCCTGGAAATAGGGAAACTGACTTATTAAATTTACACAAGCAAAGGAATGTGCACCTACACCAACATAGCGAAGGGCCATAACTCAGTGGTAGACCATCCATCTTGCAAGATGACCCCAGGTTCAATTCCTGGCACTTCCAGGTACGGTTTAGTCAGACTTGTACCTGAAATCCTGGAGGATTGCCACCATTTCATGTAGACAATACTGAGCTTGATGGATTGATGGTCTGATGAGGCATCTTCCTATGATCGTATACGTTATACATAGGGCTGTCTCTGAAGACATTTCGGAAACTTCAGCTGGTACAGAATTCAGCAGCCAGGTTGCTCCCCTGGAGCAAGACTGTTTGAGCATATTACACACTGTTTGCACTTCTGCTGTGGGCTCACTTGTGGAGATGAAGCTGATTGCTTCTTTTTCTTAGACATTTTCACAGAAATGCAGCTGCTCCACCAAGTTAGTGGCTAAATATCTCTATTTGGTTTTTGTCATCGAAATACACTGCAGACGTCTGATCTCCCTGGAGACCAAGAGATATGATGATAAACTGCTCTGCCTCCTTTCGTTTAGCAAATGTTTTGTGCCACTGGGGAAGTGGTAATTCTGTATTGATTTGTTTTGGGTGTTGTATGTGATGCCAATAAAGGTTTTACGATACAATATTACACCGATCCTGGTCCAACAGCACAGGCTACCGCTTAGTTTCTGGGCCTAATTCAAAGTGCTGGTTTTGACCTATAAAGCCTTAAACGGCTTGGGACCACAGTATCTCAAGGACCACCTCTTTCCATATGAACCTACCTGGTCCCTGAGATCATCTTCTGAAGCCCTTCTTCACGTGCCTCCTCCTTGAGAGGTCTGGAGGGTGGCAACATGAGAACGGGGCCTTCTCTGCAGTGGCTCCCTACCTGTGGAATGCTTTCCCCTGGGAAGTTTGCAAGGAGCCTTCATTACACACCTTTAGGCGCCAGGCAAAAATGTTCCTTTTTAACCAGGCCTTTGGTTTGATTGACATCCTATGCCCTTTTAAAATGTTTTTTTTTGGGGGGGGGGCTATTGGGTTGCTGTTTTTATTTTTATTGTGTATTTTGTGGTTTTATATCTGGATTTTATTCTGTGAACTGCCCTGAGACACCCAAGTGTATAAATTCAATAAATAATAATAATTTTCCCTTTGTTGAAACTAAGGCTCTTGAGAGAAGACCTTAAGATGTCTAGATTGATGTCTGGATTTTCTGACTGAAAATCAAACTAGTCATGGCCAGGGTTGTTTCACACTTTAACTCATGCAGTCATTCATCATAGGAAATTACGAAGGGTAATCTTTCTAAGCGTCAGGCGAAAAAGCCAGCTCCTGTCACCAGACTGGAGAGCCTTAATTTGCAGAAATGTGTATCTAAAAATGTTCCTCACCAAATCATCTGCTTAGTCTCTTTCATTTCTCGACTGTCATTTTGGCAGCTCTCTGGAGCACTCGGCCCGAATGAGTGGCATAGTCACATACAGCTACAGAAAATATGCTTTTTTAAAAATAGACTGTAAAGGCACTTAATTTTAAGAAAGTGGGGGACCATTTCCAGCGTGATAGCAGAAGCAGAGATGTGTCAGTCATGTCATGTCATAATGACAGGCAACAGAGCACTGAAGGCACATCATTCTGACATTCTAGATAGGGAGAATATTTTAAAACCAGCTTTCTAAAAATGAGGCTGAAAAAGAACTAATTTTAATCGCTCTGGTTTTAAGGGCTTAACTTGATTTCCACTCTTCATTAAATGCTCTCTAGATTGCCAATAGCAACGACACAAATCCATATGCAATTCCAAAAAGTCGTAGAACCACTCAAACAGACGTGTTTGTCTTCCCCTAGGGATTATGGAATTTATTTGACAATTTATTTACTTAAGAAATGTATATATGGCCCTTTGTCAAAAAGCCACAAGGCATTTACAAATTAGTGCTAAAGTTATAAGTTTAATGTACATAAAATGTGTGTTTAAATACATTGTATTTGGAATGCTATAAAGAGAAGTTTGCGTTATGGGAGAGGTTCCACTCTGGCAAAAGCGTCAGAAAAGGCTGGTGTTTTTCCATTCCAGCGGGGTTTAGGTTACTTGGTGTCTCATCTCAGGAAAACTGAGATGCAGCTCTCATAACAGGAGAGGAAGATTGAGAAATCATAGATGATTAGTAGCAACAATAGCAGAGAAGCTCTGTGGTGATGAACAAGGTTAGGTTCTCTCTCTGGAACCAGAGAGAGGAAAGTTTACTGAACTGCATAAATAAAATAAAAGACTGAATCACATTACAGTACTTGACTGTAGTGTGTTGCTTTGTATTTTGTTCTTGTAACTTCTTAAACTAGATTTAAGACTGTTCTGCAGTAAAGTTTTGAAACTTATTCTTGGGGTGGGAAGCTCATTTATTTCTACACAAGGTACAGTTCAGTAATTCTGCTGAACAATTCCAACAACGAGTTACACAATAAACAGCATGATAAATATATAAAACATAATGTCAATGAAATACAACAAGTTACAAAGGACCATTACCGTATTTTAAGCAATACATAATGGTATGTAATAAATAGGCAGTACCTAATGAGCAGCAGTGTCAAATTATTCACAGCATTGAACCAGCAACAAACTCTAAAACTCACCCCTAGCAAAATACCGGTGTGCTAATAACATAGGATATTGTCTACTCATTTCAGATGCAACTATAAAACATAATACATATTTAACAGCAGTAGCAGTGTAAAAAAAAAGGGGGGGTTGTAGGCAGTGTACTGCTAAGTTAAAGTTGAAGCATACTGCTAAGTTAAAGAGAATAATGGGAGAAGCAAATTAAAAGGAGAACAGATGAAAGGCAAATTTGAGGAAAAGGTTTATATATATATCTCTTAGGCTGTCTTCATTTGGTTTGGTCTTGGTTTTCAGCTTCTTTAGCTATTTTTCTACATCCGCATATACATCTGTCTATGCAAAACTAGCTCTTAATACACACACGCACGCACATTGGCAGAACCGCCCATCTCTCAGCTGGGAGTTTTCCTTCCACCTCCCAGGCTCTCTTAGAACGGAAGTTGAGAGCTGTTCATTTATCCAAGTTCGCTGAATGTTTATTTAGCAAAAGTCCCATACTTGTTCTCAGTGTGCGTATGAATTGTTCAACAGCAATCTCCTCGAGATAGACAAATGAGTTATTATGCATAACTCTAGTCCAAATATTGTACTTTTGATGATAAAGCATTGGGCTTATATCTGCCACCTCTTTTGAAAAGCTGGTGTAAATCATAAGCTTGAGCTCCCCACTTCAAGAGTTCAGTGCAGCTAAACACAATGGGTAGTCTTAAATAAGCCATTATCTCCCAGCCTCTCTTCTATAATATGGAGAGATTAGTTCTGGACAGATTTACAAGGATTACAATAGAAAAATAAAGTGTGTGAAGAACTTTGGAAAAAGCTGTAGGGGGGAAAGAGAGCTTTTTTTAAAAAAAGAATTGATACTGTCCCTGGTTCGAAGCACAGTTTTAAGAGGCCAAAGACAGATTTGAATTATAACATCATGAGAGCTAATAATGTGCCAATTCTTTTACTTGTGTATTGAGATTCACAACACATGTTAAAATGATCATCTGGTAATAGGTACAAGGCAGGCAGGAAGTATCATTTTTAAAAGTTGTACTTCCCAACAATTGCGACGTAACTGTCATTTATCCATGTGCTGCCACCTGGAACAAAATCAATTCTTTGTCAATCAGACAAGGGATAATTTGAACTCCTTGAAAGAACTGAATTCACACTCATTCTATAGATACCACATATAGATATCCCCATGGTGGGGATCTGAACCAAGCCCAAGAGGCTCAGTGGTTTAGACCACAGCGCCACCCGCATCCCGAATAAACAAGCACACAATCACTGATAGGTCCACCCGCCATTGTGAGGTTCAAAGCAATGAAGATGATGCCTCCCCAGCTGTTGCCATTGGCTGTGGGTTTCTTATGATGTCACAAAAGCACTTGGCAACTGAGTGGATATAAAGGCAGGCCAAGGGGAAAGCCCTTTTCTGTTTCCAGCAGGACACACACCTGGCAATGGATGTGACATTCAGCACTGCCCAGGTTTCTTCCACTTGGGGGAGGCAAAGTGGTGAATGGAAGGAGGCAATCCTCTGGCAGTGGGATGCTAGGGAGCGATAAAAAGGCAAGTTTGCTTGCTTGGAGGCTGCTGGGATCCATGGTTGGAAACTGGTGGACGTTTCATGATGATCTTAACAGTAGTTTCTGGGACAACGGGACACTGTGACGGAAACCAGAACACACGAAAGCGCCGTCTACCTTCCTGCCACAGTGATACCTATTTATCTACTTGCACTGACCTGCTTTCAAACTGCTAGGTTGGCAGGAGCTGGGACAGAGCAACGGGAGCTCACCCCATCACAGGGATTCAAACCACTGAACTTCCGATCAGCAAGCCCAACAGGCTCAGTGTGCCATATCAAGAAGTAGCACTAATGCATATTGCCACTTCCTATGGGTCAATTTACAACCCTAGGGCATCAGTGTTTAGCAGGGAATTTCATGAGCAGTTAAGTCATTAAGACTGCCAAGTTGGGAGCATCCCAGACCCTGAGATTTCAGGCTCCAATCATGAGACCTGGTGTGGCATGTGGTGATGTCATGAGGGCGAGTCCTGGAGATGAAGGTTAATTGGGAGATAGTTAAAGCTATGGTTTTCCCAGTAGTGATGTATGGAAGTGAGAGCTGGACCATAAAGAAGGCTGATGCTTTTGAATTATGGTGCTGGAAGAGACTCTCAAGAGTCCCATGGACTGCAAGAAGATCAAACCTATCCATTCTTAAGGAAATCAGCCCTGAGTGCTCACTGGAAGGACAGGTCCTGAAGCTGAGACTCCAATACTTTGGCCACCTCATGAGAAGAGAAGACTCCCTGGAAAAGACCCTGATGTTGGGAAAGATGGAGGGCACAAGGAGAAGGGGATGACAGAGGACGAGATGGTTGGACAGTGTTCTCGAAGCTACCAGCATGAGTTTGACCAAACTGCGGGAGACAGTGGAAGACAGGAGTGCCTGGCATGCCCTGGTCCATGGGGTCATGAAGAGCCGGACACGACTAAACGACTAAACAACAACAGCCTTGATACGTAGCTCAGAGTGGCCGCTCCACATCCCTTGCAGCACTTCCTAACTTCCAAACCCCTCCTTACTGCCTACAGTGGCCGGCAATGGAATCTTTCTGTTTCTGTTTAGCCTTCTGCTCTACGATTCGAAGGGATCGCCTGGTCCTTGGAAAAGGAGGGGGTTACACCAGGCTTTCAAGTGACGTGGTACCCACTGTCCGTTGTATTGTTCCTCCCACTTCTGAGTCCTGTCTCTGTTCAGGACTAGAGCATCTGCTAGCTTGCTCCGGTGCCGCCACCTCCATTATTTTCCAACTTTTTGCTTCTTCTTCTGGGGTGTGTCCTGTTTGCCACCACCATGGTCAAGATGGCACCAACATTGTATATGGACCCAGTTCAAGCTGCAACTTTGAGCTCAGATGCCTCGTTTGACTGTAACTGAATATTTGACCTGTGGTTTTATAAGCAGAATATCATGGTTGTGTTCAGTTTTATCCATTGAAAAATATTATAGGCTGCAAGCTTCTCTTGAAGAGTGCTGGTGATTTTGCACAACCACACATCTGCCACGGAGGAAACCCCATTGCTAGCAAAGTGTATGATATATATAAAAGCTCCACATATTTTATCGCATGACTTCTGTGAAATGAGGCTAAGAGCAGAGGAGAAAGTCTTGCAGTTCATCTGCAATTTGGATAGGGTATTTTTTTCATATAAATCTAAAGCATGTGAATTTCAAAGAGGCCTTTTTATTATTCAGGAAGGGACACACAAAATGCTCCCAGTTGAGTCTTCCTTCTTGCACCTCTGAGCTCTCTCTCATGTTTGTTTATGAGTGTCTGGGGAATGCAATGCTTTCTCTCTTATATTGGAAAAGTTCTGTTTTTAACTTTATGATTATTTTAAAAAGGTTTCCACTCATTTTAGACTTTATTTGAATTCTTTTTGCTGCAAAGTTCAAAACTTACGAAACATTAGTCGGGATCAGAAAATGCCTGAGAGATCCTCAAATGTCAAAAGCATAAAACTCTAAAAAACTGACATTGCTGAAATGTAACCATGATCACAGAAACATACACTCTGAACTAAAGAGGGCTACCGCAGAGCAAGCTGAAATTAAACTATAACGTGAGAGAAGGGAGTTCCCCAAAGTAAATTTTAATTGGCCAGTTGAAAGTTCTGGAATGGAATGGCTACAGTGCCTAGCCTAGGAGTTTGTCAGGATCAAATGCCCTGGTGTCAGATCACAGCACAGCTGGCTAAGATCCATCTCTAGCTCCTTGCAGGTGCAATTTCCTACTTGTTCCCATTCTGCTAACGTTGATACATAACTGCCAGGTGCCAGAAGATCCCACCCCATGGCAGGTTGCCAGGAAAGGATAAGACAAGGAAAAGTTCTTACCAACTGCTTTTTGTTCAGTATTCACAGAGAGAGGCTTGGAGATGCAGCCTCTTGGAATAATGGTGTTGGCTTGAGTGAGTCTCCACCCCCTTCCTCTCTCATGCGTCATAACTATGGGTGCTGAGAAGTGCCCTCTGCCTTTGATCTCTTTGCTCTCCTACTTTCAATGCTTGCCGCGTTCTGGGAGGGGGGGTGTCTGGAATGCTTTCCACAGACACTGTGTCTGTCTGCTGTCACCCCTCTGGTGCTCCATCATCTTCTTCTTCCTCCTCCTCCTCCTCCTGCTCCCCCTCCTCCCCCATTATTTCCCAGCTTTCCCCCTCATCTGCCTCTGAGCTGTGATCTCCCTCAAACCCCTGTTGTAATTCTGAACTGTCTTCTTCTTCTTCTTCTTCTTCTTCTTCTCCTCCTCCTCCTCCTCCTCCTCCTCTTCTCCTCCTCTGGAAGAGTCAGGCTGGGGAGGCGGTCTCCACCATTCCTCCTCTACCCAGTCCCTGACAATAACTATCTTTGATGGGGACAAGGAGGGCAAATCACAAATCCATCACTGTGCAAAAGACCCACTTGGCTTGTGACGGCTACTTGAAGGCCACTATTGCATGCAAACACCTTGCTAGCCCAAGGAACAAAATAGGGTTGGCTACCAGGTCCAAAGAACAAACCTCCCATGGGCTTTCCCGTCACTTTCACTTGTTATGCAAAGTACCCTTAACAAATTTCTCCAGTAGAAGAGTTTCTTTGAACAAATGAACCCCTAATTCCTATCTTGTCTGCTTTGGGGGTGGGGGTGGGGATAACTCAAGTGTATAACTTGTATCCGGCAGATTAATGACAAACGGAGGGAAATGCTATTGTCATCATCCTTTATGCAACATCAGATTTAAAAGGCTGTGACTGAAATTAATCTGTCCAGCAAAGGAAGCATAATGAAGCAGAACAATATCTTTTAACATTGTCCTGTTCTGTTATTGCTAGGCATTTAACAGTCTTTGCTAATCCATCCTTGGAGGCTCAGCTTTTGTGAGAGGCATTGAAAAGTGCTGTTGTGGCAGCTTGCTTTCAGTGGTGCAGAAAGAAATCCAGGCCAAATCACCTTGCGCCAATTTCCACCCTACCTGCAGCAGCTGAACTCCTTGAGAAATGAATCCACAAAGTCTTCTCGCATTGGTCTGCTTTGGCTTAATGTGGAAATGGGTGGCAGTTCACCCCAGCAGTTCAAAAACTCTTCCCCATTTCTGAAGACATCATAACAGTGGGCAGCAAAGATAGAAACTACCAGGTAAATCTCCTGAAAACTAAAGCAGGAAATGCAAGCAGATTGGAAGATTTCACGAGAGAGAAGCAATTTTAATTGCTTCTCCTGAAGATAACTTTCTTGTCGTGCAAAAAAAAACCACTTCACGATCCCCATATCTTTACCAGCCACTTCTGTATCTCTGGGAATGGCTGCAGTGCGGAAACTTTTACCTGTTCCATCAGTAACCCTGTTTGTTATTCTGCAAATACCTTATTTTGTTTTATTAACTTAAAAAGGTAAAGGTAAAGGACCTCTGACAGTTAAGTCCAGTCGCAGATGACTCTGAGGTTGTGGCGCTCATCTCGCTTTACAGGCCAAGAGCCAGCATTTGTCCGTAGACACTTTTCCCGGGTCATGTGGCCAGCATGACTGAGCCACTTCTGGTGAAACAAAAGCAGTGCACGGAAACGCCGTTTACCTTTCCACCAGAGTGTACTTATTTATCTACTTGCATTTTTTGCATGCTTTCAAACTGCTAGGTTGGCAGAAGCTAGGACAGAGCAATGGGAGCTCACCCCGTCACAGGGATTCGAAGCGCCAGTCTTCTGATTAGCAAGCCCAAGAGGCTCAGTTGTTTAGACCACAGCTCCACCCGTGTCCTGAATAAACAAGCACACAATCACTGATAGTCCCCCTGCCATTGTGAGGTTCAAAACAATGAAGATGATGCCTCCCCAGCTGTTGCCATTGGCTGTGGGTTTCTTGTGATGTCACAAAAGCACTTGGCAACTGAGTGGATATACAGACAGGCCAAGGGGAAAGCCGTTTTCTGTTTCCAACAGGACAAACCTGACAATGGATGTGACATTCAGCACTGCCCAGGTTTCTTCCAGTTGAAGGAGGCAAACTGGTGAATGGAAGGAGGCAATTCTCTGGCAGTGGGATGCTAGGAAGCGATAATAAGGCAAGTTTGCTTGCTTGAAGGCTGCTGGTATCCATGGTTGGAACCTGACAGATGTCTCATGATGGACGTAACAGTAGCTTCTGGCACAATGGGACACCGTGACAGAAGCCAGAGTGCACAGAAATGCTGTTTACGTTCCCACCACAGCGATACCTATTTATCTACTTGCACTGGCGTGCTTTCAAACTGCTAGGTTGGCAGAAGTTGGGACAGAGCAACGGGAGCTCACCCCATCATGGGGATTTGAACCACTGACCTTCTGATCGGCAAGCCCAAGAGGCTCAGTGGTTTAGACCACAGCGCCACTCGCCTCCCCTTAATCAACTTAGATGCCTTAAAAACTGATTTGGCAGATTCATGGAATGTACATCTATCAATGGCTTTTGGCAATGCCAGTTAAGAATACAGTCTTCATGTTCAGCGATAGTATACCCTGAGATTTAGGGACAGAACAAAGTGGGTTGCTACCACCATTATGCAATTGAGTTTCCCAGACACATCTTGCTGGGTTTTATATGAGGTAAAGAAGAGCTTTTGGTTGATGCAGCAATTAAATGTTTATGTTCTCTACAGCTTTTATCCCTATAGCATAGAATCATAGAATTGGAAGGGACCATGAGGGCCGTATAGTTTAACCCCTTGCGGTGCAGGAATCATTTGCCCAATGCGGGGTTGATCCCACAAGCCTGAGATTAAGAGTCTCATGTTCTACCAACTAAACTATCTCAGGATCTGATGTGTGTCCCAGTCAGATTTTCTGAGCTCAGTTCCACACATCAGCATGATTCCTCCTTGCCTTCCCACACAATTTATTGGGAGAAGATTTGGAAATGTACAGAGTTGCAAATGTATCATACCTTGCCGTGATATGTGGACTAAAAATCTATGGACTTTCTCTTTAAAAAGTGTTTTCCTTTTGTGGCAAAAAGATTGCAAATGGATGGGGAGAGTCTGTTGAGGAGTCATGGTCAATTTGTTACTACATTTCCCTAATTATATATTATTTGAAATGGAAATATGAAAAAAATATGCCCAGATATAAAAATGTTTAATACAAGAATCTGAATCAGATAAATGAAACTCCTTGGAAGCAGTTGGCAGCCGTATGTCTGACCATGCCAACATAACAAACTTTGATCTACATTAACCCTCCTTCGGCAAAGCGTGTTCTCACTAAAGGAGAGCATGGGTTGCGGATGGGGCCGAGCAAGACACCCTCTGGGTTGTCAGGCAAGTTAGCCTCAAGGGCTCAAACCAGATTGGTGGATGGAGTTGCTGGGGTAAAATTGATGTTGCCAATTTTAGGGGTGGGATCAGAGATTATTTAAGCTAGGGCCACAGCTTGTTCCTTTCTCTTTCGCTGTGGACACCGGATCACATGGAGCACTTGGACTGCCTGGAGGACAGTGATGCAAACTTCTCATTGTCTGGTTACATTTTTTTTTTTATTTCCCCCTTCTTTTAATCCTCTTTAGTCCCTTAAATAATTTAATTCCCCTTTTTTCCTGTTTGATTTCCCACCCCACCCCTTACCCTGCCCTGTGGGAAGATTCTCCCTGTATCTGTGGCTTGCCTTTCTTTCGCAAAAAGGTTTCCCCCATTTCTCCTGTTGTAAATTGTGGGGCTAGTCAGGGCTGTTCCCAGCTTAGCTGGAATCACTTTCGTTTATAGCACCCCCCGAAGGTTGGCTTTATTTGAGTGTGTGCAGCGCTGATGGCCAAATTTTAATCTAGCCTTGGGCGGGAGCACTATTTTGAGTTCCTTTAATATTGCTATGAGACTAAGATTCTCAAGAGCAGAGGCATGGAGGCCTATTTGGCCTGCACATAACTTCCAAGCCTAAGTCTGCTACAGGTAGCAGTTAATTGTTAAGTCTCTGACCTCTCTATAAGAAGGTACCTGCTTGCAGGCTCAGTTGCTGCTAATGTATATCTGAGGCAGACAGAGGGCGGCAGAGGCTCTCTGTGCCTCCAATGACTATGAGCACTCTGTATATGCTCTTGAACTATGCTGTTTCTGAACAAGTTTATTTTCTGTAAGTTTGTTTTGCCCTGATAGTGGCGACTGCCATTTTAGAGACGAGCCATTGTGGCTTAGTGGCTAAAGTATAGGACTAGGACCTGGGAGACAGGGTTCATATCCCCCTCTTAGCCATTGTTATAACAAAACAAAACAAACTGCTCCTTTTGGGCTATTCTGTTGCTGGGTAGTTCGGCCCATTTGTGATAAAAGAACTTTGGGTTTCTTGAAGGGGTGCTTCCCTCTAAAAGGGCAAGCAGGGGTACCTGGACAAGATGTGGGCTGCCTCAACTCTGATATTTCACTGGAAACATTTACGCCTGGCCTAGCAGGTGATCCTAGGGCTTTGCCCTAGAATTCGATGGCCTGGAAGCGTTTCCGACCTGAATAGCGTCCCCATGTGGTCCATGAAGCATTGGTTTCACCGGTTCCTTACATTGTTTAGTTTTGCGGACTATGACTGGGCTTTTGCAAATGCCTCAAGAGCTTGCCTCTCCTGCAGGGGATGACTTGTGGACGCCCCAGGTGTCTTCTTCCAGAAGGAAGCATCCTTGAAGGCTGCAATCCAGGAGGAGGGCAAAGAGGAGCAGGGATCATGATTCAGACATCACCTTGGACCTCTACAGGGGTCAGGGTGAGGCTGTCCTGGGTCTTTAGGGATCATCCTGGATAGCTCAGCTGGTCAGTGCATAGTGCCGGTAATGCCTAGGTCGCAGGATTAGTCCCTATATGGGTCAGCTGCATGCTCCCCCATTGCTCTACCTGAACACTTAGGTCCAGTGTCGAGGGCCTTTTGGTGGTTCCCTCTCTGCGAGAGATGTAACAGGTGCCACGTTTGCAATATGCAAGCGGGAGAAAGCATCTTTGTGTGCCCGCACTGCAGTTTGCTCTGTGCGTTGCAGGGCACAGCACTGCACGGGCTGCATTTGCATTGTATTGCGTGAGAGATTTGCATTTGCATTGCACAGAGGTTGTGTGCATTGCACAGAGGGTGTGTGTGCACTGCACAGAGGGTGTGTGTGCATTGCACAGAGTGTGTGTGTATTGCACAGAGTGTGTGTGCATTGCACGGAGGGTGTAGTGGCATTGCACAGAGTGTGTTTTTTGTTGTTGTTGTTGTTGTTGTTGTTGTTTTGCATTGCACAGAGAGTGCATTGCACGGAGTGTGTAGTTGCATTGAACAGAGGGTGTGTGCAGTGCATGGAGTGTGTAGTTGCATTGCACGGAGTGTGTAGTTGCATTGAATGAAGGGTAGTTGCATTGCATGGAGTGCGTGTGGTTTTTTTTTTGTTTGTTTGGTTTTTTTTGCATTGCACAGAGTGTGTAGCTGCATTGAACGGAGTGTGTAGTTGCATTGAATGAAGTGTGTAGTTGCATTGAACGGAGTGTGTAGTTGCATTGCATGGAGGGTAGTTGCATTGCATGGAGTG
>JAXCMG010000024.1:8059620-8083864 GCA_034642415.1 Podarcis siculus | reverse complement strand
CTCTCTCTCTCTCTCTCTCTCTCTCTCTCTCTCTCTCTCTCTCTCTCACACACACACACACACACCAGACAGTGAACTCCCAACTCAATGTGACTTCAGTTTTTGGCTCTCTTAGGAGTGGTATCTCCTGTACACTTTGGGAAATGTAGTAACAAACAAGCCCTGGGAAGTATTGTGTCTTACTCGAGTCGCTGAGAAAAATATCAAGAAGGATCCACTCAAGCAGGAACATAGCATTAAACAACTAGCTCTGTGCCATATGAATTGGAACATATTTAAATCTTGGGCCCCCGCTCCTTTCAGAAATAGCAAACATTTGTTCATTTTCGGTGGGTATGTTCCACACTTCTCTAAGTAGCACCAAAATAAGTTTTGTTTGTAATTAATCCATTAATTAACCAACATTGAAATCTTGTTTGTTTACATAAAAGTAAGTCCCACTGAGTTCAATGTGACTTACTCGCCAGGTAAGTGTGCAAAAAGTACACCCCCAGCCGCCTTTCTTTGTGTCAAGATGTTCTGCCATCTGTTTCCCAGTTGCCATTATTCAAGGCTGCCACTTAAATCTACTTCTTTCGTCCCTTTATTACTTGAAGCTGTTATTTATATCTGTGAGCCCCAGTCCCCTGTAAATAAAAAAAAGTTGTTATATTCTGCTATGGGCTTCTCATTGGGGGCAACTTATATTTTCATATTCCTTTAATTTATGTTTATTGCACCACAGACTTGTGTTTCACAGCTGCTTTCCTTTCCTTTTTCCCTATGCAGTTTTTAATTATGAGCTTCAGCTCACAAACCTGAAGTGCTTTCTCCAAATATTATAGGGCGCATACAAAGAAATCATGCAGCGTTGTTTCCAAACAAAAAAACACACATAGCTTTTGCTTTGACGGTGTTGTGAATTTCAATGTTTAAAGTTCCATGGTGGAATGGTTAGTACTTTGGACTCTGAGTCCAGGGATCTGCGTTCAAATCTCGGTGGAACCTACTGTGTGTGTGTGTGTGTGTGCGTGTGTGTGTGTGTGTGTAAGAGAGAGAGAGAGGGTGGGGTGGGGCAAGGGAGCTTTGCAAGCAGCTCATTGGCAGAACCCATGTTTTGCAGGTAGAATGGTCCCCTCATCTGCCTCTGCGCTGTGACCTCCAGCAAACCACTATTGCAAATCTATACAGTGGTACCTCGGGTTACAGACACTTCAGGTTACGTGATTTCAGGTTGCGCACCACGCCGAACCTGGAAGTACTGGAACGGGTTATTTCCGGGTTTCGGCACTCGTGCATGCGCAGAAACACTAAATCGCTTTTTGCACATGCGCAGAAGTGCCGAATCGCGTGTGTGCCGATGTGGCGCTGCAGGTTGCGAACATGCATCCCACACAGATCACATTCGCAACCTGAGGTTCCACTGTACTGTCTTCCTCTTCCTCCTCCCTGGAAGGGTCAGGCTGGGAAGGCGGTCTCCACCATTCCTCTTCTGCCCAGTCCCTGACTGATGATGTCACAACACTCAGATCAATCAATAGTCAATCAGATGTTAAATTATTATAAAATCATCACGAAGTTGAGGAGAAAGTCAATTAAGAGTGGTGGCTGTGCTACCGAAATCGGCTAACACTCTGCAAGCATTCTGTGGAAAAGGGAACATTTCCTACAAAATACAGTTGAGTACTTTCAGATCAATTCTAAGAGCCTTTCAGACCCGTAAAAGCTAAAAATAGCAATCTATATTTGGCAAGTTCAGGGCATATGTCCTGGAATAAGTTCAACACAAGGAGAAAACTGATCCCGCTTTCTCTATCACAGCAGAATGAAGAAGCAGGTGTCTGTCTTTATCACTTGTCTATCTTGAGCAGAACTGCAGAGTAATCAAATGGGGGTGTCCCATTTTAACTTTCTGGAAGTATAATGTTAGCACTTTATTCCTTGGTCTGTATTGCTAAGCAGGTTGTGAACTTAATTTAGAAAACAGGAAACTGAAGAGGACACTTTTGAAAATGACAACTTAGTAATAAAAATGTGTAAAAGCCCCATGGATAAAACATGAAAAGACAATGTTGAAGTGCTTGTGGCAAAGCTATTGTCAAATAATAGCAGGAGCCGAGGAAAGAATTAAATGCTATTTTCAAAAAATCCTCTGCAGCAAAACAATAAGAATGAATCTGACATAGCAAAAAATAATACTTGGATGTGTGGAATTATTTGGAACGCCTAGGGATAATTTCAACACATTGTATGTTAAAGAGAGAAAATAAAACAAAACCAGGTGTTGTGAACCTTTTGTATTTTCAGTCATGAGAAGTCAATGAGATTTGTTGCTTACACAAATCACAAATGTGTCTCATGTTACATTTCATAAAGGATGTTGTGCCTTTTAAAGATACGAGTCCCTTTTTGATGCTTTTTCTGTTGCACTGAGGAGGGCATCATAATATGGCACTTGTTCAATGGCTCAGAGCCAACATTCGCTTCTTCTCCAATTAAGTGTGCCAGAGGGGTTCAGGTTCCCATCCTGGAGCTGATGAGAAAATATGACAATCACCTGCATTGCCAAGCCCTTAGTATTCAAAACAGAACAATCATCATCCTGCAGAAGTTGCATTTTAAGTACGGAAGAGAAGAAGAGTTTGGACTTGATATCCTGCCTTTCACTCGCCTTAAGGAGTCTCAAAATGGCTAACAATCTCCTTTTCCCTTCCTCCCCTACAACAAACACTCTGTGAGGTGAGTGGGGCTGAGACACTTCAGAGAAGTGTGACTAGCCCAAGGTCACCCAGGAGCTGCATGTGGAGGAGCGGAGACGCGAACCCGGTTCACCAGATTACGAGTCCACCGCTCTTAACCACTACACCACACTGGCAGTTATACTTCTGGTTACGAACAGTCCTCCTTATGCACACTTTGGGTTACGAGCTCCTTTAACCCAGAAGTAGGTGCTCCTGGTTGTGGCCTTTGCCCTGGGATGCAAGCGGAAATCACGCGCTGGGAGGCCCCATTAGCAAAAGCACACCTCAGGTTAAGAATGGTTTTGAGTTGAGAATGGACCTCCGGAACAAATTAAGTTTGTAACCAGAGGTACCACTGTACACCCTTTTCTTCAGAAAGTGTGGCCATGTCGTAGGCTTTGTTGGACGGAATTCTATGTATGAACTGGTTGTGCCAAGATTTCATGTGTACTTGGGTTGCTCAGTAGTGCTATGCACAGGATAGATGTTCATATGGAATGCGGGTGGTGCTGTGGTCTAAACCACTGAGCTTCTTGGGCTTGCCGATCAGAAGGTTGGCGGTTCAAATCCCCGTGATGGGGTGAGCTCCCATTGCTCTGCTCCAGCTTCTGCCAACCTAGCAGTTCGAAAGCACGCCAGTGCAAGTAGATAAATAGGTACCGCTGTGGTGGGAAGGTAAATGCAGTTTCCGTGCACCCTGTTTTCTGTCACTGTGTCCTGTTGCACCAGAAGTGGTTTAGTCATGCTGGCCACATGACCGAGAAAGCTGTCTGTGGACAAATGCCAGCGCCCTTGGTGCTGAAACCCCATAGCCACCTTTGACTGGACTTAACCATCCAGGGGTCCTTTACCTTTACCCTTTTGTAAGATGTTCTTACAACACACAACCTCTCTATTGGATGTTGCCATCTTGCTTTGCTAGTCAAACCCAGGACATTCAGTGGGTGCATAAGGGGCTACAGTGGTACCTCGGGTTAAGAACTTAATTCGTTCTGGAGGTCTGTTCTTAACCTGAAACTGTTCTTAACCTGAAGCACCACTTTAGCTAATGGGGCCTCCTGCTGCCACCGCAACACTGGAGCACGATTTCTGATCTCATCCTGAAGCAAAGTTCTTAACCCGAGGTACTATTTCTGGGTTAGCGGAGTCTGTAACCTGAAGCGTATGTAACCCAAGGTACCACTGTATAATGTTTATAGCTGCTTTAGAGAAGAGGAGATGTCTGTGGTTGTCACTAGTCTGGGAGACAGAGCCTTCTGATTTGCAGGCAAAGGAGAGAACTAAACAGCATATTAGACTTTCCACCTTACATCGAAGGTAAGAGGGCATTGATACCTCAGGCGGTTAGTTCATTCATTTTGTTCATATTTCCCAAACAAACTGAGCAGTGATTTACCATCCCTTTCAAAGGGCATGGGCAGGTGATTCATTAGTCAAGGGCTCTTGGTCTAAGTGTTCATCCTGACCAATGTGATACCGCCTTGATACGTCCAATTAAGAGCTGCTTACTTTTAGATGGAATTTTTTTCTGCACAGCACCTTATGACTGCCAATAAAACACGCACGTGCACAAACGCACCAAAGGAACAAAATGGTGCTCAAGTACATGACCCTTGGCTCCCAGCTAAGAGGGTGACGCAGCGAAATGCAAATTAGGGTACAAATAAATGAAGCTTTAAATATGTTTATTGTTCTGCAGTTTAGCAGTCATCCCCAAAGTGTCGTTTTTATTTACGCATTTAAACTCGCTCTCCTAATCAATGCATAGATTCAGAAACAAGGAACGCTCAGCAGGTTCTGCTGCTCAAAGTTCTCCTTCCTCCCTAAAAGATTTCTCCAGAGTAGGGGTCAGCAAACTTTTTCAGCAGGGGGCCAGTCCACTGACCCTCAGACCTTGTGGGGGGCCGGACTATTTTTTTTGGGGGGGGGGAATGAACAAATACCTATGCCCCACAAATAACCCAGAGATGCATTTTAAATAAAAGCACACATTCTACTCATGTAAAAACAAGCTGATTCCTGGACCATCCGCGGGCCGGATTTAGAAGGTGATTGGGCCAGATCCGGCCCCCGGGCCTTAGTTTGCCTACCCATGCTCCAGAGGCTGGATGCGGCACTTAGCTGACAGGGCATGTTGGGAGTGAGAAACAAAAGCTCTGGGCAGGAGAACTTGTCAGCTCATAAATACAACAAGGACCCAAGCAGAAATCATTCCCAGGAAGTGATTCTGATCATTTCTACAGGTGGGTCTTCCATTGCTTCGGCATTTGTTATTTTCTGTTTCCAATGAGAGTGATGAATGGGAAGGGGGAAGGTGCCACCCTGAGCTATCAGTTCAATACAGATGTCGAGCTGCTATGTGTCCCATCATTTCCCAACAAAATTCTGCTGGTGATGGTGCTTATCCAAGCATTCTCAATCCAAGCCAGGATAACGTAGCATTTAATTGCCTGAAATGAATACATTAATACAATTTATGACGATCATTAATAACTGCAAGCGGAAGTGTGGGTTGTGGCTTCTTTTCATGCTCTTCCTAGCTGGGCTAATAAGGCAGAATTTGAGAAAGGGTAAATGCCCTCTTCCTGAAGAATCGGGTCTTTGCAAGCGTGGGACAAACATGATGTAACAGTGCCAGTTCTGCCAATTGAAGTGGTTGAATGGGCACAAGTGGGTTAAGGTGGTCTTTCAAATAAACCGGCCCCAAGCTGTTAAGCTGTATACTATTAGTAACACCTTGAACTTGGCCAGGTAATAAATTGTGCAGTATTCTGCACAAACTGCAATTTCCGCGCTAAGTGTAAGAAAGGTACTACATAGAGGGCATTGCAACAATTTAGTTTTGAAGTTACCAGTGTAAGGGCTCCTATGGTCAAGCTATCCCAGTCCAGGAATGGCCACAGTTGTTGCACCAGGAGAAGCTATTGAAGGCACTCCTAGCCACCAAGGCTAACTAGGTCTCCAGTGATAAAGCTGGACCCAGAAGCACCTTCAGGGGGAAAAACAGCAAGTCCATCTAGGGCAGGCAAATGGCCAGTTTCTTGAATTTGAGTCCTCCATCTTGCTGGGATTCAGGATTGATGTATAGATGGCATATCTCACCGGTGAAACTGGCCAAAATATATAAAAATGAACAGAGGGAATGTTGGAGGTGTAAAGAGGTTGAAGGGACTTCTTAACATATGTGGTGGGATTGCAAAAAGGTTAAGGTATACTGGGAAATGATTTACCGTATTTTTTGCCCTATAGGACGCACCTTTTCCCCTCCAAAAATGAAGGGGAACTGTGTGTGCGTCCTATGGGGCAAATGCAGGCTTTCGCTGAAGCATGGAGAGCGAGAGGGGTCGGTGCGCACCGACCCCTCTCGCTCTCCAGGCTTCGCGCAGCTCTCCGCAAGGTGCGGGAGCCCAGCGCTGGGCTCCCGCGGCTTGCGGAGAGTTGCCTGCATGCTGAAGCCTGGGCGCGCTGATAATAAATAAATTTCCTTTATTTCCCCCCCAAAAAGCTAGGTGCGTCCTATAGGTCAAAAAATACGGTACAATGAATTTTTTAAAAATGTTTAAAATAATATTTGTTAAACAACCAGAAGCCTTCCTGTTGGGCATTTTAGGGCAAGATCTGTCAAAAGAGAAAAGAACACTATTTATGTATGCAATGATGGCGGCGAGAATACTGCTAGCACAGAATTGGAAGACTGGAGAAATTCCAACAAAAGAACAATGGCAAGAAAAACTGATGAGTTGTGCGGAAATGGGAAAAGGACAATAGGGATTTTGAAAAAGAGTGGGAACATTTCTATTATATTTGCAGAAACAAAGGAAGAACATTGATCTGACGGTAGGATTTAAATAAACAATTTTATGGATAGGGAATAGATAGTGTAATAAAAGGGAAAAGTATGATATTTGTAGAAGATAGCAAAATATATAAGGAGGTAAATAAATCAGAAACGGAAGCCGAGGGAAGTCCAAAAGGGGGGAAGGTAGAGATGTTTATGTAATCTGTATGTTATAAGTATATTTGTAATGAGAGAAAAGAAAATTTTATTATTATTTTTTTAAAAAGGATCAGCCTTTTTTAAAACTGAAAATGACCACACCCAACTTCACAGACTGTGTCATTAGGTGCTTTGACTGCAGCAACTCAGAGTCAAGTAACTTGAAGTTCAGTGACTTTAGACGCAAAATGGGCAGCCAATTGGTCACAGCAAGTCCTCAAACACTCCAGAAGTCCTTCTCCCACCATGGGAGTCACCCATCAGATAAACCTTCTTCCAAAAATAAATAAACAAACAAACAAATGAAATGCATCGCTAAAATGGAGGGGCATAAGACACTGCAGAATTTTACAAAACTTGCATATGCTAGTTGATATGTATGAACCCACATGTTGATATAATTATTATAATTTCAATAGTGCAATACACCATAATGGGCAAGAGTGTGATTAGGTGGCCTGCAGACCTGTTGAGTTTGCTGTTGTGTAACTGCTGATGTGCAACTTTGAAGCTCCTCCTCCTCCTTCTCCTCCTCCTTCTCCTTCTCTGAAGTGGCCTTGGGCCAGGCAACCCTTCAGACAGAGCACTCCTTCAAATAGAGGACTGTCCTCTGCAATAAAGGACATGTAACACCCACCACATCCTGCAACAACACACAATCCTTTCTTATTTTGGACTTCCATGCATACACCTACACTTGTGAGCAAGCTCCACTGAAATTACATTCCAAGTAGATGTGCATAGGATTGACTGTATAGGTTTCTGGGTGGATGTGGGTTGGAATCATGTCTGTTACAGAAGCTTCATAATGCCATTTTTATCAGAACCACAAAAAACAGCAAAATAAATGGCCAAATCCTGCTTTATAGTTGAAGATAAGATACATTCCCATTAACATTATATGAACAGCCCTGTTACTAATGTGACAACTGTCCCATTCAGTATTTAGATTTTTTTTTAATGAACAACAATTTAGCATTTCACAAGCCATTTAATTGTTTTACTATGCATTCAATTTTTTCTCAGTGAGCCAAGAGGAAAAGACGGATAAAGGCAATAAACTGTGATTTCCCAAGACTTCATTGAGATGAATCGCCCTTTTGCTTTTCATTTAGACTTCCTCATTATTTTCCATTGACTTATTTTGTTCCCCTTCTTCCTAATTTGAAGTTGTTATTTTTGCTTCACGCTTAATGTGAAAATGTATAGCTGCTTCTTAAAAGAAATGTATTGAGCTGGGGCAAACAGAAATATGCAGCGACTCAAAGCCCTGCTGCTCAACAGGCCTTTGAACAATAGAGAGGAAACGTCGGGATCTACATTATGCTGTTTCAATGCAGCCGGCATATATGTGAATGACCTTTGCAAGCCAATTTATTCTTCCTCCCCACAACTCCAGCTTGTTCCTGTGCATGTTTACTTGAAGTGTTCTGTTGAATCTAGTAATTGGATTGTTGCCTTCCATGGTTTGTTTCTCCATTCTACTGCGCCTTCTGCTTCCATTATAATTCATGGCACAACGCAGTAAAACTTGAACCACAGTATTATTATTATTATTATTATTATTATTATTATTATTATTATTACAGTGCACAGGGTAAAAACAGGATAAAGTGTGTTCTCCCTCATGGAGAGCACAGGTTGCGGGTGGGGCTGACGAGACACCTCACTGTTGCTAGGCAAATGGTTTGGCCATCTTTAAGCAGGGACGAGCTGTTACTGGGGAAATCTAGATGTTGCCATTTGTTGATTGACAGCCCTATTTGTTAAATACACTGCACACAGCGACTAACTTCCTCTTTTGGCTGCGTGCTTTGGATCACCCGCCCTCCCTTCCCTAATTTTAGGCTGTTTGCTTGACCTTGCTATGCCTGTCATGGGGTCGTCTGCTTTGGGGCAGGGGCCCGGTAGGAATTTTGTCCATTTGGCTGATTAGTGTGTGCCACTTGTTTTTTTGCCTACTGCGTAGCAAATCGTCACAACTTGTAAGGTTTGCGGTTAGGCACTGGTCTTGGAATTGGTTGGTGGAGGGGTATGGATTTGGATGTGCCTGCCCCTCCAAAATGCTGCTGCTGCTGCTTCAAGGGTTTTCTGTTAAAGGAACCCAGGGGCTCCCCATGCTTTTGTCTGAACCCCCTGGCAAGGGGCTAGGGCCACGCAAGAGCCCCTGGGAGCATGCTGGGGAGAGGTGAGGCATGGTTCCCAGTCCCGTCTCTCTCCCCAGGTGACTTACCCTTGCTGACTTCGCGGGGGGTGCGAATGTCAGAGCTGTCCCCGTGCGGGGTCAGTTAGTGCTACCAATGCCTAAGCAACCACTCACATTGCTGTAATTTGAATAAAGTTGTGGCCAAAATTATGCCAAAAACCTTAAATAAAAATTAAGTGTCAATTGTGTTTTTCTTTGGGGGGTGTCTTGGGGACATCGACGCGAAAAACACAGAAACACAAACGCTAAAACAATAAAAGCTAAAATCATCCATGCAAACTCTACAAAGAACAAAAACATTCCATCAAATATAAAACTGGTCTCCCATAAATGACTGGATTACAACCGAACTCCCTTGAAGCATAGGGACAGTGCTTGGGCGAGGTACATGTAAGTTCTGTCTTGTCCCATTCCAATGAATATACTTATAGAGAAATAAGGTGGCATTCAATTAACTTTTTGTGCTAGTGTAAGGATTATCACTGGTGCAATTAGATTATCCTGTCTCCTCGTCCTGTGCCCCATACTATCCCAAAATCTACTCTGGAGGGTTGGGGGGACCCCCATAACAGATGAGAGGGTACAGGAAGAAGATGGGAGAAGACATTCTGTGTTTTTTTTTTAAGAATAATATTTATTACTTTTAAAAGGAAAAAAGACAGAAGAGAAAGAACAAAAAAGAAAGAGAGAGAAAAAGACAAAAAAGACAATACAATACATAAACAATACAATATATAAACAATACAAAACACAACCCATTAAGCTAAACACATTTCTTTCATTCCCTTGTTTCCTCGACCTCCTCTCACCTCCCTTTTTGTATTCCACTTCTACTAGTTATTTCAGCAAATCCTTTCCATCTTTCTCTATTCTCTATCAAATTATAAATAACATAGGGAGAAGACATTCTGATGTACAAGCGGAAATCACTGCATCGAGGGCATAATTTTAGCGCTATGTCGAATACCACCCATAATATTTAAGGATTAGAGTTGGTAGACTTGTCATCACCACCACCTGCTAATGAATATAATTAGCAGAGATGATGGGCCCCACTCAAAGCTTTTCAACAACAATTATCTTTATCAATACAGTGGTACCTCGGGTTACAGACGCTTCAGGTTACAGACTCTGCTAACCCAGAAATAGTACCTCAGGTTAAGAACTTTGCTTCAGGATGAGAACAGAAATTGTCCTCTGGCGGCGTGGTGGCAGTGGGAGGCCCCATTAGCTAAAGTGGAACCTCAGGTTAAGAACAGTTTCAGGTTAAGAATGGACCTCCGGAACGAATTAAGTTCTTAACCCGAGGTACCACTGTACTGTGAAAAACCAGGGAACCTTCTGAATCTTTTTCTTCTTACTGGATTCCTCTTGGCTAGATGTCTTTCTTCCCATTCTGTGACCCCATAGGTCTACCGTTACCTCTGATCTAGCTACTGTTTGGGCCCAGACTAACTCACCTCATCATCATCATTTTATTTGTATGTCGCCTTTCCATAGTTGAAACTATGCTCAAGGTGGCTTACAACATGACAAGATTTATATAATTACAAAAATAACAAAAGTCATAAACAATAAATAAAACACATCAAAAATACACAACCAAATGAAACCAATTTCCACGTAAATCATAAGATCTAGAATTAAAAATACAACAATAATATCAATAACAGCAACAGCTCTCTTAACCCCTAGTAAACAATACTCCAGCCCAAGAACCTGTTCAACAGCTTCAGCTTTTGTAGCTGGAGTCAGTCAGCACTCCATTCTCCCAGGCCAGATGGGACTCTCCCTGCCTGGATGTATTTGATGTGGTAACTTTGTTCCATTTGGTTGATTTGCAGATCCTCTACTCTGTTATATTTTAACCAATATGACCTGTTTACCCATAATACAGTTTGTCTCGAGTCTTCTTTCTGGTGTGATGGCAATGCGCTTCTTCTGCAATGGTCCTTACTTGCCAAGAGGACTAATGGTAGCTCAGCACAGATCGAGCAATCCTTTCAAAGTCCACTGAGCCCTCATATTAGAAAAGTGTGCTTGTGTCTTTAGCTATATCTGAGGAAATATAGGGCTGTTTTCTGGATTTCTAGAAAATCCCTGCAAGACTGAGACTCCAAAGGTATGTACCCTTTGATATCAGCTCATTCAAATATTTTCCCTTCCAGGGATGCCAACTTGAATAAAATATTGGGAGGGAGGTAAGCCCTACCCCACCTAATCCATCACATGACGTGGTGCACACACACCATTTGAATGTCCGTGCCCATCAACTTGGGGGAAGGGTGGCACCCTCAAATATTTTATCTGGGGCACTGAAGAACCCTCAGCCCCTAGGAGTTGGCTCCTATGTTCCCTTCTGAGGTATGAAACCAAGCTAAAATATAAACACTGTAGATTAATAGGCTTTTGGACCAGGTTGACACTCAAACCAATAACTATTGCAAAGTATTGCATGTACCCGCAGCATTCTCGCAAGAGTAACGAGTCTAACGAGCAGAGAAAATAATTAAATATGAATAATTTATTACAGATTTCCTATTTAGAATAAACAATTTAAACTCTACTTCTGTCTGTTTGTCCGTTCTCGATTATCCCCTTGAGGATTTAAGCAAATAATTCCAAGCCGGGGGAATTTGCAGGTACGCAAGGGAAAGATGCGAAGAACAGTGGATCTGGTCCAAAGCATTTCAAGATACCAAAGTTAGAATCCTAAGCACACCACCTAGGGAGCGAGGAAAGCTGAGAAGAAAGTTAACAGTGAGGTTGAAGTACCCAATGTATCAGTGCCCCCGCCAAATAATTATGATCTAAGGAAACTCTAGATGCATGCAGATTAAATAAAAGTCAAAGTTAATATTTATAAATATTCAGATGAACACTGACAGGCTTTTTTTTTTTAAAGAAGCATTCATCCAACTACAGTATTAACCTTGTCAAGCTGGTCACACTCTAAGTCTGCATAATTATGTGCTGCCTACCTTGAGATTCTCCAGCAGTTCAATTAGAGAAGTTATTCACATTTACAATAATTCCGAAAGAGCGGTACTTCTTTGATATGAGGTATAATTATATCCTGCTTATTTTTAACATTAAGAACATGGTGTATATGGAAGATTCATGAAACAGCAGGCTATTTTTAAAGTATGTGATTGCAGGACTTTGGTGTGCCTTTTTTAAATCTCAGACTAGGGCTGCCATATGTCTGGAATTTCCTGGACATAGATTTTGTATTCTGGACTTTTGTGTCCAGACTTTCACTTTTTGAAATACGGCAACCCTATCTCAGACCATAGAATGAAGACGATTAAAAAACCCATTTCTAAGTTCCAAATAGTGCACCTGCCACTTTAGTAAGGTAAAGGGTAAAGGGACCCCTGACCATTAGGTCCAGTCGTGGCCGACTCTGGGGTTGCGGCGCTCATCTCACTTTACTGGCCGAGGGAGCCAGCATACAGCTTCCGGGTCATGTGGCCAGCATGACAAAGCTGCTTCTGGCGAACCAGAGCAGCGCACGTAAACGCCGTTTACTTTCCCACCGGAGCGATACCTATTTATCTACTTGAACTTCGTGCTTTCGAACTGCTAGGTTGGCAGGAGCTGGGACCGAGCATGCTCAACAAAAACGAGTACATTTTGTTTGGCGGCACATACAGAACATGCTGAAATTACACATAGGGCTGGATCATAAAAATCACAGGTAGAGTTCTGTGTCTTAATGTCTCTGTGGCTCAGTGGGTCAGGGTGCCTGGCTACTAGCCAGAAGGTTGGTGGTTCAAGCCTACCCAGGGACTACTGTGGGCTGGAGTCTGGCATTGCAGGGGGTTGGACTTGATGACCCTCAAGGTCTACAATTCTACGATTCTATTATTCTTACCCCTTCCAACCCATTAACCCCAAATAAAGTCTGTTCCTTAGGAATGGGAGCTCCTTGGATTGTCCAGCAAACTGTCACAGCATCTGCGACAGAAATTGACAGAAACTGGGGGTGTTTTTGGGCAACCAGAGTGGGCTTTCAGGCCTCAAGACACAGGGACTAAATATGATGAAGGCCTGATTTCCCACTCAAAACATCTGTAGGTTAAAAATCTAGAGGTGCCCTTACAAAGAAACCAAACATCTTTTGAGGGATGTCCTTCTTCTGAAATAAATAAATAAAAATTAAAAAATTGTCCAGTAGCACCTTAGAGACCAACTAAATTCCCCATAAGCACATGTTTTTCTCCTTTTAATATATGCTAAAGGGTTAAAATAATATTTGGAAACAGACAGATGGGAAATGATTCTGCCGTTAGAGATTGCAAGTTTCTTCCCATCTCCAACACTTACTCGGACCTCACAAAACGTGTCATCTACATATCTAAAATCGGTTTAATTTATTGAGTGCGAACCTAACAAAAAGTGTGTTACAAAAGGCGCCCACCTGGGCTAAAAGCTTGTTCCAGTTCTTTCCAGCACTTTTCTCCCCCCAGCCAACCACCAAAATTACTTTATCCAGAAGGAAGTGCTCCTAGGGTTTTCTTTAAGGCTGCCATGCACCCAGTTTCCCCCAGATATTACAGTGGTACCTCGGGCTAAGTACTTAATTCGTTCCGGAGGTCCGTTCTTAACCTGAAACTGTTCGTAACCTGAAGCACCACTTTAGCTAATGGGGACTCCTGCTGCCGCCGCACCGCCAGAGCATGATTTCTGTTCTCATCCTGAAGCAAAGTTCTTAACCTGAAGCACTATTTCTGGGTTAGCGGAGTCTGTAACCTGAAGCGTATGTAACCTGAAGCATATGTAACCCGAGGTACCACTGTACTGGGATTTCAAAGGTGGAATTGACATCCAGGGGGGATTTCTGAAAGGTGACGGCTTGTTCTTGATCTTACGCAAGTTTTTTTGTTTTTTTTGGGGGGGGAAGAAGAAGAAGAAGAAGAAGAAGAAGAAGAAGAAGAAGAAGAAGAAGAAGAAGAAGCAGAAGCAGCAGCAGCTCAACAACTTTCAGGGTGTCCTGGTTTTTACTTTTTGAAATATGTCAACCCTAGTTCCTTTCCAACTCACTCCATTTGTAGACTCTGCTGAGAATGACATTAGCTTCTTCTTAAGAACAGAACTGCTGTGCTGCAGAAACAGAGCAGAAGAGAAAGCTGATTTCCTATATGCCACTGATAACAACTCGGCAGTAATGAAAGTAGAGGTCTACTGAAACTAAGGCTGGGGCGAAAAATCCTTCCACCTCCTTCCCACTTTTTGCAGGGCCATTCATCTCCTGAGAAAGAGGGGGTTTTCAGAGCCTTTCCAGGGAGTGGGGGAACAAAATTTCTCTGACAATATGAAGGTAGGCTTACCTGACAATATATGAGGCTATAGAGGATCATAGTTACTCTTTGGACTCTAAAAATAAGCTTTGCCATTTCAAATGGCAGCCAGCCAGCTGTGAGAAGGAGCAGCCCAATTTAAGGATGGGGAAGGCATCCCATTTGGTTCACATTTTAAAGCAGACTTAGAGAATCGACAATTTCCAGGTGTTGTTCCTTGTGAATGGGAGATAGAACTCCGCATCACAGGGTACCATCGGCCTTAGGGGCATTCTTTATCTTTATTTTTTATATATTTTAAATGGCTGTGAGTATACATCTTTCCTGTCGGAATAATTCAGAGCCTTGGAGGATTCAAAGCCGTGATCCCTCACGTGAAGTAACAACATGTTGGATTGCAGTTTCAGAGGTTATTTCCTTGCCTCCGGCAAAGGACAGACGAACTGTTTATTTTTGGATGTAACACAGCTGAGGCCTAGAGTGTCTTCTTGCCAAAATGCCAACAGTAATTTTAGCAATATTTATTATTATTATTATTATTATTATTATTATTACCTCGCCCATCTGGCTGTGTTTCGCCAGCTACTCTGGGCAGCTTACAGAATATCTAAAAGATAATAAAGCATTAAACATTAAAAACTTCCTGATACAGGGCTGGCTTCAGATGTCTTCCATAAGTTATGTAGTTCTTAATCTCCTTGACATCTGCATTGAGGGTGTTCCACAGGGAGAGCGCTACTAAAACAAAAGGATTCTTCTTAATTCTCCAGCTCTGGCAATAAATATGAACTCACTGTTTTCACATTCTGAACTATAGCAGCAGGCCACACAGCAGTGGCAAAACAGGCAGTGGCGGCAGGAACAGGTAGGTGGTGGTAGCAGCAGCGGCAGGACAAGGTGCCTCTTCCCATTTTGCTTCAAGTGGCAAAATGGGTCGTGCCATCGCTGCCCATCATGCCTGATCACTGGCAGGGCTGATTCACTCATGAGGTCGGCTGAGGTAGTCGCCTCAGGCGGTAGATCACTAAGAGGTGGTGCCTCAAATGGTGCCCGCCCCCCTCCACCACCGGCAGAGAGGCAGCTGTGGCTTCTATCAAGGTCTCGTGTGCTCCATGAAATCTCACAAGATCTCACTGGAACTTCTTTCATATGTGGTGGACCTGTAAAAGGGTAAAAGAGTATTGGGAAATAATTTATAATGAATTAGGAAAAAATGTTTAAAAGCACTTTTCAAAAAGAGAGAGAGAGAGAGTCCTTTTTCTTGGGGATAATTCAGATGGAAATTTCCAGGTGTCAAGAAAGATTATTTATGTATGCCACTACGGTGGCCCGTGTTTCGTTAGCTCAAAAATGGAAAACGATTGAGGTCCCAGCTAAAGAAGAATGGCAACTTAAACTGATGGAATATGACACAGGATGAAAACCACACCTTGGCTTACTCTTTCTTTAATGCCCTTTCTGTTCCCATTTTCATGGTCCTATTTCTTAAATTAAGCTTTCTTAAATTCAATCTCCACCCCCATCATTCAGCCCAGACACTGAGGTCCAACTCTGAGGGCCTTCTGGCGGTTCCCTTACTAAGGGAAGTGAGGTTACAGGGAACAAGGCAGAGGGCCTTCTTGGTGGTGGCACCCACCCTGAAAAACGCCCTCCCAGCAGATGTCAAGGAAATAAATAACTATCTGGCTTTTAGAAGACATCTGAAGGCAGCCCTGTTTAGGGAAGTTTTTGATGTTTGATGTTTTATCGTGTTTTTAATATTCTGTTGGGAGTGGCTGGGGAAACCTAGCCAGATGGGCGGGGTATAAATCAAATGATGATGATGATGATGATGATGATGATGATGATGATGAAGAAGAATTTCCCTGCCTGGGCAGGCTGGTCTTCCTGATTTATATACCTGCTGGGATTGACAAGGCATATGACCCCCACCTGAATCTCATAGCTCCCCTGACAGGTGATTTGGTCTGCAGCCACAGTGTGGAAATAAAGGAGGAGATAACAGGTCCACCAGATAACAGGCACTCCATTATTCTAATTAGGCCCCAGTGTTTTTCTTACAATCCCCTTGTCAATTAATTAATCAATTTTAATCTAGCACGTAAATTCGCAAAACTTTCTTATTTGTTAATTCAGCTACTGCTCTCACTTCATTACAAACAGTATTTCTACCAAAACACACTTGAGCAAACCTGCTGCTCTTCCTTTCACAGATATTTTGTTTCCATTTGCAACTATAGCTGCCTCTGATGAGTTATCGTTTTACTCTTTGGGGGGGGGGGATTAGCATCAGACATCATGTGCATGGAAGTTGCCAAATCAATTAACCAACTAGAAGGGTTACTGTTAATAGCATCCGTTTTCCTATAACTTGATATTGCTGGATAGTTCTGATGAACTGCAAAAGCATTTTTAGTTTGCTTTCTGTTGCCACCCTGGAGCTTTTCTTTATTAGTGCTACTTTGTTTTGTACAATTCCTTGCAAATGAAGGAAAACAACTTTTCTGCTTATATATGTTGATAATATAATTTTGGTTACTGAGAACAAACAAGATTGTACAAAAACAAGATTGGGTCGGTCCTTCCTTCCTTCCTTCCTTCCTTCCTTCTTTCCTCTTTCTTTCTTTCTTTCTTTCTTTCTTTCTTTCTTTCTTTCTCTTTCTTTCTCTTTCTTTCTTTCGCACTGAAACATATTACAATGGGAATAGAACAAACACAATCCACACCACTGGGAAATAGAGGTATTATATACTTCCGAGCTTTATCTCATCTTTCCTCTACAATAGTGCCTTGGTAAATTTTATCTCTGCATTTATCTGGAATAATGGTTAGGGGAGCAGAGTAAACATCTCTGGCTTCCATGAACCAGGCTGTAAACAGATTTTGATATTGATCAAATTGATCTTAACTGTAATATTAATTCATATCACATGTAGAGTTTTTAATAATAATGCTAAGTGCAAATTTCTGTTTTCCCCATAAGATTTTATTAAAACTTTTTCATAATGCAATAATATAAAATAAACTGATCTAAACTGAAACAGAAAAGGAGAAAGAAGGGGGGAAAGAAAAGAGAATGAAGAGTCCTCTCTCAAAGGCAGCTCTTAACCCTTGCCACCCACAGAAAGTGGTGGACCCTCCCAACTCTCAGCTGCTAGCTTTCCTTCCTTCTCCCAGTCACTCACCCTGGGAGATCTTCCATTTCCTACCTCTCACTTAGGGTCCAATCCACCACCTTCATGTGTGTGTAATCCTTCGACCTCAATAATGCTCAGCAAAGGAAGAGGACACCAAAAAAGAAAAAAGAAAGAGAAGATAGAAAACCTTTAAAGGCTTGTTGGAAGAAGGAGGTCATAAGTTGCCCTCATGTATTGACCAAATGGCCAATGTGGTACCCTTCACTTGCCATTGCTGATGGGACAGCTACAACCGTATAAAATATAATTAATATGGTATAAGAGACCTTATTGTCACTATTACAGTTATTCTTGTTTTGTTAAGAAGATTCTTTTTGTACTGTTGGAAACCTATTGTGGCAATTCTCTGTTCAACTACAGATATTCTCTTGGCACGTCACATTTGATTGCTTATGACTTCAGGTGCTATCTATCTCACTGTGCGTAACTTATTTGCATAAAAAGAACAAAGCTGTCAGGGATCCAACATAATAGACCTTCAGCAAGGATGGCATCTTAAATCCCACCGACAGCGCCATTTTAGACTGATATCAGTTAATTGTTTTCTCGTTGCTCCAACCGTGTCAAGGGCAGGGGAGTGATTTTCACAATCTCTTCACAAGTAATCAGCCACAAGTAGCTCGAACACATATAGGGAAATATACACAGGTAGAGAAGTTTATTCTGGGGAAATAACTGAGGCTGGCTGGCACACCACTGTTTCCTAAATAATATTACCTCCCTGCAAAATTGGGTTCAACTTCCTGCTGCTTTCTGGGAAGGAATTCCTCTGAAACTTTCAGAAGGGCATTGATGCACATTTTACCAGCTTGAACTGGGATGGGTGGCCAGCAGGAAGTTGTTCTTCCCAGAATGCCTTGGCACCATTGCCAGGACATTCCAGGAAATGATGTGGAGAAAGCTTTGCACTGTGATTGGTGTGGGGGTTTTACAAAAGCAAAGCTCCTTCATGGAGAGCACATGTTGCGATGGAGGCTAGCAAGACACCCCACTGTTGCTGGGTGGGTAAAAAATTGTTGACCACTGTTATGATTGGGCTTCCCTTATCGTTGGGAAGATTTTGATGTTGCCATTTGGTGATTGACAGCCAGAAGCGTTAAAGCCCCTGTGCGCAGCATTGAGCTTCCTCTTTTCGCTGCGCACATTGGATTGCCCTCCCTCCCTATTTAATTAGGGTTGTTCGTGTTGACCTTGCTATGCCTGTCATGGGGTCATCTGCTGTTGGGGCAGGGGCCCAGTAGGAATTTTGTCCAATTGGCTGATTGGCTGGAGCCATTTGGTTTTTGCCTACTTTGTAGCAAATCATCACAACTTGTAAGGATGCGGTTAGGCATTGGTTTTATGAATTGGTTGGTAGAGGGGCATGGATTGGCTGTGCCTGCCCCTCCAATGCTGCTGCTTCAAGGGTATTCCGTTAAAGGAATCCAGGGGCTCACCATGCTCTTGTCCAAACCCCTGGCAAGGGGCTAGTGCCACTCAAGAGCCCCTGGGAGCATTTGGGGGAGAGCTGACGGAAGGCCCCCTTCTCCATCGTTCCCCCCAAAATGTCTTTCCCTTTCTGACTTCGCGGTCATGCGAATGTCAGGCTGTCCCCATGCGGTGTCAGATAGTCACAACCAATGCCTAAGCAACCACTCACATTTTGTATTTTAACAAAGTTGTGGCCAAAACTATGCCAAAAACCTTAAGCAAAAATTCCGTGTGAATTGTGTTTTATTTGGGATGGCTTGGGGACCTCAACACACAAGAGAAAAAAATGGGATAGTCTTGGCTGTCTCATAAAATGAAACAAGGGGAGAGGCAGGTCCTTACCAAAAGTGCCTGAGAAACTTATTTTCCTCCTTCCACAATTTTCTGGGGAGAGTTTTATTTCACTCCCATCTACCCAACGAAGGGTGAAAGAAAGCAAGGGAGTTGGAAAGATAACTGCAGACATAAATGAACAGCATTGCAAAAGGGAGGAGGATCAGAGTGGGAGAGGAAGACAAGGAACAGTCTGGCAAAGCATATTCTCCTTCATGGAGAGCACGCATTGCGGTGGAGTCTAACAGGACTAACCCCTTCTTGGTTACTGGGTGGGACCGTTTGGATGGCCATGACTGTGATTAGGCCAATTTGGGTTGTTGGGGACATTTTGATGTTACCATTTAGTGGGTTGGCCCGAAGGTTATATATTCTTGGCATGCAGCTTTTTTCAGTCTCTTTTGCTGCATGTATCAGATCGCCTGCCCACCTTCCCTAATCTAGGGCTATTGCATTGACCTTGCTATGCCTGTCATGGGGTCGTCTGCTTTTGGGGCAGGAGCCTGGGAGGAATTTTGTCCATTTGGCAGATTGGCTGGTGCCATTTGGTTTTTGCCTACTGCGTAGCAAATCGTCACAACTTGTAAGGTTGCGGTTAGGTATTGGTTAAAATTTGGTTGGTGGAGGGGTAAGGGTTGGCTGTGCCTGCCCCTCCAATGCTGCTGCTGCAAGGGAATTCCGTTAAAGGAATCCAGGGGCTCACCATGCTTTTGTCCACACCCCTGTCAAGGGGGCTAGGGCCACGCAAGAGCCCCTGGGAGCATGCGGGGAGGGGTGACGGTATGGTGCCCAGCCCCATTCAGTCCCCAGTATTGTTTTCCCTTACTGGCTTTCGCTGGAATCTGGAAGTCAGTTCTATCCCAGGGTGGGGACAGATAGTCGTAACCAATGCCTAAGCAACCACTCACATTATGTATTTTAATAAAGTTGTGGCCAAAATTAGGCCAAAAACCTTAAACAAAAAATTATGTGTGAATTGTGATTTATTTGGGGGGGGGGGGTGGCTTGGGGACCTCGACACTTAAGATTAATGTGACTGAAACCTTGTCATGTTCTATGCCGACACAGTGGTACTTTGGCTTATTCCTGCTTTTTTTTGTAAAAGGAATTCTGTTAAGCACTATAACATTCCCAACTTCCCTTTCAGGAACTTTAAGTACAGGAAGAAATCTGCATGTGGAAACTGAAATCAAGACAAGCTGAAAAGAAAGTAATGGCAATGCATTTGGTAGTCCCAGGGCCGGCTCTGCCATTAGACAAGCTGAGGTGGCTGTCTCAGACAACAGAAGCCCTCAAAGTGCCATCCTTGTGTACATCCCACCTGCTGCACCACCTCTGCCACTGGTGCAGAAGCAGCACTGATGTCGGTGCTGATTTCAGTTAAAATTGCACAAGAGCTTGCAAAAGTTCTTGCACAATCTTGGTGAGATCTCCCCCGAAATTGGAGCCAATGTTGGTGCCTCTTCTCTGCCAGCAGGGTGGGCAGAGAAATGGCACGGGCAGCAACAGGTGTGGCAGAGGTGGCAGGAAAGATAGGGCAGGGCAAGGCAGAACTTCCTGTTTCACCTCAAGTGGCAAACTGGGGCACCCTGGGTATTCCTCCTTAGTCTCAAGCTGCCCATCCCTGGATTGTGCCAACTTGTCTCCAACTGAGCCTTCCTTATTTGCGGCTGGTTGTCTTTGAGAACTGCAGAAGAACAGCTCAGAAACCGGAAATATAACAGTTATAGTTATTTACTTCTGATGATTTCCAAAATCATTTAGGTCAAGATCCACCATATTAGTAGAATATAATTCTGGTCATGTTTGAGGCTATCCTGCTTATTTAAAAAATTCATGGGGCAGCTTACAAATGATAAGGCAATTACGATTTAAACGACAATTTTAAAAAACATAAAAGCAAAATATTAACAATAAAAAAGGAGCATAAAATCATTCGGCAAAGATGAAGAATCCAGAACCAATAAAAAGACCTGGAAAAATGAATAGGTCAAGGGAGTGCAAGATGAGTCTTCCGTAGTTGGTCATCAGTAGTTCATTATGTAATATAGATATTCCTATCCACATAGTATGAAATAATAAATTTTCTATGAGAAAATCATATTGTTTCTTTTTCATAAAAATGATATCTTTATTGCTATAGTAGATGTAAGCAACAAACTTTTTTCTTTTTCAAAGAGCTGTGAAGTTCCTACAAAATAAACATTCCCAAAATGTCAAAAACCCCAGGCTGCATTGTAAATTAAGTACAGAATATCTCATGGATATACGATAAATATTTCATTTCTGCTTGTGGAACAACAAATCATCATGATTACGACTAGCAGTTATGATTGGAAAGACAAAACCCACCACTCAGCTTTTGATTTCAATATGGTTTTACTGCTAGATGGGATGGGTAGTTTAATGGTATGGAATTATTTTAAATATAGTGTGGGAGTCATACTTGTATGATGGGTTTTGAATCAGCTTTAAATTTGAAGAGAGACTTTAGCTGGATATTCTTCTTGAAACATGCACTGGTGAGGGCTCATCATCGAGCCTACCTAGTGGCAGTGAAGGCAGCAAAGAAGGCATACAGTGGTACCTCGGGTTAAGTACTTACCGTATTTTTTGCTCTATAACACTCATTTTTCCCTCCTATAAAGGGGAAATGTGTGTGCGTCTTATGGAGAGAATGGAGGCTGCACAGCTATCCCAGAAGCCAGAACAGCAAGAGGGATTTGCTGCTTTGATCCCTCTTGCTGTTCTGGCTTCTGAGATTCAGAATATTTTTTTTCTTGTTTTCCTCCTCCAAAAACTAGGTGCGTCTTGTGGTCTGGTGCATCTTATAGAGCGAAAAATACGGTAATTCATTCCGGAGGTCCGTTCTTAACTTGAAACTGTTCTTAACCTGAAGCACCACTTTAGCTAATGGGGCCTCCTGCTGCCGCCACGCCACTGGAGCACGATTTCTGTTCTCATCCTGAAGCAAAGTTCTTAACCTGAGGTAATATTTCTGGGTTAGTGGAGTCTGTAACCTGAAGCGTATGTAACCCGAGGTACCACTGTACTTTGTTGCCTTCAAATTGCATCTCCATTGTGCCATCTGGCAGAGCTTTGCTGGGTAGTGGAGACCCTCTTACAGTCTGGCCTGAAGGAGGTGTTAGAACTGACAGCAGCTCGCTGTGACTTGTTTGCAAAACATTTTGAATAAAAAAATCACTTGCATCCACTGGGATCTTGACTCTGCTGTTACAGCAGATGAATCTCAAGGGGTTGTCCAGAACACTGTCCAGTGTTGTTATGTTAGATGAGTTTGAGTAAGACTCAAGAATGTAGACATGGTGCTTCAATTGGTCAAGACGACCACTGCGGTCTGGACTCTTGTCCCTCTTGGCTGATGAAAAATAGTACAACAGCTAGCTGGGCCAGGGAGGTCATTAATGCCTCCTTGCGAGGAGTAGTGGTTCCTGCCTGCTTGAAGGAGGCAGTGGTAATTCCACTCCTCAAGAGACCCTCCCTGGACTGGGAAAATCCAAGTATCTATTGACCAGTTGTCAATCTCCCCTTCTTCTTTTTTTGAATTTTTTTTTAAAACAATTTCAACATAACAAATTATCAATCCAAATAATCAATTGCATTATTTTCCCCCCTTCTTTCGCCCCTCCCCCTCCCCTAGGACTTCCCTCAGCTCCCCTCTCTGGTTTCTTTGCACATATTGTTCTCTGCATATTATAAAATTGTACATATCTTTGCCTTGTCTATCATGTATTCAACTAATAAATTTGTGGATGTTTATTCAAAACCTGCCAAGGAGTCCAGGTCATTTTGTTGTCTTTTTAGGTAATTTGTAAAAAGTTCCCATTCTTCTTTGAAGTCACAATTGTCCTTGTCACTCAGTTTGTATGTCAGTTTGGCCAGTTCCGCATAGCTCATCAGTTTTTCTTGCCACTGTTCTTTCGTTGGGATTTCCTCATTTTTCCATCCTTGTGCTAACAAGACTCTTGTTGCTGTTGTAGCATACATAAATATTTTTTTTTATTTTTCTTGGCAGGTCTTGTCCTACAATCCCTAACAAAAATGCTTCTGGTTTTTATACAAATGTCATTTTAAACATTTTTTAAATTCATTATATATCATTTCCCAATTTTTTTTTAAAGTTCTCTACATTCCCACCACATGTGATAAAAGTACCTTCTTTTTCTTTACATTTCCAGCATATGTTTGACCCGGTTTTGTACATTTTTGCTATTTGTACTGGTGTGGTATACCATCTGTACATCATTTTCATATAATTTTCTTTCAATAGAGAACAACCAATCTCCCCTTCTTGGGCAAGGTTCTTGAGCAGGTGGTCACAGACCAGATCCAGGCACTCTTGGAGGAAACTGTTTTTCTAGATCCATTTCAATCAGGATTTAGGCCCAGTTTTGGCACAGAAACTGCTTTGGTTGCCCTGCATGATTGCCTCTGCCAGGAGAGAGATGGAGGGGGGGGGGTCCAAGTTAATTTTCCTCGATCTCTCAGTGGCTTTTGATACCATCGATGACAGTATCGTTCTGGAGAGGCTGTTTGAGTTAGGAATGGGTGGCACCACTTTGAGATTGTTCCAGTCCTACTTGGATATAGTCATTCCCAGAGGGTGATTGTGGCGATCACACACAGGGCCCCCAGACATTTGATGGTCTATTGACCCTGTGCCGCCACTGCGATTGCTTTTTCCGCTGCCACCACCCCGTATCTCACGGGGACACATGGAGTCCAGTCATTTGTCAACATAAACAAATACCGTATTTTTCGCTCTATAACACGCACCTGACCATAACACGCACATCGTTTTTAGAGGAGGAAAACAAGGAAAAAAATTCTGAATGAAACAGTGGATGTATCATTTTTGTGCTTCATGCTGTGGCCACAGACATGTGATCTGATGGTGAATTTGGGGTAGCTCAATGCAAAGATCCTGAGGATCCATGCTTTTTAACCACATTTTTGCACCATTGCAGCCCCAGGCAACAGTGGGTGTGTGATTTTGG
>JAXCMG010000024.1:7964213-8057654 GCA_034642415.1 Podarcis siculus | reverse complement strand
ATAATAATAATAATAATAATAATAATAATAATAATAATAATAATAATTTATTAGTTATACCCCGCCCATCTGGCTGGGCTTCCCCAGCCACTCTGGGCAGCTTCCAAAAAAATATTAAAATACTGTAATACATCAAACATTAAAAGCTTCCCTAAACAGGGAACTTTTGTTTAACTCAGTTCAGCAAGGTGGTAAAAAGAACCAGAAAGGAGAAGAATAGCTGTGAGCCCCTCTCTTTGAGCCTGCAAGCTCTTGTGGTATAAAGGTAAAGGGACCCCTGACCATTAGGTCCAGTCGTGGCCGACTCTGGGGTTGCGGCGCTCATCTCGCTTTATTGGCCGAGGGAGCTGGCGTACAGCTTCCAGGTCATGTAGCCAGCATGACTAAGCCACTTCTGGCGAACCAGAGCAGCGCACGGAAACGCCTTTTACCTTCCCGCCAGAGCGGTACCTATTTATCTACTTGCACTTTTGATGTGCTTTCGAACTGCTAGGTTGGCAGGAGCTGGGACCGAGCAACGGGAGCTCACCCCATCGCAGGGATTCGAACCGTCGACCTTCTGATCGGCATGTCCTAGGCTCTGTGGTTTAACCCACAGCTCCACCTACGTCCCAAATAATATGGTGTAACTTGTACCTTTTTTGGAAGGGGTCGCCTTTATTTGTTTTTAAATGTGCATGCATCAGATAACTAAATAATGTTTTGCTATCAGAACTTGGGCCTTGTTCGTATGTATAAATCAATTCATTCAAAGGTATTCATTAGAAGGCCTGGGGAAATGGATAAAAAAAGGCTGTGTTCAGTGATACTTGCCTCTGCTGTTACGTTTCTGTTCCATTGCACCGGCTCTTTCATAGCTCCCCGTACCCATGTTCAGTGTCACATTGAGAAAAGACCAGAGCAGCTCAGTGAAGGCCACAGTTAGCTACGCTAATTGACTGATGGCGACTCCATTACACAGCAGTCTTTCTGCATCTTTCATTTATCGGGTTTGCCCAAGAGGGAAGGGCACTTTCCTTCGAGAGGCTATGTAAGCCGAGTGCCACATTATGGGGGGACATTTCAAGCTGTAATCAGAGGTCTGCTCCTCAGTCGACATTTAATGGAGACTATTAACAAAAGGCTCTCAATGGGATCCTAAATAATATGCCTGCAATAATTGCAATTATGGTGCCAAGTGGAATGGTTCCATTCATGTGTGAAACAAGGAAATCAGCATGCCTGCAAGGATGTGATGCTTTGCATTGCATTATAAGCAATTCAGCTTTTTCTTTTGAAAATGAAAGGTTCCAAACCCAAGCGCCAAAAGCGTATTGGGCCCCCAAAAGCCCAGTCTGATGACCCACCAGCCTGATCTATGGCTCTAAGAACTTGAGTAAGGATGGAGTCGCGAAGACTGCTGTGAGTTTTCATAGAACTGGTGCCATGGGAGTTCTGGGTCCTTGAGACTGTTGGGTGCTGGTCAGTGTGGTGTAATGGTTAAGAGCGGTAGACTTGTAATCTGGTGAACTGGGCTCGATTCCCCGCTCCTACACATGCAGCTGCTGGGTGACCTTGGGCTAGTCACACTTCTCTGAAGTCTCTCAGCCCCACTCACCTCACAGAGTGTTTGTTGTGGGGGAGGAAGGGAAAGGAGAATGTTAGCCACTTTGAGACTGCTTAGAGTAGTGATAAAGCGGGATATAAAATCCAAACTCCTCCTCCTCCTCCTCTTCTTCTTCTTTTGCAACAGTGAAGTTTATAAGGAACTAAGGCACATTCTCCCTCCAGTGGATACTGGAAATACTTATCAGACACTGGGATCATATAAACTCACCACTAGTACAATTAAGGACATTTGACAGATTCTAATTTAATATGCTAAATATGAAATGAAATTGTATGGTTGTGTACAATGTAGGGGCACAGCTATGTTAGGATAAGTATCTGTAATGACAATGATAAATAGCTGTAATGACAACCCATGTCACCCAGGGTGAGTGTGGTGTAGTGGTTAAGAGCGGTAGACTGGTGAACCGGGTTTGCTTCCCTGCTCCTCCACATGCAGCTGCTGGGTGACCTTGGGCCAGTCACACTTCTCTGAAGTCTCTCAGACCCACTCACCTCACAGAGTGTTTGTTGTGGGGGAGGAAGGGAAAGGAGATTGTTAGCCGCTTTGAGACTCCTTAGGGTAGTGATAAAGCAGGATATCAAATTCAAACTCCTCCTCCACCACCACCTCCTCCTTCTCCTCTTCTTCTTCTTCTTCTTCACTGCTCAGCAGCAATTGTAACCATTCATAGGAGCTGTTTGAACAAGTGGAGGCTTCCACAAAGGGGCACTGGGGGGCAATTTTATTCCTTCTTTCTGCAGCCTTTGCCCCCATCCCCAAATCTGATCCAAGCATTGGGGAAACCTTTGAGACGCCATTTGGTGAGAGCAGCAGAGGTGGCACTGAGAAAGGAATTTGCAAAAACTACAAACGAGACTCCTTGAGACAATGTACATTTGTGAACATAGCAAGATCCACCCTGATACAGTGCAGGCAAGCATAGAATAGTTCTTTGGCAGGGGAAACCTACGCTGGAGCTATGGTCCTCTCCTATACCTTCTCCCCAAATGGGCAACATGGCCAGGGCTCTAGAAACACCTAAATGTGTCCTTAAAAAGCCAGAGAATGAGAATAACTGGAGGGAATCTGTGGAGGCTAGGCCGGAAAGCGAGTTATTGTGACTGAACTGCATGACGGCTACTGCAAATGAATGAGTTTTCTCTAGATATTCCACAAATCAAAGTACTATATCATGTTTTTACTACTGAGTAATCTCTTCGGATTCAGTGCATGTAGGTGAACAAGATTTATATGCTCTTTCTTTGATCTACAAGGTTAGCAACATGTGCAAGATATATGTACATGTGAAAAACTATGTATATAAAATAGGCATAATTCTTTTGTAGTAATGCCTGTTGTGAACACCATGTTGTCTTCACATTATTAGTAGCAGAAGCACAGCATGAAACCAAGAGGATGCTCAGATAAAAGATGAGCTCACTTACGCTCATTAAACGCTAATTTAGGATTGCTATTAACTTTGCTGGGAGAAGGATGGTGTTCAAAAGGCCCTGTTCAGTTTCCCAATATTAGTATCTCTACTGAGCTGTTTACTATTACTGTAAAGCAGAATAAATGTGCACAGTTAATGCAAATTACAAGGCTGCGTACACAGTGAAAAGGAGGCTGCTGTATGAACTTTTTTTTAAAAAGGGATAGATTTCCAGATCAAATTTCAGAAATAGTTACAATATTTCATTGATGTTTTTATTTTTCATCACATGTGTATTCCACCCTTCCTCCAAGGAGCTTAGGGCAGTGCTTATGGGACCAATAAGAAGTTCAGGTTAGTTTAAGGGTCAAATCCTGTTTACGGCTGTGACTGCCAAGGGTGGGAGGAGAACCAGCACTTCTATCCTGTTTACAAGCCAAATGAGACATGGCCACCCTGACATCTAGCAGCAGCAATCCATGTGCTAAAGTCCATGCATCAATTGCATACCCTCCTACATTGCTCCGATGAAAATAGGGACATCCCATTCCATATTGATAACTTTACTATTTATACCCCACACTTCTTATTGGGTTGCCCCAGCACTCTGGGCAGCTTCCAACATATATAAAAACATTTGAAAAAACATTAAGCATTAGAAAAACTTCCCTATACAGGATTGCCTTCAGATGCCTCAGCGGTTGGATAACACCCAGGGCCAGACTTAGGTTTCATGAGGCCCTAAGCTACTGAAGGTACCAAGAAACCAGAGGCCTTCCTGCTGGGCATGGTGGACCAGAAAGTGTTAAAGAAGGATAGAACCTTGTTTATGTATGCTACTACAGCAGCAAGGATTCTCATTGCAAAGCATTGGAAGACACAAGATTTACCCACACTGGAGGAATGGCAGTCGCAGTTGATGGACTATATGGAATTAGCTGAAATGACTGGCAGAATCCGAGATTTGGACGAGGAAACAATAGAGGAGGACTGGAAAAAATTTAAAGACTATTTGCAAAAACATTATAAGCTGTATGAATGTTAAGATTGTGCACGATTAGGAAATGTAATGCTTTAGCAATTTGATTAAGTAAATGGTAAATTAAGTGATAAGAAAGATGAGGAGGCAATATGAAACAAACATATTATGTTTATTTTAAAGGCACTAAAATTGAGTTACAACATTTTGAATTTAGAAACATAATAATTGAAAGTTACAGTAAGGTATGAAATAAGGTAACAAATTGCTGATACTGTTATTATAAAGAACGCAGATCTGGAAGATGTGGGGAGGTCCAATTGGCATTGGTAAATTATGGAAAGTTGAATTGTTATATATCTATTCTTTTTTCTTCTTTTTTCTTATTATTTGTTTCTTGATTTTTATCTCTGTATACCTTTGAACTTATGAACCTATGAAAAGAAACGCAATAAAAATATTATATAAAAAAAAAAGCTACTGAAGGTAATGGGGCCCTTTATATGTCCAGCTGTCCTTTGTCAACAACAAATTGACACTGGTTTTTGTTGTTGTTGTTGAATGGGCCTTAGAAAGCCTTGCTAATAACAAGGCCAGTGGAAATGATGATATTCCAGCTGAACTATTTAACATTTTAAAAGATGATGCTGTTAAGGTGCTACACTCAATATGCCAGCAAGTTTGGAAAACACAGCAGTGGCCAGAGGATTGAAGAAGATCAGTCTACATCCCAATCCCAAAGAAGGGCAGTGCCAAAGAATGCTCCATCTACCGCACAATTGCGCTCATTTCACACGCTAGCAAGGTTGTGCTTAAAATTCTACAAGGCAGGCTTAAGCAGTATGTGGACCGAGAACTCCCAGAAGTGCAAGCTGGATTTTGAAGGGGCAGAGGAACCAGAGACCAAATTGCAAACATGTGCTGGTTTATGGAGAAAGCTAGAGAGTTCCAGAAAAACATCTACTTCTGATTCATTGACTACGCAAAAGCATTTGACTGTGTTGACTACAGAAAACTATGGAAAGTTCTTAAAGAAATGGGAGTGCCTGATCACCTCATCTGTCTCCTGACTAAACGACTAAACAACAACAACAATAGGTATCTAAAGCCATTTGCACATAACAAAGTATGTATTTTATCAAAGTAATTGTACAACTGAAATACAATTAAGAAGTATATTAATAGTGAAATACACACTGTTGCTGTATGTAGGTTTTATTTTATTTGGTTTTTTTATCTTATATTTTGGAAATGTACATCCAGATTTTCCCCTGTTTAAATTTTTTTGGGGCCCCCAAGAGAGTGGGGCCCTAAGCTATAGCTTGTTTAGCTTATATCTAAATCTGGCACTGATAACTCCATAGCTTCCAACATTCCTTAGGACATCCTAAGGAAAAGTGGGACATTCAAATCAGAATCTGGGATGACGTCTCTAAGTCAGGGACGTCCCTGGAAAATAGGGACACTTGGAGGGTCCGCAATTGTAGCGGGGGGTCCTGAATGCTGAAGGAATAGGACTACATTATGGAATAGGCAGTAATGTATGAAGATACCCATGGCAAGAAATAAGTGTGAGCTGGGCTGAATCAAAGTAACCAGTCACAATTCAATGTTCTGCACCTCAGAATAGGAAGCACCCATTCATTCACTTCTGCATCAGGCTAGGATTATGTACATACACAATGGGAATGTGGTGTAATATAACATTACTTAAACACTGGAATAAATACATTAGTGCCCCTTGGAGCCTCTGAATTGCTGCTTTACCTTTAATTATTTTGTTTTTCAAATATTGGATCATGGTATTTTATTACTGGGATGGTTGTGTAAAGTGACTAATAAGCTTAAAAATAACAATCCTGATTAAAAGCACTGTGTCCAGGTAACTGAGTCCCTTGCCTGCTATAATATATTGTTATGATTTTTTAAAAATATTGCTGCCAGAGATATTAATACCAAACAGATTGAGAAACCTGGTGTTGAAATGATTATTCGCCATGGGTTGCAACTTTTACAAAATTCGTAGATTCTTCAATAGAATTATTTTTCAATTATTCATATAAAAAGCATTTTCAATTTTTGCCAAAGGGATTGTTTATAACACTTCCTGGGCCTTCCCATCTCGTGCCCCTCTCCTGATATGTACTTTCCAGTGCGGATATATATATAGAACCCCACAATATGATCTGCGAATTGATCAAAAGGTTTATGGAGAACTATGGAAGACTGGTATGTTTGAGTGCATGTCTCTGCAAACAGTATTGAAATGCATTTGCCTTACACTGCTAAAGCCATATGGATGAACTGGGTTCCACACAGTCACAAAAACAAATTAACCAAAAAAGCCACAAAAACAAAAATGCTAAAATAAATAGCAAAAACAAAAGTGCCAAACTTAATCCATTCCACAAGTCCGTTTGACTTCTGAAATGTTTGAAAACCAAGGCGCCGCTTCTGATTGGTGCAGGCACGCTGGAAACAATAGCTGACAACCGCATCGGACGTTTGGCTTCCAAAAAACATTCGAAAACTGGAACACTTCCTTCCAGGTTTTCAACGTTTGAGAACCAAGGTGTTTGAGTACCAAGACGTTTGAGAACCAAGGTACCACTGTATTGAAACCTCAAACTAATAGAAGTCTTCTTTTTCTAGTAGGTGCAGTCCTTCCTTAGTTATAATTTATTTTAAAACGCTTCCTTGTTTACGACAAGGGAAGGAAGTCTGGTGTCAAAATGTTGTGACTTCCAAAAGCCAGCGGCTATAAAGGGATGGTGGCAGACAATCCCCTGGTAGATACAACATGTAAAAGCATTTACCACATCCCAGATTTGCACTCTGCAGACCTGCGCACATGTACTCTGCTTTCAGAATTGTTTTGCAAGTTGCAAGCAGACGAGGGTGGAAGCTTTTTAATAAAAATGCATTTGTGAGAGATCCTGTATCAGAATATAATAAAACTCCAGTACAGTCAATACTATCCATGTTGTACAACAAATATCTTCTGTTTTAGCTGACAACTTCCTCTGATAGGCATATAGTAACATGAAGGAATTTATTAGAAATGTGGTGCTTGGTTTTGTTTTCTCAGCCTTTGTGTCCATGGAAGACTTTGAAATCTTTGGGTGGAAAAGTCACCAGTACTGTAAATATAAATGAAATGGTTCAGCAAGCACGGCCAGCCAGGTAAACAACCTTGTATTGCATTCTGTATGTTGCAACATTGACTCTCAGTTTCATCTGGTATTTTCCATTCCATTGGAGTAGTTGTGTTTTTTATTTTTTTTAAAAAAGAGTAAGTGCATATATATTCTGCCTCCAGCAAAGAGCAAGTTATACACACAGAAAATCAACAACTCTTCAGGAGAAGAAAGAAAAGCAATTCGGATTTGGCAGTGAGTGGGGAAAGGACATTTAAGATTTGAAAAAACAAAGGTTTGGGAGATGGGTGGATAACATAAAATACAACTTGCTTTGATTCAGCCAAATATTTCTTACATTTTTTGAACAAAGGCTTATAATGATGATGTAGAAAAATAGCTAAAGAAGCAGAAAACCAAGACCAAACCTAATGAAGACAACCTAAGAGATAAATATAAACCTTTCCCTCAATTTTTCCTTTAGTCTTTTCTCCTTTTAATTCGCTTCTCCCGTTATTCCCGTCCTTCAAATCCTTTTTTCCCTTTCTGTCAAATAAAGCATTTTTCTTTCTTCCCTGCACTGCCCATTACCCTGTTTCCTCAATTTATCTTATCTCTATTTTTTTTTAATTGTATCCAAGTATTCTTTTGTAATTGTAACCAAGTGTTTTTTATAATTGTATCCAGGTAATTTTAAATTGTATCTATTCCCCCGCCCCCCTGTAATTGTGTCTTTACTACTTGTAAATGTGAATCCTTCCTGTGACCCTTATTCAACTGGGTCTTTGCAAATGGAATCGACCCTTTTGTATCCTTGTGCCTTATCAGCGTTTGTTCAACTTCTCAATGATTGTAACTACAGTGATACCCCGGTTTAAGAACAGTCTGGTTTAAGAACGATTTGGTTTACAAACTTCACAAATCCGGAAATAGTGTCTTGGTTTGAGAACTTTACCTCAGTCTAAGAATGGAATCTGAACAGTAGAAGGGCACCAGCGGCAGGAGGCCTCATTAGGGAAAGCACACCTCAGTTTAAGAATGGTTTTAGTTTAAGAATGGACTTCCGGAACGGATTAAGTTCGTAAACCAAGATACCACTGTAAAGGTAAAGAACCCCTGACAGTTAAGTCCAGTCCCGAACAACTCTGGGGTCGCTGCGCTCATCTTGCTTTACTGACCGAGGGAGCCGACGTTCGTCCGCAGACAGTTTTTCTGGGTCATGTGGCCAGCATGACTAAGCCGCTTCTGGCAAAACCAGAGCAGCACACAGAAACGCCGTTTAGCTTTCTGCCACAGTGGTACCTATTTATCTACTTGCACTTTGACATGTTTTCAAACTACTAGGTTGGCAGGAGCTGGGACTGAGCAACGGGAGCTCACCCCATCGTGGGGATTCAAACCGCCGACCTTCCGATCGGCAAGCCCTAGGCTCAGTGGTTTAGACCACAGTGCCACCCGTGTTCCTAGGTACCACTGCACTTGCAACCAAATAAAGGATCTTTGATTTTAAAAAGCCGCTTTCTTCTTTCTCTCCTTGGTTGGACAACGCCTGTCTACTCCCACTGTGGCTCTGAACCAAAGTTCTAAGTGCTTTACATCAGTGAGATATTTGCAGTGTGTAGTTGGGATGGTATCAAGGGATGATGGCTGACCTCCCTAGTTGCTCAGATTGCCCTGGCTTTTATTATTCTCTTGACTCTATCTATATTAGGGATGGGAAGCTGGTGGGCCTCTAAATGTTGCTGGACTCAAATCTTTTCAATTCCAGCCAACATTGCCAATAGTCAGGGATGGTGGGTGTTCCAACCCAGCAGCATCACTGATCTGCATGATATTGTATATGGAAAATATAGGCTCTGCTATCTTGTAATAAAGTTGCATTTCTCTGTCTTCCAGAGACATTTTTTTTTTTGCATGCCTCCAAATTATACTGCACTACAATTTTACTGCAGTAATAACAATAAAAAAGCAAACACAATAGGAAGCAGACAGTGGCAACTTTCCCTCCTTATGTCTCAGTGAAGTTTGACACTCTTTTGATTCTCCTCAAAACAGCCAATTAGAGACTTTGTTATGCCCGTAGAGAATGTTTCCCTCATAAACTGTCTTCAATATAGCAGCGTAACAAGACTTTCTGCATTCCCTATCATTAATTTATTTTATTCAGTGTAAAAACAAAGATTAAAACAAACTCCCTCAGTGTTCCTATAGATGGTCCGTCAGAGGAATTAAATTTGAATTTGGCATTAATTAATGTTCCAGTATGTGCTCAGTTCCTCTTACCCCACATGATACGGAAAGCCTTTTAAGTATTTGTTGGTCTCTGAGGATTTGCTCTGTTTGAAGGCCTTCCACAGCTAAACAGAAACCACAGTTCTGGACTTGGTGTAGCTGAAATCTGCTGTATTATAAAATGCCCATCCTGGTCCTGTACTGGTTACAGATGCGCCTGCAGGACAAGAACGGATATTTTATAATTCCCAGTGTGGAATTATTTATGCCTTGTACGTTGGAGCTGATTCAGACAAGTGCCTTAGCATATGGCGCAGCCCACAAGCCATTTGCTTCTCGGTAGTTCTCACACCATAGGATGCACTCATGAATTGGGCCAAACCCAGTCAAACAGCAGAGCTCCAAATGATTGGTCGACAGCTCCTTTTGCCATCATACGCCAGCCTGCATCTGCACAATCCATAATATATTTATATCTCTGATGCAGCCTGGGCACCATTTCAATTCCGTGCTTTTCCGAAGGCCGCAGATGCGCAATTCGAAAACGCACAGTGCCAGCAACACATAAATACTCAGGAGGCAGCGAGACCAGCATCCAGAGGCTGCGCACCAAATCATGGCACAAAGAGGGAGCTGTGGAAACATTGCCTTGGAAGGAAATGCAGGAGAGCACCATGCCAGGGTTTTCAGATGTGTCATAAGGACTTGTCATTTTAGCAAGGAGAGCACCGCCTTCAGCCGTGGGATGAGCTGATTTTGCAACTGAACTAACAGATGTACATACCAGCAACTCAAGCACCTGCTACAGCCGTGTGTGTGTGTGTGTGTGTGTGTGTGATTTATTTTTATTTTTTCCAGACATTTTCACAATAACCTTCAAATCAAATGCATCGTTTCATAAGTTGACTTCCCAGTAGCGTTGCCTTCTTTTCTGGCATGCACAGAACCCACCATGTAAAGCTAGCACTCGCTGCCAACGCTGCCAGGGGCGCACACACGGGGTATAAAGAAAGCAATAGAAGTTATCAGTCAGAAAATGTTAAAAAAACAAGTGCTTTAAACATTCAGAAATAATTAAAATCAACAATAAGCGAAAACCAGATTAAAGCACATAACAGCTTTACGAGTCTGGATAATAATAATAATAATAATAATAATAATAATAATAATATATTATTTATACCCCGCCCATCTGGCTGAGTTTCCCCAGCCACTCTGGGCGGCTCCCAATCAAGTGTTAAAAACAGCACAGCGTTAAGTATTAAAAACTCCCCTGAACAGGGCTGCCTTCAGATGTCTTTTAAAGATAGGATAGCTGCTTATTTCCTTCACATCTGAAGGGAGGGTGTTCCACAGGGTGGGCGCCACTACCAAAAAGACCCTCTGTCTGATTCCCTGTAACCTTACTTCTCGCAATGAGGGAACCGCCAGAAGGCCCTCGATGCTGGATCTCAGTGTCTGGGCTGAACGATGGGGGTGGAGACGCTGCTTCAGGTATACAGGACCAAGGCCGTTTAGGGCTTTAAAGGTCAGGATAAGTTTGCCTGAACTAAAATATGTTCAGCAGGTGCCTTTCACAGTCTTATTCATAGGCTGGCGGGGGGTGTTCTTAAAGGATCAAGAGGGGCTGGCTTACCATTGTTGCAGGGAGGGGAGTTTAGGGGCAACAATATGTTTCTCCTTCTTCTGTGTTTTGAGTTTAACAATGAGCAGCAAGTTCAGTGGCAGCAGATGCCCAACTCACAACAGTGCCCTGAATCTCATATACGGCTCCCCCCTTTGGGGCTGCCATTTTGAACCAATTTCAACGCTTCCCCATTTGGACTAATCTAATAAACCCCAGCTAAGTTTTCTTAGGCTGTGTTTTTCTGTGTAAATGATTGGAAAAAGCAAATACAGATGGATGTCAGAGTCAGGATTGAAGTAGACACATACACAAGTAAATAAAAGATAATATAATGCATTGAACACACACTAAAAGGGAGGAAATGCTTTTATCTCATTTCATTATTTTTTTTAAAAAATGGCATTTTACCAATATCCCAGCAGATGTGTTAATTTAATGCTGCCTGCATAAGTCTGAAGAGACTGGCAACAGAACATAATTAATAGAGTATTGTGCCGTGTAAAGTGGTGCATAGACAAACACGGCTCATTTGTCATGTCCACTTTGCTACATTGAGATTCTGGTCACTGATCTATAGACTTGCTATGGGTGGTTTTTTTTCCCCTCTCTCTCTCCTTTCCTTGCTCAAGAGACATAGAGAATCAGTTGCATCATTATTCATCTCCTTGACAGCATTCTGTGTATCACATGTATTCAGCACCACCCTTCCACGTATATCTCAGAGGTGCATGCCATTTAGATATGAACAATATATATATATTTACCAAAAAATAAGTAAATATCCAAAATCAAAATTTACATAAAGAAAACACACTGGGGAATGCAATTACTCCATCCACTGTCTTCTCTGTAGTGGTGCAAGGCAGCTACGGCCAATGGCTTGCCTCTCCAAAAGGGTATGGGAGAATGTGAGGCTAATGACAAATACCAAGACATAGGACTACCAGGCTTGCGTGTGAGTCATGGGCAAATTACACCCCTCAGGAGAAACATCTCAATGCCTTCCATATGTGCTGTGTCAGGAAGATTTGGGCATCTCATGACAAGACAGAGTCTCCAACAAAGATGAGTTCCCCCAAGCCCACATTCATCGCATGTTTGCAATTCTGCATCAGTGACCTCTATGCTGGCTTGGTCATATCCACAGAATGGAAGATGGCAAGATCCCCAAGAACATGCTGTACAGGGAGCTGGCTTCAGGCACCAGGCCCACTGGCAGACCAACTCTGTGTTACAAAGATGTCTGTAAATGCGACGATAAGGCTGGCAACATTAACTCCGCCATATGGGAACCCCATGCAGATGACCGAAGTGCTTGGAGACAGACAGTAAGTTTTTGTATCCACAGCAGTGATCAGAGGAGGAATGACCACTGGGAGGAGCACAGAGAGAAGAAATTCCATGGTGTGTCTGCAGCAGCAAAACTGGACACCTTAATCTGGCCCTTCCTGCAATAAAGCATGTCTCTCTCATATCAGACTCTACAGCCACAGCAGGTGCTGTGACTCTCCAATGGGTTGACTTTACCCAAAGGTGCACTATTCCATTGTCTTTTGAGACTACTACTACTAATAATATTTATATGCTACCCATCTGACTAGGCTATCCCAGCCACCCTGGGCAGCTTCCAACAATTTAATACACAGTAAGACATCAAACATTAAAAACTTCCCTATAGAGGGCTGCCTTCAGGTGTCTTCTAAAACTCAGATAGTTGTTTATTTCCTTGACATCTGATGGAGAGGTGTTCCATGGGGTGGGTGTGACTACCAAGAAGGCCCTCTGCCTGGTTCCCTGTAGCTTCACTTCTTGCAATGAGGATACTGCCAGAAGGTTCTAGGAGCTGGACCTCAGTGTCTGGGCTGAATGATGGGAGTGAAGATGCTCCTTTATGTATACTGAACGGTTGAGGGCTTTAAAGGTCAGCACCAACACTTTGAACTGTGCTCGGAAATGAACTGAATGTGCACCTCTAGTACTATTTACAGTGATAGTGTTAGACCAAGCGCATTGAAACATGTGGATCAAAATGCTACACAGTGTTTATTTCATCCTATACTCGTGGAAATAAAAGGTTACTGTTCCTTAACTGGTTTCCTTTGTGCCAGTCCTTAGGAAAACCTTTCTGTTAAATTAGCATTACTTTACATGTATTTTTAACTCCCACTAATATGTTAAAAGCTTAAGGGCATTTATACATCATTTCCTGAATGCTGAGGTCCTAAAAGATGTCTAATGTCAGCACACAATCGCTAGGCTAGAGATGTGCTTGTAAATTGTCAGATAAAGGCGATGTCATGCTGTGGTGCCTTTTGGAAGAGCGGGAGAAAGACATCAGACAAGGGACTGAAAACAGACCTGTCAGTTAACTTCACAGTCACGCTGATAAAGGTGCACTAAAACCACTTAAGGAATGAAAGACTGATTGTGCCTGTTAGATAAAAATTACTGCATTTACTTTGGAAGTTAACCTTGTTCTAAAGATAGATGTTCTTATTGCACCAAATGGCTCTGCTTTCTTGACTAGTGTGCACATTAGTATTTTGTTTACCTTGCTGAATGAAAAGAAAAGCAACCGTTTCCAAAATATGCTTCGAAACAATTTAGCATTTCACTTGAAATATTTCCCTATTCTTCTTCCTTTGCCATGTGTAAAAACCTGGAAGGGCTTATCTTTTCAGTTTTCTAAGATCCGAAAATGTCCACCCAGTCCTTTTTTCACTTTTCTGTTTTAGTGATCAGGATAAAACGAACCTTTCACAACAATCCTTTATTCCCTTAGACTTTTCCACTGCTGTTTCTCTTCTGCAGTGGTTTCCTTTCAGAAGCTGTCATATTATTTTACTGCTGGTAACAGTAGTTCTGTTGAAGAAGAATGACATTTCCTAAATCTAGATTGATTCTGGACTGCCAGCCGGCAGTAAAGACTCTATATCAAACAATATATCAAGTTACTTTTAACAGCCTAAAGCTTGGAAGAGCAGTACACAATGTCAGGGCTATGAAATGTAAAGCCTGGAGACTTATCAGGCTCATTGGGACAAAACACAGCACATCAACACCCTCACTAGAACTACATACTTGCAGTATGGGAACTATCAACGGGACAACGAAAATGGGTTTTGTGTGGCCAAGAGATTGATATATTGATGAACTGGAAAAATAAAGATGAATTGAATTGGCAATTCATAGGGGTCTGGAATGCTCTGTTGCTCTGGCTCTCCAATGATTTCCCAACTTTTCCTTCATCTGCCTCTGTGCAGTGACCTCCCTCAAACCCTTGTTGTAAATACAAACTATCTTCCTCTTCCTCCTCCCTGGAAGGAGCAGGATGGGGAGGCGGTCACCATTCCTCCTCTGCCCAGTCCCTGACAGCAGGATACAGTAACTTGGACCACCATAGAACTCAAGGTATGATTTAGTGAACTGCCATAAAATCAATAACAGCTGAGTCAAGTCATAAAGCTAAGATAGAACTGAACTAGGGATGAATGAATCTGACAATTTTAGTTTCTCTCTCAAAAAAAGATCCAATCTTAACTGTAACTGCAACTTTTTAAAAACACCTCACCATTTAATACACATGTCTTTCTTTCAACAGCCACATTTTTACAAGCAATTTCCCATAATGTAATGCATTTTTTTGCATGCTCTTTCCATAAATATATGCAATTTTTTTGCTCATTTCCCCCTAATATCTGCATTGTTGCTGTAATGGTTCTAGGGGTTGCTCGTGCGTAAGCCGGTGCCAACGCCTGGCTGGGTTGCCTGAGTGAACCTTTTCTGTCCGGACAGCCACTCACCCGTGGCTGTCTCAGTCGCTGGCAGAATCCGTCAGTGGACGTTTCTTGAACTTCTTCCAGCAAAGAAGCTCTTTGACGCCTAGTCTCCTCCTACTCTCCCTGCACGGAAGCCTTCTGCGCAAGGAGGGTGTGGGCAGCGGAGGACCCTTACTCTCCCCGCTGGTCCCCGGCAAGGAGTCATGGGACCGCCTCGCCGATTCCCCCATATTCCCCCCTTCTCCACTGGTGCTACGCTGATTCCCTTCCCCAGAAGATGGGCTGCCTCTCCCCATCCCGGGACGCTCTCGGGAATCCCTCTGGAGCTTGCTCTCTCCCTCCGGCACTGATGGCAGTTCCCTGACAGTTGTGCATAGTATTTGCTTGTACAACTGCAAAATTCAGAGAAGTGCAAATTTTGAAGGGCAGCTGTGTTTGTTGTGAATTAGGTAGGGTCACATTCAAATGAGATGAATTTCTTCTCTCATCTGCACCCAGTGTGGAGGCAGCCCACTAGATTTCATTTTTGCACTTGCCTCCAGGAAAATTGTTATAGTGGAATGACCCAAATCCAACACCGACCAACACACCATTGTAGTATCAAATCTACCACGGAACTCCACTTGCTCCCTGCATTTGCTAACTTTAATCTAGCTGATGTTTGCTCTTGTAGCATAAATCTCCTAAAACTATTGATGCTGGAAGTGAATTTGAGGATCTGAAAATGTGAGCCCCAAAATAAGCTTTCAAGAGCTTTAGATTTCAATCTAAAGCCTCCCTCCCCACCATTATTTTAAGGCTTTGCTCAGATTTTGGTTTGTCACTTCTAAAATGATGGATATTGTACACCTAAATATTGCATCGACTGAAATAAGTCCACTGCCCTTGAAAGTGGGAATAAATTTGCTTTTCAGATTCCAGCGGGTCAGAGTTCTTTGTAGGCTCCTGCCGCAAAATCCAACTATTTTATTACATTTATGGCCCAAACAGTATTCATGAAGTACAGGTTATGGCAAAGTCAGCTTTCAGGCCCCTGAAGCTTACTAAATCAACAATCTGATTTACAATAGCTTAAGTTGTAGCGTGAAGCAGAACAACACCAGTCACTCTAATGTTTACTGCTTTTCGAGAGTAGCTGTTTCTGTTTTCACATGACAGGATGACACAAGGTCGTTCGGAGCGTAAATAACAATTATTGGGAGCAATATATAATATTTCAATTACTCAATTTAGGTTATCAAGGTAAACAAGTAAGAAACAAACATGTTTTTAGTTTTAGTTTTAAAAACCCCTTATATAATAGAGAAACACTGGAAGACATTTAATCTTGTAGTCTCCACAAGAAAGGGGAGGATTGAGGCTACACATCCAAAAGTGGTGTTTTTATCTACTCTGGTGTCATCAATAGAATTAGATCATGCAGTTCTATTAACCAAAGAGTGGCAGGAGTGTATTGTTGTTTTGTCATTCTGCCACATTACGCATCCTATTAAAAATGCAACCGCCAAGTGTGGAGTCTTTCCCAGCTTTTAATTAATGTTCCTGCAAGGACCAGCCATGTATACCTATGAAAAACAACCTCATTTGGGTAGCTCCACAACCCTCTGAAGCATACCCTATTATTTTGATGTAAATTCTTTTAACTGATGTTCTCATTGTATGTTCTCCACCCCCATCATTCTGCCCGGACTGAGGTCCAGTGCCGAGGGCCTTCTGGTGGTTCCCTCACTGCGAGAAGCCAAGTTACAGGGAACAAGGCAGAGGGCCTTCTCGGTAGTGGCACCCACCCTGTTTAGGAACGCCCTCCCACTAGATGTCAAAGAGAACAACAACTACCAGACTTTTAGAAGACATCTGAAGGCAGCCCTGTTTAGGGAAGCTTTTAATGTTTAATTGGTTATTGTATTTTAATATTCTGTTGGAAGCCGCCCAGAATGGCTGGGGAAACCCAGCCAGATGGGCGGGGTATAAATAAATTGTTGTTGTTGTTATTTTGTTGTAACCTGCCCTGAGACATTAGGGTAAAGGGAAGGGAAGAAATCAGATAATCAGAGAATTGTATAGTTGGAAGGGAACCTGGGGGTCATCTAGTCCAACCCCCTGCAATGCAGGAATCTCAGCTAAGACATCCTTGAGAGATGGCCATCCAACCTCTGCTTAAAGACCTCCAAGGAAGGAGAGTCCACAACCTCCCAAGGGAGTTTGTTCCACTCTTGAACAGCTCTTACTGACAGAAAGATCTTCCTGATGTTTAGTTGGACTCTCCTTTCCTTGAAAATTGAATCCATTGGTTCAGGTCCTAGCCTCCGGAACAGGAGAAGACAAGCTTGCTCCATCCTCCGTGTGACAACCCTTTAGATATTTGAAGGTACAACTAATCCAGAACGCAGCAGCTAGACTGGTGACTGGGAGTGGCCACCAAGACCATATAGCATCAGTCCTGAAAGACCTACATGGGCTCCCAGTATGTTTCCGAGCATAATTCAAAGTGTTGGTGCTGACCTTTAAAGTCCTAAACAGACTCAGCCCAGTATACCTGAAGGAGCGTCTCCACCCCCACCGTTCAGCCCAGACACCAAGGGCCTCCAAGGGCGGTTCCCTCATTGTGAGAAGTGAGGTTACAGGGAACCAGGCAAAGGGACTTCCCGGTAGTGGCGCCCATCCTGTGGAATGCCCTCCCATCAGTTGTCAAGGAAATAAACAACTGACTATCTGACTTTTAGAAGACATCTGAAGGCAGCCCTGTTTAGGGAAATGTTAATGTTTGGTTTTTATTTTTAAAAAACAAATTTGTATTGGTTTTTACACATATTTTCCAGCATAACATCCTTTTAAACCTCATTTTGAAATTTTCGGCTATCACAGCCTAACACTTCCTTCAACCTCAACTGGTGATTTTCTAAAGTCTTTCTAATTATGCATTTTGTTACTATAATTATTGCTATAAACTCAAATTTCCAATACATCTATTCTTAATTCTTTTCACAATAATTTATAAATTACTCCTTACAAAACTTCTTTTAACTCTACAAGTGATGTCAATTGATAACAACTGCTTTCCAAATATATTGAAAACATCTTCCATTCCTTTAGGAAAGTCTGGTCCTGCTGGTTCCAAATTTTCCCTGTTAGTCTCGCCATCTCAGCATACTTCATCAGTTTCTCTTGCCATTTAATGTTTGATGTTTTACTATGTTTTTAATATTCTGTTGGGAGCCGCCCAGAGTAGCTGGGGAAACCCATCCAGATGGGCGGGGTATAAATAATATATTATTATTATTATTATTATTATTATTATTATTATTATGGCTAGCATTTGTTGTACTCAGAATGAGCTGCATACTGCGGCCTGACAGATTTATGATAATATTTCCTATTTTTGCTGACCCCTGAGGTAAGACTGCTGTACCTCCAAATAGCTGCCAAAGCCTCAACCAGCAGAATTCATTTTTGCACTGTCACCTGTCCTTGGGCAGCTTGGAGGTGCTATTTTATTTCCCCACAATATCTTGCCCCTGAAATAACTCTTTAGGGCGTTGAGGGAAATTAAAAAGGTGGGTGGGTGTCCACTGTCAGGTACAAGTTGGGTTAACCACTGCTGCCTCCAGGCAACACTTTTCTCTGGGACCCTTCAGACCTGTGACAGCCTTTGCAGTCTCTTCCTTCGCTCAGTAGGTGTTGCAAATCGGGTCCTTCCTTAAAGAGGGTACGTATTGCGGTGAGACCTTGAAAACCAACCCCCTGTGTTGTGGGTGGGTACGATTGGTCAGCCACAACACCCAATTGGTAGGTCCCTCAAAGCTGGGTACAATCTGGCCAATGGGACGCAGTCCAAATGGTTTGAGGGACCTATTTATGCCCATGCATGTGACCCAGAGCTTCCTCTTTCGGTTCGTGCATTGGAACACCCGCCCACCTCTCTTTCCTTTTAAGGCTTTGCGCTTGACCTTGCTATGCCGCCGTGTGTTGATTTGCTGTTGGGACAGGGGCACGGCAGGAATTTTCCCCACTTGGCTGATTGGCTGTTGCCATTTGGGTTTCGCCTGCCAGGTAGCAAATCGTCACAACTTGTAAGGTTGCGGATAGGCTCTGGTTCAGGTGATAGGGATGGGGGAACACTCTCGCCATCCCTATGTGAAGGGTATTCCGTTAAAGGAATCCAGGGACTCGATGGTTTGGTCAACCCCTGTGAGGGGGTTGTGCTTGTGCCTGAGTCCAGGGGAACATTTGGGTGGCGGACATAGTCTGTTCCCAACTTTTCACCTATCCAGGTGTTCACCCATGGCTGACCTATGCTGGAACCCTGGGTCAGGGCTACCTGCATGGTAGGGAGCTAGTCGAACCAGAGCCTATGCAACCACTCACTTGCTGTAATCAATAAAGTTGTGGCCTAAATTCTGCCAAAAACCAAAACCAAAATTTTGAGTTAGGTGTGAATTTATTTAGGGGGGAGGTTTCTGGGTCTGAACACGCAAATCCTTTGCCAGATGAGAATATAGTTCTTTTGTAGCTGAAATTTAATCTTCTGTGAAAATTGGTGGATCTTGGGTCAGCTTCTGAAACATTACTAAAATGGTAAAAGGAGGACTTAAATAAATAATGCCGCATATCTCTATATCAATCAATCTAAATACTGTGCTTTTCTTTTCAGAAAAAGAATGACCACTTTTTACATTTCTGCTATGCAAGCAAATAAGAATACTTTTTCTCTAAAGAGGCACTGAAGCTGCAGGCATTTCCCTTCCACTTAGGCTTCCTATCCATTGTCTCGATGGCACTAGATTTTTCTCACTTCTGCATTAATATTATTTGAGGCCTGCAGCTTCAAATATATCATCATTTCATGCAGCAGCAGAGACGATGGGTGCATTAATATTTAAAAATCATTCACTTTTAACAGAAACACATCCCATCTGACGGTTTAATTCTTGCCAACTTTCTCTTTCAAAGAGAAAATGTGAAACAGACAAAAGATGGTGTGGAAATCCTATTTAATCCCCCTCCCAAAGTAACAAGGATCCCACAGTGCAGATAGTGGTTGAGGTTTTCTTTAGAAATGCCACTCCAAAGCAAATCAGCAGAGGTTTAGGAATCCAAAGTCAATTACTTTAATCGGCAGTTCTGATTAATAATGACAATTTCCAAACGATACAGGGCAGGTCTTTAAATTTACTAGCAAATCTCTGGGAAGATGATATCAGAGTTTCTGCGCTGGGAAAAACCTAATCTGATTGTTCTGGCGGTGCAGCGTTTCTGCAGGAGGAGCAATTGCTGGCAGAGAGTGAGAGAGATTACTGTTGATAGGAAAACTGCTAAGCAGAAGCACACACATGAAATGAGGAGCAAAAAAATAAAAAATAAAAAAGGATTCAGAGCAGAGCAGAATTAAGTTTTCTGAGACTGATGGGGTAGGATCTGAAAAAGCACCTACAGGTATCCAGAGTAATTAATCAGTGTCTAGATGCCACAAGAAGACAAAACACAGTCAAGGATAGTTGGAATGATTTATCTTCTGAAATTTTGGGAAATATCAGTACTGCAGATTGGATCTCACTACTTTTGATATTATTGATTGAGTGATTGGTTATGTGTGTGTATTTTTAATATTCTTGCCTTCCTGGCTTCCTCCTCTTAGAGCAGACAAATGATGGTGGTGATGAAATCATTTTTGCCAAATTTCTTTAAGGGGAGGAGAAATTATCTAACAGTTTCTTGGCAGTGGGGCTCACAACTTCGTTCTCTCTCCCCAGGTTTTTTCTCTCCTTTTGCTGCCACTGAAAGAGGAAGCGGCAGCAAATGTCCCAGCAGCTTGGCCACCATTTTGTATCATCCACAATGAACTCAGCGCAAGGACGCAAGAAGAACCTGCTAGATCAGGCTAACAGCCTATTTGCGGCAGCATCCTGCTCTCACAGTGGTCAACCCGATGTCTGTGGAAAGCACACACCATTGTGGGGCATTGTGGGAATGGGGAAATTGCAGCCACTGCCCTCCCTGTGACCCAAAAACCTGCATAAAGTTCAAGAAACATTTTGCAAAGTGGCTTTCTTTCACAGGAGTGTGGGTGAGAAAAAACTGTTTTCTGAAAATATTTGGTTCAGCTGTTGGATTGGGTCTCCCATACAAAAGTGGGTTAATTCCATTACTGCTTTTCCACTTTTGGATGTTGGAATGGTCTACGGAGTCTCCCTTCCTTGATTAGGCCACCCATGCTTGGTACTCATTCCACATAAGTGGGCAGCAGGTGATGCTGTCAGCTCCAGCAGCACCCATAATCTTGGACATGAAGGAAACAACGACCAGTCCTCCCACTTTTGCGAGCAGGTGATCAGGGCTTTCAGAGCTGACAGTGCCAGCCATCTGTTCAACAGGCACAAATTTGTGGGCCAATCCTTGCAAACAAAATTATTGTGTTAGGACACTTGTTCTACTGATATTCCTGGCACTAGATGGGATCTGAAAGTATTGGCAGCAGTGAGGTTGCTGTGGCAGTACAAGTTGCTGCGTACGGTTACACCACTTTGATGCACACATGGCTTTATAAGAGAATACAGTTTTTCCAGAATCTCTGTCCTGTTTGATCTTGAGAGTTAATATGCTCCACGCAATGCCTTGGAAAGCTTCTGTTCCATTTCTGATGCCCTCACCATTTCTTACATTTCCATCTGTCAGTTTTATGCTTTTGCAGCAACTCATTATCTGAACCTCCCTTTATCCTGACTAATTAAGGAGGTATTTACCTGAAAAATATTTATGTGTGGATCTAATATTGGGATTTTTCTTTTACAACTCCGCCTCCTCCCTAGTTTTTGCGGGGAGGGAATGTGCAATGATAAATTAACTGATGGGGAGGACATATAGGAAGGCGATTTAGGCAGTATATTTTACACTAATAGGTGTCTTCTGAGCATCCTCAATCAAACAAACCTTCTTTGTTTTCACCTTTCCTCCTACTCACTATTTATAGGAATGTCCCGGAGCTGTTTGCTTTCCTAAAAAGCCAAGCAAAAAGTTCTAGGAATAGTCAGTCAAACTTGGGAATTAACTGTACACCCAGCCCTGTCAGTTTTTCTGGGAACAGCAAGTGTCTGATGTTGGTAGACATTTTTTCTGGGTACATGGAGATGTTGGGAGAGTTGGAATAAATGGTGTGAGCTTTGAAGGTGTGAGGTTGTCTCCTTCCTTGCATCTGGAGGGAGTGGGATCCTCTAAGGCTGCAGTATTCTATACCCCCCAATTATATTTTATTAAGTTTCAACATTTTTAACATCTATAGTCAAAACACAACATTGTCTTTTCTCTTATTTTTGTTGACTTTCCACCTCTTTTTTCATAGAATTGTTTCTGCTGCACCATATCAAATCATGACCACAATATTATAATCTTATTACTTCTGTCTATTTACTTTTGTTTTGGTAAATAAGGCTGCAGTAGTCTATTGTTTTTGGTTAGGAAGAATTGTGAGAAATAACTTTGCAGAAAGTCCTGGGAGATGATCAACCTTTCCCATGTCACTGATAAAACCAGTTTCACTCCATTGACTCCTCAGTCAAACACTTATATTACCTCAGGCATCCCCAAACTCGGCCCTCCAGCTGTTTTGGGACTACAATTCCCATCATCCCTGACCACTGGTCCTGTTAGCTAGGGAGGATGGGAGTTATAGTCCCAAAACAGCTGGAGGGATGAGTTTGGGGATGCCTATATTACCTGCTTGTACATTTCACCCCCACTGGTCTCCTAGGTCCCAGTCCAACATTCTAACTGCTACCTATTGACTTCTGGGAATATAGCGTTCAAACTGGCCCTAAGTTCTGTCATCACATGGAACTCACAGTAATCCATATATGGTGCTATGTGAAAGAATGCAACCTGTTTTGCAGGGGAAACCCTCATTATCTGTCTGAGGTAAATCTAGGGCTGCCCTATGTCCCGGTTTTCCCAGACACATCCAGGAATTGGGCTGCAAAATGGCATCCAGGTGGATTTTTGCTGAATCAGCAAATTGTCTGGGAATTCCCTAAGTATATCACTGCTCCTCGTTTGTCCCTGTTTTTGACTTAAGGGAATGCTTTGTTCGAATGTTATTTGTGCCAGTTGCTAGAGTTGTCATTCATCAGAATTCAGTTGCCCCAAATAAAACACACGTGACACTTAATTTTAGTTTAAGAGTTTTGGCATAATTTTGGCCACAACTTTATTAAATTACAGAAATGTGAGTGGTTGCTAAGGCATTGGTCGTGACTATCTGACCCCGCACGGGGACAGATTGACATTCGCACGCCTCTGAAATCAGATAAGGGAAAAACATTTGGGGAGAGAGACGGAGCTGGGTACCATGCCCTCAACTCACCCCAAATGCTCCCAGGGGCTCTTGCGTGGCCCTAGCCCCTTGAAAGGGGTTCAGACAAGAGCATGGCAAGCCCCTGGATTCCTTTAATAGAATACCCTTGCAGCAGCAGCATTGGAGGGGCAGGCACAGCCAATCCATTCCCCCCCCCCACACCATCCAATTCATAAAACCAATGCCTAACCGCAACCTTACAAGTTGTGATGACAGTAGGCGAAAACCTAATGGCACCAGCCAATCAGCCAAATGGAAAAAATTCCTACCGGGTCCCTGCCCCAAAAGCAGACGACCCCATAACAGGCATAGAAAGGTCAAGCGAACAACCCTGAGACTAGGAAGGGTGGGCGGGTGATCCGATGCACGCAGCGAAAAGAGGAAGCTCAACACTGTGTGCAGGGTATTTAAAGGCTATGGCTGTCAATCACAAAATGGCAACATATAAATCTCCCCAGCAACAAGAAGAGCTTAATGCAAATGGTGGCCAACCTTTTTCCCACCCAGCAACAGTGGGGTGTCTTGTTAGCCATGAGGGAGAACACACTTTTCTTCCCCTGAGTCTCCACAAGCAACATCTCCAACGAGATCTGTATACTTATTGTCATTGGTGCACATGTAGATAAATGCATGTATGTGATGAATACTGACGCAACGTGTGGCGCACAGCCTGCCAACTCACACTGGGCATATTTTAAGGGTGATATCATATTCTCAGAGAGCTACATTTTAAACAAAACAAAAATCTTGAGCCAAAAGAACAAATGCCATGCTGACTTGTTATTTGCTGCTTTTGCAGAAATACAAAAGCATCAGATCCTTTAGCAGCGTGTAGTGGAAGACAGAGCCCAGGAACGTGATCGTTTTGGTGGGGAATAGGGGCGCTATAAGCATGTCTCCATTTTCACCTGTGAAATGCTGGAAGGTACGGAATTGAACACAAGGATGCTATTTCTGCCCTTTAGAAAAACAGGGCCGTGCCTGTATTTACAAACTCCGCAAGGCTGGGGATTGGAAAGGAAAGATTATCTTTGGGGACATAATGCAAGTTGGAGCCTCGTAACAGAGGGTCCATGTTGTGCTCAGCCCTGGAACTCTTCCCCAACCGGCTTGTGGGCAGGCCTTGCCCCGCTCCAAGCCGGTGGTGCCACAGTTATGCCACTGGCCTTTAGCCAATCGGCATCGTGGCAAGGTTGGGGGTTGGGGGTATTTCTCTGGCAGCACGTCATAGGGACTTCCCTTTGCTTTGCGCTGCTGTTAATTAGGTCGTGTTTGGCCTTGCTTTGGACTTCGGTTGGTTGCCTGTTTTGGAATGGGGACTGGGTAGGGATTTTTTCCAATGTGGCAGATTGGCCACTTGGTTTTTGCCTACCTCTTAGCAATCGCCAGAACTTTGTAAGGTTTGGCGGTTAGGCATTGGTTTAAGGGAATGTGGGGAGGGGGGTGCGGTCATCACCTGCCCCTCCGATGAATAGGGAATTCCATTAAAGGAATCCAGGGGTCTGGATCTCGTCCGAAGCCTGGAGAGGGGCTAGGGCCATGCCAGGATCCCCAGGAACCCCAGGGGTGAGCACCAGTCAATATACACTGTTGGAGCTCCCCCTGCTAGTCGTTTACCCTTCCAGGCTTCCTGCAGGGTGGGGCAGGAGCCAGCTATAGTTTTGATACCAATGCTTAAGTCAATACCAGTCACATTTGTGTGATTGATAAAGTTGTGGCCAAAATTTGCCCATTAACAAACAATTAAACTAGATTCTGTCTTCGCTGTGTCTTTATTTCCATGGGGGATGGGTTTGGGGGCTTGGAGCACAAAGCCCCCTTCCAGTTTTAAGCACCATTTTTGGGAACAGCTACAGTTTTAGGACCAAGCTTGATGTGACATAAATTGCAGGAATGCAATTAATGCCTATGCTTTCATTTATGTAAATAGTAGTGTTGGGACCATGGGTGTGTGTGAAATTGGGGAGGGGGGAAAGGAATGCAGGATTGACTCTTAGGGCTCATATGTCTGTTTGCATTTCTCAGTGCAGAAAGTATTGATCTGATGTGTAGAAATCTTTCCTATTCTAATTCATTCAAGAGTGTTCTGGAAGCTTCTCTGTGTGAAAGAAACAAGCAGAAGGTTCCTGGTGTTTGGGTTATTCTTTTAGAGAAGCTGAGTACAGCTGGCTTAAATTGGTTCTCTTATCTCTTCTGCCAAGGTCATGCTGACTATAAGAATAGGCCAGAAGGAGCCTGAGTTTCTCTTTCTCTTTCTATCTCTTTTCCTTCTGGTGTGGTGTTCTGTATATAGTGTTAAGGTTTTAGTCTTATTATAAGTTATTGTTAAGTTTAAGTTAAGCCTGCTGCAACTGAATTTCTTATGGACAGGGCCAATCCTGAATGTATTGGATTTGTGACCATTATGCTCATTGGCCTTCAGTAGCAGTACAGTGGTACCTCGGGTTAAGTACTTAATTTGTTCCGGAGGTCTGTTCTTAACCTGAAACTGTTCTTAACCTGAAGCACTACTTTAGCTAATGGGGCCTCCTGCTGCCGCTGCACCGCCGGAGCACGATTTCTGTTCTCATCCTGAAGCAAAGTTCTTAACCTGAAGCACTATTTCTGGGTTAGCAGAGTCTGTAACCTGAAGCATATGTAACCCGAGGTACCACTGTAAAGCTCTGCTGGATGAAATATTAATTGCCTCTGGTCTATTTTGGGGGAATCCTGCAACATGTTTAAGTTTTTATTCTGCTAACTATACATTGGAGTTCTGCTCTGGATCAATATTGAGTAGAATTCCGTAAGATCAGCCACACTTTCTCCCCCACTTTCCCCTGGGGAAAACTACTAAACCTGAGCAAACATCAATTGGGTTTTATCCAGATGGATGTTTGCTCCAATTTAGCACTGAAGAGTGGATTTTCTAGGGGAAAACAGCAGAGCAAAGTCAAAACCATTCAGACCCATGCCTTTAGTGTGGATGAGCCTTTACATTCTCTTTCTCAGTTCTGGCAAAAATGGTCTTCCCACATTCCCTACTTGCATTTCAAGGAAAGCTGCCATTGGTACCTGAACTTACCGTATTTTTTGCTCTATAAGACTCACTTTTTCCCTCCTAAAAAGTAAGGGGAAATGTGTGTGTGTCTTATGGAGCGAATGCAGGCTGCGCAGCTATCCCAGAAGCCAGAACAGCAAGAGGAATTGCTGCTTTCACTGCGCAGTGATCCCTCTTGCTGTCCTGGCTTCTGAGATTCAGAATATTTTTTTTCTTGTTTTCCTCCTCCAAAAACTAGGTGTGTCTTGTGGTCTGGTGCATCTTATAGAGCGAAAAATATGGTGCTTTTCCATCCACATTCCAGCAACGTTATAACCCTCTGAGTTTCCTGTTTTCATATCAAGGAAAGCTCCTTTTTGGCACCAATGTTTCCTTCTGTTGAAATGAGAGTCAAGTTTCTGTCTGGAATGTGGCAGGGACAGAAAGTTTTAAAATTTCCCTCTCCATCACCTATGGTCCTAAGGCTGCTCATATCTCCCCAAAGTGCTATTTACATAATGAGCACAATTGCATCCACACAATTAATGCTTCATTTAATTTGGCCCACTGAAAAGCCTGGAATAACAGTTGATGCAGGAACCAATAAATGCTTCCAGTGATTGTGTACCGTGCAAAGGCACCGTCCATTAGAGGATTCACATCTTCTAAAAATGATGAAAGATACTGTACGTCTATTGGAATAATTCAAATAATTCTACTTAGTCTCACAGATGATTCTAGTGTAAGAAAAATTCCTGGCCACAGAATTATAGGACCTAATAAATATGTCTTCCTAAATCATTTTAATGCAATGTCAACTCTGAAACCCAACTATTTTAAATGTCAACATGGTGAATTATTTTTGCTTTAACTGTCATACCGGAAATGTCTGACTGGTATACTCATTCGGGATGGCTGGATGTATCTGTCGCATTCTGGCATTTTATTCCATTGAAAAGTGGTCCCAGTCTGTTTTAAATATTCAAAGTGTAGATGGATTTATTCAGAAAGGCATGCATAACTAATATGCCTGCTAATGACCTGGAAAAGCCATTGGACACAATGTTTAAACAGCCACAAGTAGAAAAAAACTTTGAGATTCCAGGGATATGTTCTGCAATGCTTCGGAAAGGTTGGTAATATATGGTCCGCAGCTGTGGTTGAAGTGGTTAATAAATAAGCCAATATCATTAAAAGTAATTCCTTTTATATACAGCTGTCAGGAAAAAGCAGCAATGTTCCCTGCAGATGTAAACTGAGAGTATGTTCACACTCTTACTGCTTTCCTATTAGGAACCTGCAGCATCCAGGAGATGTAACAGACTGAAAAATCAAAATTCTGTCTAGGCGCTCCTGCCTATACATGGATTTAGAAGGCTACATTTTCTGAATTGTTGCCCACTGAAGTATAGGAGAAGTTGCCTTACTAAGAGCAAAACTAAAAAAAAATAGCACTCAAGGTTTGGCCTAATAATTATTCTTGGCATCCATCTGTCTCGAGACACAATGACTGCTCCCTGCATAAAATGGGGGGGCGACCTTTGTGTGGACGCGCGCAGCCCCTGGATCTTGAGCGGCTTCATCAACACAGGCTTGGCTTCGCCTTCTCCCAGGTGGGATACCTGGAGGTCTCCACCTACCTCAGTCAGTTGTCCAATCCTGCCTGGGGGAAGCGTTGCCAAGGAGACCAGGCCAGGTAGGGGAGGGACTACCTTCCCACACAATAGAGGGAGCATCTTACCTGGGAATCTGTCTCGAGAGATAATGGAGTGCACCTCTGGGGGTGAAGTTAAACCACTGTGTTAGCAGCACTGAAGTGACCACAAGCCTGGGTAGAGTGTATGGAGGTCCTGGGCTGCCCAGGTGACAAGACCCCGCTCTTGGCTTTGCTGATGTGGTCCAAAGGAAAGCAGAGCAATTTGTATGGCACCAGCTTGGCTGCAGGAGTTGCTGGAAGGAGGCGAACAAGGAGCCATCCAACCATCTTAGGGTATCTAGCCTGGACTTGTGTAGGGTCTACTGAAGTGCAGAGTGTTTGAGGACCAGGAGATTCGCAGGGAAACCAAAATGCTTGTTTACAAAGCTATTGTACTACCAACCTTACTATATGCTTGTGAAACATGGACCACTTATAAACGCCATCTCCAACTCCTTGAAAGATTCCATCAATGGTGTCTCCGAAAAAATTTACACATCACTTGGGAAGACAGGCAAACTAATAACAGTGTACTGGAAGAAGCAAAGATCACCATTGTCAAAGCAATGATTCTTCAACATCAACTTCGTTGGACTGGTCATGTTGTGCGGATGCCTGATGATTGTCTTCCAAAGGAACTACTCTATTCCGAACATAAAAATGGAAAGCGTAATGCTGGTGGTCAACAAAAGAGGTTTAAAGACTGTCTCAAGGCATTTTTTAAAAAAATGTAGTATAAACACCAACAATTGGGAAACACTGGACTGCGAGTGCTCCAACTGGAGAGCAGCCTTTACCAAAGGTGTCATGGGCTTTGAAGACACTCAAACTCAGGACGCAAGGGAGAAATGTGCTAGGAGGAAGGCAAGCTTGGCAAATCCACACCATGATCAGCTCCTGCCCGGAAACCAATGTCCCCACTGTGGAAGGATATGTGGATCCAGAATTGGCCTCCACAGTCACTTATGGACTCATTATTAAAACTGTGTTTATGGAAGACAATCTTACTCAGCTACGAGTGATCGCCAGAGAAGAAGAAGGGTCTACTACTTAGCCTTTTCTTCTCCTGAAGATATCCCTCAAGGAAGCAGAGGTTTAGGATCAGAGTTTCCTTTCTCCTAGATGGGCTACCTTCCCAGGTTGATGAGCCCCACCTGCCCTTCATTTTCCTCTACAGCACATGCAGAAATTGCCTTCTTGACCAATGGACCTAGTCTTGGTCTTGTCCACATAATCCTCCGGAGCCTGCATGCAGGGGAAGTCCCTGACACACCAAGGCTACCATCACCTAGTTTAGCCTAGTAATTCCTGCTTTATTGATGCTTGGATGTGTAAAAAAGAAAGAGTGCACAATAATATACTAGAACATGCAATTTCCTTTTGAAAATTGTGATTTCCCGCATCCCACTGGTATATTTCCCTTCACCCTCGCAGAATTAGTATATACAATTGCCCAGTTATTTGTAGTGTTGATGCACTGTCTTAATATGGCTTGAGAGACAACATTTTTCTATCTTGTGCTGTGGCTTTCGGAGGAGTTGTGCTGTAAACTTTGTCACCTAAAAGAAGTGCGATCTGTGGGGAACTCTGTGCACACTATTTCTTGAAGAAACTCACTTGCTGCAAGCATGCTAAAAGGAAGCAACTGACACAAGATGTTAGATGACTAGCATGTCAAGAAAAATATTACCCTTCTTACATGAAATGTTCTGAGCTATTGAGTAATGCATTTGCCACCAAGTTGATCGTCGAAATAGTTTGTGTTTGTTTGGCATGGTTTGGTGATTGCTAGTTTGCTAACAGAGAGTGACATTTAATTAAGTTTTACTCAGAATAGACCCATTTAAATTAATGGAAATAACTTAGTTATGCTCTTTCATTTCAAAGGAACTACTCATAAAACTCAGTTGACTACTGCCCAAGACTTCACTTGGGCTATGCCAATCCCAGCCTTTCCAATTATATATTTTTTAAAAAATCATTTCCAGTTGTTTCTACCATCTGATGGAGAAAGCATTTACCAGCTTGGAGTTATTTCAGCTTTACCCAGTTCTATCAAGATCCACTAGATTATCATCCCAAATGTGTTCTTTAATGTAAGAACTCGTTCATCATTTATCTCCAGCTATTTTTCAGTAGTCATCTATGATGCTTTGGGCCTCTGTAAATACAGGCTAGCTTCTTGCCACCACCTCAACACAGACAAATAGCAGAATTCATGCAAACTGATGTGGATAACTCTTCCATCCCCACTCCCACCCCCGATGAATGGAGTCCTTCTTTAACAGTCTTTTCTGGTTGAATTCAGTTAGGAGAGGAAGGGGGGGGATGAGTTTAGCCTAGTAAATGCAAGGTTCATAAAGTCCCTTTATGAATCTTGGCCATAATTGTGTAATAATGAGTTTCGCCTCAGCTGCTAAATGGATTGATTCTTACAAGGAAGTCAGTGAGATGGAGGAACGAGTGACGAAGGATCTGATGGCTGCCATCCAGACCAAACACTCGGCAGTTGAAGGTAAATAGTTCTCGTCTGTCTGGGTTCTGCACCTGCTGAAAGGCTCATTGAGATAGTAGTGTGTGTGTGTGTGCTATAGAAACGTGCACCACTAAAGAGATTCTGTCGTTCACAAGAAAATGTTCTTCGCTTTAAAGCAAACTAGCTATGGAGAAGTAAAAGCAGTCCATAATGACCACGGCTGCACAGATGTTATTGGCCCAGAGATGGACAGAAGATAAAGTCCCTACCAGAGAGGAATGGCAGATCAAGTTGATGGATTGTGCCGGAAATGGTTAAAATGACTGGAAGAATCAGAAATCAGGAAGACCAAAATTTTAATAAGGAATGGGGGGAATTTGTAATTTATCTTAAAAAACCATTGTAAACAGTTAAAATCATTAGTAGGATTGGAACAACACTTGAAGTTTAATGGTGAACTTTGGACACAATGGAGAGGTAAAATATTTGGTTTATCATAAAAGATGCAGGATGAAAGGATTCACAATAGGACCCACAAAGGGGAGGAGGGAAGTCCATGTTCTACATGTTGTATGTTGGGTACGTGACTGTAAATTTTTAATCTGAAAAACCAAATAAACAAATTATTTTAAAAAAGAAGCAGCAGCCCAAAGCTTGTTGACTTCATTTTAGTTATACAGCTAGCAGGGCCAGTCGAAGACAGGAACCACAAAATGGCACCCCCACCCCAACCCTACCTGCGAGGGAAGAAGGGATGAGAGAAGATCTACATCAGGAACAAGTGGATGGCGGAATAAAGATTTACATCAGGATAAAGATTTACATCATTTCCTGAAGGCCAGATCTGCTGCCCCTGTAGATCTTGCCACCCGAGGTGGTTGCCTCACCTTGGCTCAGGGATGAGCTGGCCCTGGTAGCTAGTAACTAAGAGAACAAAAAATATGTTTCTGGAGTATCAGGGTTTAACAGACTTTCCAGGTGTCCCTATTTTCCAGGGACAGTCCCAGATTTATAGAAGCCACCCCAGTTTCTGGCTTAATTCTGGAATGTCCTGCTTTTCCTTAGGACGTCCCTGTTTTCATTGGTGAAATGTTTTAGGGCAGTGGTCAGCAAACTTTTTCAGCAGGGGATCAGTCCACTGTCCCTCAGACCTTGTGGGGGGGCCGGACTATATTTTGAAGAAAAAAATGAATGAATTTCTATGCCCCACAAATAACCCAGAGATGCATTTTAAATAAAAGGACACATTCTACTCATGTAAAAACACGCTGATTCCTGGACTGTCCATGGGCTAGATTTAGAAGGCGATTTGGTCGCATCCGGCCCCCGGGCCTTAGTTTGCCTACCCATGTTTTAGGGTATGGAGTTATGTGACCCCCAAGCCAAGGAGATAAGTAAATTATAGCTGGGGCTGAAGGTGGGGGACAGGCAAGACACTGCTACCACAGCAATTTCACCCAGTGGTTGTACATTCCAGACGAGCTTAGCACCTAGCCGGCTCATTATAGGGCTTTCTCCACTTGCCTAAACTTCTCCATACCTAACACTTGCAGTGGGCTGGATCCTGATCTCTCAGCTGGAGGAGTGATGCCAATGGAGCTGTTTGGGCTGGTCAGAGAAAGACCACGCTCCCTCCGAACACCTCCAGTGTGATGGACAAGGGGCTCGGATTGCAGCCTAAAATCTTGAAAGCATGATGGCAAAACAGGTGACTTTGATATGTATGCTTTGCGAATATCAAGGTTAATACCACCGGGGCATGTTTCAACTATGCAAAATGGGACAGAGTTTTATTTCTGAACATTTTCGATGCCGTGCTATGTCCCTGCTACAAGGCGTCACCTTGACACCTTTCCTTTCCTTACAGCTTTTCGATCCTCAGCATTAGGGCAAATTTTGCCATGCGGCACATGTATCATGCTAAGTCGCAGATGGAGGACCTAGACAATAGCTGGTATGATCAGGATGAAAAAGCAGATAAGTGTGCTGGTCCCATGGGTTACCCAAGAGGCGAGGTCCAAGTCCGGTCTGTGGTCAAAGGTGCAACGTGGAGGCAGTCCGTAGTAGCTGAAGCTGGGTGCAGGGCAGGGAGTCAGGTGAAGTCAGCAAGAGGCTTGCAAGCAGGGAGCCAGGGCGTGTCAGGAGCTCAGGAAGGAAAGCAGGACAGGGTTCAGGCAGGAACTAGCAACCAACAATGTTGCTCCCACAACTTGGGACTGGGGCTGGCCAGCTTTTATCTGCCCCAAGGCATAGGGCAGCCCCGATCCTCTGGTGACTTGCCTCTCCTGGCCTGGAGGCGAGCACTCCTCCTGCGAGAACATAGTTCCCTCCGCCTCTCTGCCCTGAGTCTCTGAAGCTCAGGAGAGGCTGGAGGGTTACCGGACCCAGAGGCAACCTCAGCTTCCTCTGACGGGGCTGAGAGTCCTCCATCACCTCAGGAGCCAGAGCAGACTCAGCTGATGCCTGCACCTGTGGATCCAGCACAGGTGAGGACCCTTCAGGCTCATGCCCCAGCCCCGGCTCAGCTGGTTCTGGAGGCGGGGAATCCTGTGCAGGCTGGGATCCCTCAGGTTCAGCATCCAAGTCCGAATCCCAGGCCGTCACACTAAGCCTGACTCATTTTGCCCCCGACTCGATAAAGCAGGTGCAGGATCAATTATATAGCAGATAATTTTTTTAATGGGTTGAGATCAGAACCATAGCTAGGTGATTTTATGTCCCTGGCAGAACTCCCCAGATTGAGCCTCCTAGCCATGGACAAATTAGCTCTTCTTTCTGCCTCTCCTCCAACCCCGCCCCCTTCAATTCACCCTCTATTAAAAACCTTTTCTTATGAGGCAATAATAAATGTTCAGGGAAGTTTTTAATGTGTGACATTTTAATGTATTTTTAATCTTTGTTGGAAGCCGCCCAGAGTGGCTGGGGAAACCCAGCCAGATGGGCGGGGTACAAATAATAAATTTTATTATTATTATTATTATTATTATTATTATTATTATTATTATTGACATATTTATGGGCATATTTTTAGCCAATTTTGCAGGGGGTCCTCACCTGTGCCCCTAGCAGGGGCCCACCTCACCACCCCCTAGCTATGGCCCCGGTTGAGATAATCACTTGCACAAACATCCAAAGAAATCTCTTAGCTGGAAGTCCTATCATCTTTTCTTTCTTTCCTTCTGCATTGTTGACTTTGCTGGAAGTACATTTGAGTGGAATCACTCCCTCTTAAGCGTTTTCAGCCTTAATTTTTGCTATATTTAATACCTGACAGTTCACTTCTAATTATCATAATATTTTACCGCACACTATACTGTACATTATTACTTTTTAAAAGGATAAATAGACTAATATTAAGGCAGCTGAGTCACCTTTACTGGTATGAGTAATTATATTGATTAATGAGACCATGTGCGTGGCGCAAGTTGCAGAGAAACAGATAAAGAATAAAACAGCTTTTGGCAAAATTCAAAGTACAATACAAGGAAAAACAATGTTCATTGCGTTTATTGGTTCTAGTCCATGAGGGTAGCATATTAAAAAAAAAAATCTTGCACATAGAGAACTTTTTATCCCATTTTACAGCAAACTTTGTATTTTAATAAAACACAATGGTCTGTTATATGGAGCTTTCCACGATTCTAGATTTCCATCAGTCTTGTTCTGGCAAGCCTTATATCAGAATGGGAGCTTCAAAGTACTGGCTATCTCTCTGTTGCAGAGTTTCTGCTCCCTGTGTGCTTTTTTACAGGGATAGCCGAATATCCACTTGCTTGGTCCAAAAATAATTTGTGCTGCTCAACTGTCCATGTTTGCAAAACACACACACACACAGCCTTTCATGGGTTCTTTGACAGTTCAAGCTGAATGCAGAGCAGCCCAGTTACTCAACTTTCCCAAGCCTAAACTCTTATATTCCAGCCCGATCACCTAGCTATTTTGCAGGAGTGTCATTGATTGTCCACTAAGTTGGCAAGGCTCATTTGACATGAAGACAAAATAGAGTGTTTAGTGGCATCAGCCCAGCGCTGGGGAATATAGATATGGCAAAAAGAAAAAAAGGGAAAAAAGACTATAGATACAGCAGGCATATTCTGTTCCAACCTTTAAAACTGTGGAATAACCAGCCTCACATAACCAATATGCTTTAGTCTAATTAATGCACAAAGGGGTTAAAACCATAAAGTAAGCTGTTCTGCCAGGCTTAGGTGACCTTCGGAAGGACTAGGTAATCAAGCCTTTGTTCCCCTCCAGTCTTCTTCAGTGTGTGAAGAGGTTTTGAGCTGTTTGCTCCAGCTCATCCTCTCTTGAGTTCCTTTCTATACCAATAATTTAGAAACTTTCACCACTTTGCAGCTAAGCCAAGTTTTACTGCCTGCACAACTTTTTCATTAATGCTGTGTGGAAAAGCACATGAATCTGACCTTTGGAGAATTTGTAAGTAAACTGTTTTTATCTTACCAAATGTGTAGTCTTTTTCTACACTGGGGAAGAGGGAGACTTTGGAAGGAATTTAGGAAGACATATTTTAAAGGTTTAATGGCCTATATTTACTTTGCTGGATGTTTTGTGATTTTAAATCTCTGCTGGTGTTCTCTCACCAAAAAGTACCTGCCCCAGATCTGGATATTGGCATCCAGGGAATTATAATTTTGTACCTAATTTTTCCTTGCACCAACAAGAGCCCTGCTGAACACTCCTCTGTTCCACAGGCAATTAAGACTACACTTTTCCATAATCGTCAATGGTCTTTGATTGTAATTGTGTTCTTAAGATATAAAATATTATTGTAAATACCTTTATTTTTTTTTATGGAATCACAGTGTGTGTGTGTGTGCATACACACAGACACGGATGGCACTGTGGGTTAAACCATAGAGCCTAGGACTTGCCGATCAGAAGGTTGGTGGTTCGAATCCCCGCGACGGGGTGAGCTCCCGTTGCTCGGGCCCTGCTCCTGCCAATCTAGCAGTTCAAAAGCACGTCAAAAGTGCAAGTAGATAAATAGGTACTGCTCCGGCGGGAAGGTAAACGGCTTTTCCGTGTGCTGCTCTGGTTCGCCAGAAGTGGCTTAGTCATGCTGGCCACATGACCCGGAAGCTGTACGCCGGCTCCCTCTGCCAATAAAGCGAGATGAGCGCCGCAACCCCAGAGTCGGTCATGACTGGATCTAATGGTCAGGGGTCCCTTTACCTTTACCTATGTGCGTGCACACACACACACATACACAAGCCTCTTCATTTCCTTCACTCCTCTGCCCTCCTTGCCACCATTCTCAGCCTTTCTTATGGGGGAGAATTCATTGTGTTGCGGAAGGTAACAATGTCCTTGGGCAAGAGAACAGACCAGGGAGTGGAAGATGAATGATCGGGGCACAGCATCGGAGGGGGGGTGTCCAGAGGGGCCCCAGGCTCTGATATTTGAGGGGATGCAAAGCTGCCACCCCAACGCAGACACCCCCGCCTGGTCCAGCCTGGTGCTCCTCTCTGAATTTTCTCCCCTTGAGGAACAGCTAGAGTTTGTCCCAGCTTATTCCATTTGAGCACGTCGCATTTTTGGATCGATAAGGGCTTCCTTTTGGAGAGAAAAGCAAGATACACATAAAATTATGAGAAAATAACAATACGATGCAGTTAAATATAGATCTGTAGGCTCCATGGCGACCAAACAGATCAGCCTGCCTAACTTAGAACGCTATTCTGAGCAAGAGAATTCACAAGAAAGTTTCGCCGCAAAGGGTTGTGGCAAAGTGGGGCTGCCAGCCTGTGCAATTGTGGTTTAGAGTGCCTGGCTAGATAAAGAGATACGCACAAGCCTTCATCTCTTTGGTTCCTAAAAGCGGTCACAGTCAGCTAGGTTTAAAGTGGGCTTTGGGTTCTTTCTCTTGCAAAGGAAGGGGGCCCTTCGATTGCAACGGGGAACATCAGAATAAAAGCAGGTAAATCTTAGAAGCAGCCTACAGAAAATAGGTATCTCGTTCCCAGTATAAAACAGAACACATGACTGTCTATTTAAGCAGTACCAAGAAAGGGAGGAAGAAGGTTTGACTTGCACTTTCAAAGTGTTGAGCTTGACAAGTCATAGAAATCCATGTCAGACGGCTGGGAATGGAATGTAGCTCTGTTCTCAGAGAAAACTCGTTTCTTTTCAATATAACAAGCTGTGAAATATTTCAGTGGCTCAAAACTATTTCTGAGCGTAATGTTATGTTGCAAGAGGTATGTTGCAAAAGGAGCTTTCCTGGTAGACTGGTGGTTAAACAGCCTGATCAAAGAAATAATACGGGGTTTCAATAATGAATAAGACTGTGGCTGACAAATGTTTTTTCCTGTCTGGTCTGGCTTTTAGAAAAGGACACAGACGTCAAGAGGACAAAATGATTTCTGACTGGTTTATCTTTGTAAGTTTCCAATTTAGACATAAATCATATTCTCCCTTTAAAAGACTTTCATTGTTTTTCCAGCTGCTTTTTCTTGGGGGTGACAAAGATAATATTTATTCCAAGAAAAAGTTATAGTGCTTAAAAACTTTTACTTTAAAAAAGCATGTTTTGTTCCTATTTTTAATGACTATTTTATGTTATTTTGTGTAAACTGCTTAGAGACGTTTTTTGATCAAGTGGTATTTAAATCTGGCTAAATAGCTTTGTTAAAAAAACAGTGGGTTCTGTCTATATTTTGATAATTTATGTTATGTCTTTTGGGGGTTTTTTGCCCGTTTTTAATCACAATTTTTTTTTATCAGAGATTCATAGAATTGTAGAGTTGGAGGAGATTCTGAGGACCATCTAAGGTCATCTGCTGCAATACAGTTTATTTCATTTCATGTAAATGATTTAGAGTTGTTTTATTATTATTATTATTATTATTATTATTATTATTAAGTTGCATATAAATCTTGCTAAACGAACAAAATAAAATAAATAAAAACTGTCATGTCATTGCTGGCAGGACTGTTTCTTAGCTTGGTCTTTCTTCTCCAGGGGTCTTTGAAAAATACCATACTTGTCAAGTGCCTTGGAAAAAATGGGACATCCTGTTTTTTCATAAACGATCGTGGCAGCCATTTGAGCACTGCAGGAGATCTCGCACACACACCCCAAGTGCTTTTTTTTTTGGTTGAGAGCGAGTTGCGTACTAGTTTTATGTCAGAAAAAGTTGGAAGGTATGAGATACTACAGAGAGGTCTACCTGCTGAAAGGCTTGCCATCACTGAAAGACCTGGTTCTGATATTAGCTGGAATAATATTGCTGGACTACTGCCAGGTGGACCCTATTCTGTTTAGTGCTGATTGAAGGTCACGATGGAGCTAAGTTCCTTTTCTTACAGTGCTTGATTTCTCTTTTTGCTTGTATGTTGTCATTTTTCAATGTCAGAGAGAAACTGCGGAGAAACTCCAGTTTGCACTGATGAGAAAGCGATGCATGAGCTGGGAGATGAATTGATGTGAGCAAAGGAAGGTTGCTGTCGTCGTTTTCCCAGTCACAATGTGGCTAACAATGGGGGAGAAATCTGATTCATTTAAAGGCAAAATTATTTCATTCATCTTTCCGAAGCTAGAATGCCACCCACGCTTTGAAATGCACACATCTTCAGATTTTGTAATGCAGTTCTTCAGTCAAGTCATGTGAAGAAAAATGCACATACTGGGGCAAAATGTGCAGGAAAAAATACATATATCATTGAAAATAACATACAAAATTGCATTAGATTAGAGAGAAATTGCTTTACAAATATGTGTATTGTGGGCAAAATTGCATCCAAAAATGTGTGCATTAGAAATTCGCTCTTAAATGCTGTTGAATTTTCACATTTTTAAAAAATGAACATGAGGGAGGGGACAGTCTAGCTCTCCTATCCCTGTTTTCTCTGAGTTCTTGCATCACCGTCAGCAGTAGCAAAGCCTGCTGTATGTATGGATGTTTTTGCATGATGTACAATGCCGGAAGATCAGTGTTCTACATCATGCAGGGAGACACCTCCGCAAGTGCTTGAATGCATGGAGAGGGGCAAGTTAAAGCCCTCTGTCGCATTTTTGCTCAATATCCCAGAAGCATTCTTGAGACACAGCATTAAACTGTTTTGGTTCATCCATCATTTCAGCAAGAGAGGGAAATGCATTGATTCTTCTCTTCCCTGAATCCAAATAAATCAATGGTGACTCCGTTAAAACCAATTGGATCTATCTATGTAAGGTGGGGGAATTAACTAGGGCTGCCATACATCTGGACATAACTGCAATAAAGCAATAAAAAAACCCACAGTGGTGTTAGACTCCAGCCTCCAGCCCTGGTCAGCATGGCCAATTATCAGGAATGATGGAGTTGTAGTTCAACAGCATCTGAGGAGGGGGAGTGTCACAGATTTCCCACCCCTGTAGTAAAGGAACTGAATGGAGAAATTCACCATACAGTGGTACCTCGGGTTACAGACACTTCAGGTTACGCACGCTTTAGGTTACAGACTCCGCTAACCCAGAAATAGTACCTCAGGTTAAGAACTTTGCTTCAGGATGAGAACAGAAATCGTGCTCGGGTGGCACGGCAGCAGCAGGAGGCCCCATTAGCTAAAGTGGTGCTTCAGCTTAAGAACAGTTGCAGGTTAAGAACGGACCTCCGGAACGAATTAAGTACTTGACCCGAGGTACCACTGTACTTGAATGTTCAGGTTGCTCTGATCCCCCAAAGCCTACCCCAGGGCTATTTTTCTGCAAATCGGGTCCTCCCTTAAAGAGGGCACGTATTGCTGTGAGACCTGGACAACCAACACCTGATTGGTAGGTCCCTCGAAGCTGGGTACAATCTGGCCAATGAGACGCAGTCCAAAAGGTTTGAGGGACCTATTTATGCCCATGCACGTGACCCAGAGCTTCCTCTTTCGGTGCGTGCATTCAGAACACCCGCCCACCTCTCCCTACTTTTAGGGCTTGTTGCACTTGACCTTGCTATGCCGTCGTGTGCCGTCTGTCGTTGGGACAGGGGCACGGCAGGATTTTTCCCCACTTGGCTGATTGGTTGTTGCCATTTGGGTTTCGCCTGCCGGGTAGCAAATTGTCACAACTTGTAAGGTTGCAGATAGGCTCGGGTTCAGGTAATAGGGATGGGTGAATGCTCTCTCCATCTCTATGTGAAGGGTATTCCGTTAAAGGAATCCAGGGACTCGATGGTTTGGTCAACTCTGTGAGGGGGTTGTGCCCGTGCCTGAGTCCAGGGGGACATTTGGGTGGCGGAGTTAGCCCGTGCCCAGCTTCCTGCTTATCCAGGTGTTTACCCTTGGCTGACCTATGCTGGTGCCCTGGGTCAGCGCTACCTGCAAGGCAGGGAGCTAGTCGAACCAGAGCCTATGCAACCAGTCACTTTCTGTAATCAATAAAGTTGTGGCCTAAATTCTGCCAAAAACCAAAACCAAAATTTGAGTCTTGTGTGAATTTATTTAGGGGGGAGGTTTCTGGGTCTGAACATGCAAAAGGAGGCACCAGAAGTCACCATGAACATCTTCCTTGTTTTCTTACACCTGAGAGGTGAGTTCCAGCTGGGGGAAAAGCCCTGCCTACCCCCATATTTAAAAAGTACATGTTCAGGCATTCTTTACACTATTTGGTTCTTGCAGACATCTTTCTTCTTTGGTGATCACTCATAGCTGTGTAAAATTGTCCTCCATAAACACTGTTTTAATAATGAATCCATAAGTGACTGTGGAGGCCAAATCTGGAACCACGCGTCCTTCCACAGTGGGGACATGGGGAGTTGATTATGGTGTGGATTTGCCAAGTGTGCCTTCCTCTTAGCGCATTTCTCCCTTTCGTCCTGAGTTTGAGTGTCTTCAAAGCCCATGACACCTTTGGTAAAGGCTGTTCTCCAATTGGAGTGCTCACAGGCCAGTGTTTCCCAATGGTTGGTTTTTATACTATGTTTTTTAAGATTTGCCTTGAGACAGTCTATAAACCTCTTTTGTTGACCACCAGCATTACGTTTTCCATTTTTAAGTTTGGAATAGAGTAGTTGCAGACATAGCAAGTAATGCAAGACCCCTTTAAACTAGACTTCTGGGGGTGGTTGTATTCATCACTAAGGAGAATAATATGAGATGGGAGCGGATTGCTGCTGCTACCTTAAGACTTCAGTGATTAATGTCGTACATCTATTCATATAATCCTCCTGTGGCCATCCCGAATTTCAAAGTCAAGGTCACCTGGATATTGGAGAAGTGTCAGGCAGGGATATTAGCAATGCAAATTCTGCATATCAATAATTGTATTATTTATTAGGCTGAGCAAGAACAAATGCATCAAAGAGCTTTTGTCAAACAGAAGACACTCTTTGAAGTTCCGCAATAAATCTTCTTTTGTAGGCCAATTCCCTCACACTTTCACACCATCCCTTTCCTCTCATTTTAAGGTTGTACATTCTTCCCTAATTTTAAATAGTGTGCACATCTGATACAAATCTGCCAGAGTCAGGGAGATAGCTGTAATCTGGCTTAACTATTGTCAATAATGCTAATGTATAAAGTAATTGAAACAAAATAAAAGCAATGCTGGTCTGGCATGCCTTTTTGGCATGACTTTGGAAAAGCTTATTTAGAAGACCTTTGTCACATCCTAGTTTCTATAGACGGGCAGTAATAAACTCTCCCACCCACATGATCCCAGTTGCACAATTGTCAGTCTACCAGACATAGAGGGCACTAGACAAGAACTTTATCATCTTTTTCCAACAAGGAGATGCCAGTGATGTGAAACTCCAGGCTCCACCCACATACAACTATGTCTAGTGCCACCTTGTGACTAAACTACATAATGACGTTATCCACACACTATTGTCAGGATGCTGGTGTGTCCTGAGATTTCCATTTAGTGGCAATCACTACCCTGGCAGCTGTTGTTGCATATAAAAAGATTGGGTTTTTCCATATGTGGTATGTCTTTGCCCACCAGCCCTAACATCCTGGACTGGAGCTTTTGCACAATGCTTGTTCCTGTGCTGGCAGCCTTGAAGCAACCTATTTTGCTCCTCTGCCCTGTTACCTGGATCAACTCTCTTGCCAAGTCTGTTCTTGGTCTGAATCCTTCTCAGCCTTCCTGATTATGCCCTCTCCAAATGTACTTCTTTCATTCTGATCCAGCTATGCTTCCCATGTCCCAAGTTGTGCCCTGACAAGAGTCTGCACTCATATCATGCTTTTAAAACAGTCTTATACCACTTTCAAGCCCTCCAAGTGTCCCTATTTTCCAGGGACAGTCCTGGACATGCAGAATCTGACCCAGTTTCTGATTTGATCCTGGAATGTCCCACTTTTCCTTAGGACATCCCTATTTCCATTGGAGAAATGTTGAAGATTATGGCCTTACAGTGGTACCTTGGTTCTCAAACGCCTTGGTACTCAAATGCCTTGGTTCTCAAACGCTGTAAACCCAGAAGTAAGTGTTCCAGTTTTTGAATGTTTTTCAGAAGCCAATCGTCCAATGCTGCTGTCGGCTATTGTTTAAGGGGCGCCTGCACCAATCAGAAGCTGCGCCTTGGTTTTTGAACATTTCGGGAGTCAAACTGACTTCCTGAATGGATTAAGTTTGGCGCTTTTGTTTTTGCTATTTATTTTGCGTTTGCGTTTTTGAGGCTTTTCAGTTAATTTGTTTTTGTGACTGCAGAAATGGATTAAAGCCCCCCATCCAAATAATGACTATCATCAGTGCAGGTAAGAGAGAAAAAATATTTTTATTTTTATCATCTACAATACTGCCTTAATTATTTTATAGTACAGTACATTGATTATTCCTTTCATTTTATGGATCAACGGTCTCTTTAGATAGTAAAATTCATGTTAAATTGCTGTTTTAGGGGTTGTTTTTAAAAGTCTGGAATGGATAAACCCGTTTTGCATTACTTTCTATGGGAAAGCGCGCCTTGGTTTTGGAACGCTTTGGTTTTGGAATGGACTTCCGGAGTGGATTAAGTTTGAGAACCAAGGTACCACTGTTTTCAACACGCCCCTCCCCCCAGCCATTTAAATGTTTAATGTTTTATAATGTTTTTATATATGTTGGAAACAACCCAGTCAGATAGGCAGGGTATAAAATGATGATGATGATAAGGGATGACCCTATTTTCACTGGAGAAATGTTGAAGGGTCTACATGGATTTCTCCAAAGAATCATTGGAACTACAGCATGTTACAGGTGCTGAGATTTGTTAGGGGACCCCTGTTCTTCTCATATACCATATTTTTCGCTCCATAAGACACACTTTTTTCTTCCTAAAAAGTAAGGGGAAATGTCTGTGCGTCTTATGGAGCATCTTATGGAGGAGCAAAAAACTTCTCCAGCTAAGGAAAAGACACTAAGGCAAACAAGAGGGAAGGGAGTGTTGAAAGGAAACAGCTGATCGGTGGGATCGGAAGAGATATAAGGGAGGCTAGCGGAGGCTGCCTGGGAGGGGGGAGGTAAAAGCCCATGGATCCTCAGGATTTTTACATTGGGTCACCCCAAATTCACCCCAAATTCACCATCAGATCACATAGCATGTCCATGGCTACAGCCTGCACCAAAAACATTACGCATCCACTGTTTCCTGGGGCTGCAATGGTGCAAAAATGTGGTTAAGTAGCCTTCTTAGACTTTACCAATTGGTTGGGTGAGCGTTGCTCCCAGAGAGGGAGGAAGGAGTCAAAAGACACTGAGGTTGGTTCAGAGAAAGAGTTCTTTATTTCTGCTCTCCGTAGTAGCAGAAAGGCACTTGCGTGGTCAGTTCACAGCAAGCCCAAAGAAAGAGAAATTTCACACAGTATATATATCCCCTCCAGGCACCCTCTCCCCCCTTCCCCAGGAATCCAGCCTCGTACTTTCATACACGTAAGTTGACATCCATGACCATAAACAGATGTTCCTGTACATAAGTTGATATCCATGACCATAAACAGATGTTCCTGTTCCTGTACTCTTATCTTGGGGTTAAGAGGGTCACCTAGCTATTGGAGTTTCCCTTGACGTCATCTCCATCTCCGGCCGTGGGGGCTGACAGACCCTGTCTTGCAGAGTCTGTGCGTCAGTGTGTCAGGATACTTACAACCTTCAAGATAAAATAAGCCCCAGCTCTGCCGTCCCGTCTCCACTTCGGAACTGACAAGGCCGTCCATTAAGCGTCACGTACTGATAAAGGAGAGGGCTTTGTTTATACAGCTGGGTTCTTGTTATACATTGGCTCAAGTGCTCAAGTTAATGGATTTTAGCTAATGGAGAAGGAAAAATGGGGATTTGGGGGCCCGTTTCAGACTGACTGCACAGTCAGGTTTTAGATTTGGGAAACCCATTCCTTCAGTTACAAAGCACAGATCCACATGGATCTTCAGGATTTTTGCATTGGGTCACCCCAAATTCACCATCAGATCACATGTCTGTGGCCACAGCATGAACTACAAAAATCATACATCCACTGTTTCATTCAGAATATTTTTTTTCTTGTTTTCCCCCTCTAAAAACTAGGTACGTCTTATGGAGCGAAAAATACGGTGGTTATCACAATCCGTCTTCCCTGGAAATCTTAGCTCTGTGGGAACAGAGGTCTAACAACTCTCAGCACAACTCTTAGCACCCTTAATAAACAGCTGTTCCAGGAGTCTTTGGGGGAAAGACATGACTGTCAAAGTGGTCTGGTGGTGCTTGAAATGCATGGTGTGAATATGGTCAGAATATTCTTTGCTTGGCTGATGCTGCTGAGCAGAATCTGTGTCGTATTACACAAGCAGGGACATAGAAGGCATTCATATTCAATGTCCTGCCACTACCAAACAAATATTCCTTTTCAGCAAATAAATGACCTCTGTTTACAAACCACCACCGTAAGAGTATGCAGGAACACAGAGATCTAAGGATCAATGTTATCATTTTATAATGAAATGAATGTTCATGGGGCGAACACGCACACACAGTATTCATTGAAGAGAGATTATATATTGCATTCGTAAGCATTCCTCTTTCAAAATGCAAGCTAAAGTTTTTTTACGGATGCTCTCCCATAGGATGTTTCCATATGGATCTCAGAATCTCCTGTCTTCTTTTAAAACTTCAAAGAAAGGATCTACATTTTAATCCTTTCGGTGATTACTACTGTAGAGGCTAAGTGCGAGGAAATACATTATTAGGATAAATGTGGCAGAATAGTAATTTTTAATCTATAGCTCCACATGAACATAACAGGCAGAAACCCTGAAAATCAAATTGCATTGCACATCTGCAACTAAGCAGATATAATCTTGGGCAATCTCTGCTTCTTCCTCCATGGTGATTTCTGCTAATCTTTGACATGTAATATGTTGAGAGAGAGAGAGAGAGAGAGAGAGAGAGAGAGAGAGAGAGAGCTTAGTTTGACTTTAAATTTGCTCTTGGATTTACAATCTGTCTGGAAAATAATTTTCAAGAACTCGTCAGAGGAGCTTACTTCATTGCAATTCAGCACTTCTTATCCCAGCTAGAAGGAGGAGCTTTGAAAAGCCAAGAAATACTGAGATCAAGGGGGCGGGCGGGGGGGGAGAGACCCTTCCAGTGCTCAAGTTGAGTCATAATAGGAAAAATCTGTTGGTCTTGCTGCCCAATGGCTTAAGTAGCTCCATAGTTCATGGGAAAGGTCCCAGGACATAACAAGGTTATGTATATACACTCCATTTCTGATTGGTGGGTCATCCAAAGTCCTGCTTCTTCTGGAAGGAAGTCGCAAGAAGCTTAAGGTATTTTGGAATGTTTGCACTCTGACTCTCACACACAAAGCTGATTATAAGATGAGAGGTTCACTGCATTTTATTTAGCCTACCTATTTAACAGGATTTATATAGCGCTTTGCATAAAATATATTAGGCAGTTCACATAAAATATACCGTATATACTCAAGTATAAGCCGACTTTTTCAGCACATTTTTTATGCTGAAAAAGCCCCCCCGGCTTATACTTGAGTGAGGCGGGCGGTGGAGGGATGAGTGGCCTGAAAGGAGCCCTTACTCGCCGTTGATCCTGCCACCACCGCCTGCCTCTCGCAAGGGCAGGCACAGGAGCCACGATTCGGAGAGGCGCTGCGCTGCTCTTGCCAAGCTCATATTCATGCTGCTGCTTTCTACACAGTGATACAGCTTCTGTGAGGTGATAAAAATGATGGTTCGGAGGCCATGTTCGGCTATGGCGCTTTGATCTTCCCAAAGCGTATCTCTGCTAAATTGGTGCCACAGCCATTTTTACACTTGTTCCCAGCTAAGCGAGAGAATCCAGTCTTCACTTTTGTCTTACAGGCCTCTTTGATGTTGCCTGTGAACACACAACAGTTCCTTTTTGTTTTGTTTTTTTTCTTTCTTAATAAAGGACCCGGTGTTCTAAAACACCTGCAATCGAGACCCACGATAAAAGCGTGCTAATTCCAACCTGAAAATGAGCAAACACTGAGGAAAAAGTGAGATGACAAGCTCCTCATCCATACTTGTGATGGAGCCATTGAGAAATGGAGGCCTGCATGAGGCAAGATGAGTCTGAAAAGCTGATCATTTGAGGTTAATTATAAGGTACATTAATTCCATTTATTACTTAGGGGATGAGAAGCAGAAATGGCTGTCCTTGAAACAAAAGGTGAATCACAGAGACATGCCGTGCTTCGGCAAAGGACTTATTCATGCAAGTAGGACCACTCCACTTACTATGATAAATGCCCAATTTACCAACCGCTCAGAGAAGCCCATTATGTCAAGTCAGTGGATGAATTTGACAAGGAAGCACTGGGAGTTGTTCTGGGTTATGTGCCTGAGCACTGAAAACACACTTTGATAAAAATAATTTTGATGTGTGTATGACAGAAGTTAAATTACTACACATATGCACATTGACAAGTTTTGCTGAAGTTTTCATGGTGGCAGGGAAAATGGTTTTGGGGGTTTTTTTTGAGGGCAACAAGTGGTGCAGTTTCTGCATATTTCCTTATTTCTTTTTATAGCTTTTTACCACTAACTGTATGTATGTATGGAAGTGAAAGCTGGACCATAAAGAAGGCTGATCGCTGAAGAATTGATGCTTTTGAATTATGGTGCTGGAGGAGACTCTTGAGAGTCCCATGGACTGCAAGAAGATCAAACCTATCCATTCTGAAGGAAATCAGCCCTGAGTGCTGATGTTGGAAAAGATGGAGGGCACAAGGAGAAGGGGATGACAGAGGACAAGATGATTGGATAGTGTTCTCAAAGCTACCAGCATGAGTTTGACCAAACTGCGGAAGGCAGTGGAAGACAGAAGTGCCTGGCATGCGCTGGTCCATGGGGTCACAAAGAGTCGGACACGACTAAACGACTAAACAACAACAACCACTAACTGTGGTGGAGACAGCAGTAGAGATCCTCTTAGCTAACCCAACTAATCAGGGGTTTGATTAAAAGTGGATACAAGGTGGACTCATGTCTTTTGTGTGTGACTTCAGGCAGCAGAGTCCTGTCCCATCCTTCCGTTCCATCTGGAACTCTTCATTGTGGAATAAAAATACCAGGGATTAGTACAATGTTATATAATCCAAAAACAGGAGGAAGAGAGAATCGGCAACAATACTAAAAGGATAAAAAGATTAAGGAACAAATAGAAAAGGATTAACAGTAAAATCCTAGGCGTGTCTACTTGGAAGTAAGTCCCATTGAGTTCAGCAGGACTTTATCTCCTTGTAAATTTTTACAAGATTATAGCCTAAACTGATGTTCTTGCCATCCCTGGGAACATGCAGATATATTTTTTTAAAATTGCAGAACTGAGGCACATAGTGATAAGACGTCATATATCTACTTTATTCGGTTATTTGGGAGATGAACAAGATCTTTTTGAAGCCAAACTGTCATAAATCAGGTGTTATTTGTGACGTGTTGCAAATCCATTCCACGTCCTGGATACTGCTCCAAGCCATTTCCATTTTTCACAGGAAAACGTTTGCCAAAATAGCCCTGTAAATCAAAAGGCAAGCCAAAACACCCAGAGATGAAGGGGTGGGTTGTAAACACTTCTTCCCCCGTTGCCTCTAGGAGTCAAGAGACTTCTTGACTCCTAGAGCTCCACCTGGTACGCAGGCTGAGACCCTACCTGCCTGCGGACTGTCTCGCCAGAGTGGTGCATGCTCTAGTTATCTCCCGCTTGGACTACTGCAGCGCACTGTACCTGGGGCTACATTTGAAGGTGACCCAGAAACTGCAATTAATCCAGAATGTGGCAGCTAGACTGGTGACTGGGAGTGGCTGCCAGGACCACATAACACTGGTTCTGAGAGCTCTGCATTGGCTCCCAGTACGTTTCCGAGCACAATTCAAAGTGTTGGTGCTGACCTTTAAAGCCCTAAACGGCCTCGGTCCTGTATACTTGAAGGAGCATCTCCACCCCCATAGTTCAGCCCGGACACTGAGATCCAGCGCCGAGGGCCTTCTGGCGGTTCCCTCATTGTGAGAAGTGAGGTTACAGGGAACTAGGCAGAGGGCCTTCTCAGTAGTGGCATCTGCCCTGTGGAACACCCTCCCATCAGTTGTCAAGGAAATAAGCAGCTATCCTATCTTTAAAAGACATCTGAAGGCAGTCCTGTTCAGGGAAGTTTTTAATATTTAACGCTGTGCTGTTTTTAACACTTGATTGGGAGCCACCCAGAGTGGCTGGGGAAACTCAGCCAGATGGCGGGGTATAAATAAATTATTATTATTATTATTATTATTATTATTATTATTATTATTATTCTGCAGTGGTGGAAGCCCAGGTAAAGAAGGCTGCCCTACGATGCTGCTTTGGCAGCCATGACATGTCTGGAGTCTCCTGCAGGAAATACTGTGGCTTAGAGATTCAGAACAGAGTGGCAGTCTGACCATTAGAAGACTAGGGCAGGTTCTAAACAACAGTGTCTTCTCCATCTGCACCAGACGCCAAGCTGTAAGGGACATCTGCTGTGGCAGCAGTCCACATGAGCAAACAGCATCTGGCTGCTGCACCAGCCATTTTGTCCAAGTTCTCCCCTGGCAAAGAGATGCAAGAAGCAGTTGGAGTGTCTGATCTCTTGGGAATAAGGCTGGCAAAGAGAAGTGAACACTTCAGAAGGCAGATGTTGAAAGGAAACAGCAGCGACAGCTCCCGGTGTTGCTGAGGTAAACCTACCATCACCTCCAGCAGGCATGGCCAATGACCAGGGATGGTGGGAGTTGTAACTTAGCAGTACCTGGAGTGGCTAGGCTCCCTACACATGCTTTGAGGGGATGTGCTATATTTGCTTCTCCACTTCAGGTAGCAAAATTATTTTGGCTGCCTCTTCTGGGGTAACCTTACATACATCTTGATTCTCCTTTGTTTTGTTGTATTTAAAGTGTATTGTAAGAACTTCCGTTATTCGGTGGAGTGCAAATGCCCTAAGTGCTCACTGGAAGGACAGATCCTGAAGCTGAGGCTCCAATACTTTGGCCACCTCATGAGAAGAGAAGACTCCCTGGAAAAGACCCTGATGCTGGGAAAGATTGAGGGCACAAGGAGAAGGGGACGACAGAGGATGAGATGGTTGGACAGTGTTCTTGAAGCTACCAGCATGAGTTTGACCAAACTGCGGGAGGCAGTGGAAGACAGGAGTGCCTGGCGTGCTCTGGTCCAGGGGGTCACAAAGAGTCGGACATGACTAAATGACTAAACAACAACAACAGCAGCAGCAAATACTCTAAATGAAGAAACTCTGTTGAAGTAATGAGTTCTCCTGTGTTGGCTTTAGTGTTGCACATTAACATTTTCCAGGTTATTATAGGGTTTCCATATTCTGAAGAGCAAAAAAGAGGACGCTATGACGATTCTCATTTTAAATACCCCTACTATATGTAGGCAATAGTAGCTGTGATATATTGCTGAGGGGAACAGAAGAGGAAAGCAAGTGTTCAGCCACCAGTTATGTCTATGTCTCATCCAGAAGGTATAGCCAGAGACATTTTGGCAAATTTTAAAAATCCACCCGGACAGAATTTTTACCCCTGAAAAAGAGGACGTGTCCTGGAAAAAGAGGACACATGGGAAGCTTCTTTTCCTAGGACACATATGGCTGGAGACTGGAAGAGAAAGTTGAGTAATATTTACACTACCATTTCAGCATTCATAATTGTGCATGACGATGCTAAGTCAATTACAGTGGTACCTCGGGTTAAGAACTTAATTCGTTCTTAACCTGAAACTGTTCTTAACCTGCGGTACCACTTTAGCTAATGGGGCCTCCTGCTGCCGCCACGCAATAACTGTTCTGAGCCTGAAGCAAAGTTCTTAACCCGAGGTACTATTTCTGGGTTAGCGGAGTCTGTAACCTGAAGCATCTGTAACCTGAAGTGTCTGTAACCCGAGGTACCACTGTAGTGGCAAATGATTTATTTTAATTTGTATGGCTTCCTTTTCCAGGAGTACCTTGGGATGAGATTGGAGATAAAGTTCAAAATGAGAATGCGTAATTTCTCTTTAGAATTCCACCAAGTGTTCATAAGCAGCTGCTTTCTCAAGCATGTCGCTCGGCTCAGAAAGTTATTATAGAAAGTTTCTACAATAATTATTGAAGATGGCCTACTTTTGTAAAAATTATCTTACTGAATTCAAGAATTTCTTCTTGAAGCTGAATACAACACAACTCTAGAGACTAGTGAAGAAAATTCACTTTTCTTCTTTTTCATATTCTCTAAATATATCTAACAAACAAGTCAATGCCCATATACCCACACACCACAAGACACATTCCATGCATATGCAGTGTAAATTATACAATCATATTCACAGGTTAGTGTTTGAAAAATATCACATATCTTATTAATTGCATTGGTACCCTCACCTTTGGAGCCTGAGGCAGTACAGATCAGTCGATCTCTCTTTGGCTTCATAACTGGCCAAGTAGACAAGTGATTGGTCCAGTGGCATCCAATGAGCTTCAGTGCTGAGTTTGACTTTGATTCTTGGTCCTGTTGTGACATTTTATCCCCAATATAAAAGTTCTTGTTTATTTCTCCTGTACTGCATTTTTTATTAAGGTTTGGCCACCATATATTGAAAGGGATGGGAAGAAACTGGAAATAACTTAGAGGAGAGCAGCAAAGATGAATAAGTGATAATTGTAAAGAATAGAGAAAATATGAGTAACTCTGTATGGTAGCCTTAGAGAAAAGAAGTAATTTTCAAATACATATGAAGCAGACATAAAGAAGAAACAACATTTATTTACTAAGAGCCGGCAGCGATGTTTTGAAGCTGCAGTGTAGTGGAAAAAATGACGGTTGGCTATTGAAGCAAATTATAGTTGGAGATTGGAATTGGTTGTCTTGTGGGCCAGAAGTTTAATTGATGGTCTTAAAGAGGGAATGAGGGGGTGCAAATCTTTACAGAGTTAGGCTGCTTAAATCCTCCAGATAATAAATTTAGAGAAAGACATTCTTTATGATTATTGGACGACATTGCACTTATAATCCCTTCCCATTCTACTCCTTTAAAAACAAAGTATTAGCAAAATACAATTAAACATATATTGTTGTGCAGCAGGATTAAAAACCATATCTAAAAATACCAGGCAAAAAACCATTGCCATAGATAGTGATTAATTTTTCCTGCCGTGCATATGCATCACCAGAGGGTATAATATTTGCATGAAAAGAAAACACTCGCCTTAAAAGAAATAATAATCCAAATTCTAGGAGGTGAATCATGTAATCGCTTAGTAAATTGAATCTGATGATTTTATTCCAATATAGAGATCAAGACCTTTCGCGCTAAAGATGATAAGCAATGTTGCAACTGAATGTTAACATGCTTTGACGTGCTTTTTAGGTTCTCTTTTAGATCAAAAAGTTTCCCTGAGATAATCCACAAATAATGATTTGCAAGAGAATTTGTTTGAAGTCAAAGGTACCAACAAATGAGAAGCAATTTCTTTTTAATGGCCTTTTTATTATGCACTGTTAATATCATAAACCAAAAGATAATCAGTAATTGAGACATTTGTTCTCAGTGTTCAGATTAACTAGTCTCTAAAAGCTCTGTTGAGACAGCATTATGCCCATCTTAAAACAGTTGGCACTTAAAAAAAAAAAGCAATAACTTTATGGCAAACTGACTAACCTTTCGGACTGCCCAAGCCTTTATTCCAAAAAGATTGCAGCTCAGACTTCTGGTGAGAGGTATATATACTGGTGATGCTATTTAGGAATTATTCTAAAGATGCCCCCTATTATTAACGGATACCACTGACATTGCATTTTCCTCTTACAGTAACTTTAAAAGACTATGTGACTAGGGAGGTGGACAAAATTTGATTCAATTTGTCTTTAAAAGCAAACTTACCTAATACACATTTTCTGAAACAAAAGCAAACAAAAAGCAAAAAGCAAACTGAAATGTAAGCCCATCACTTGAATACTCGCCTTTGCTTAAGGCGATCCTTGCACAGATTGGCAGACTGGGGGGAAAGGGTGCTTTTCCTCTTAATTTGAAGAGTTTCATGTATTAAAGATATTTATTGCTTTACAAAAAGCTAAAGGAGTTCCAAAGCAACTTACAAGAGAAACGTACATTTTAAAAAGCAGAGACATCACCTTGCCAACAAAGGTCTGTATAGTTAAAGGTATGGTTTTCCCAGTAGTGATGTATGGAAGTGAGAGCTGGACCATAAAGAAGGCTGATCACCAAAGAATTGATGCTTTTGAATTATGGTGCTAGAGGAGACTCTTGAGAGTCCCATGGACTGCAAGAAGATCAAACCTATCCATTCTGAAGGAAATCAGCCCTGAGTGCTCACTGGAAGGACAGATCCTGAAGCTGAGGCTCCAATACTTTGGCCACCTCATGAGAAGAGAAGACTCCCTGGAAAAGACCCTGATGTTAGGAAAGATTGAGGAAACAAGGAGAAGGGGACGACAGAGGACGAGATGGTTGGACAGTGTTCTCGAAGCTACCAACATGAGTTTGACCCAACTGTGGGAGGCAGTGGAAGACAGGAGTGCTTGGTGTGCTCTGGTCCATGGGGTCACGAAGAGTCGGACATGACTGAACGACTAAACAACAACAACAACAACAAACGAGTTCCAAAGCAACTTACAAGAGAAAAGTAAATTACTAAAGTATATAATAAAATATCAATTAAAAAACAATCCAGACATCCACATGTCCATCCATGATGACCTGAAACCCGGGGTGTAGGAAGGTGGGTGTGGGCTGCCCTGGGTGCCATCCCTGAGGGGGTGACAAAACAGCACACCGCTGGGGGCGGCACTTACCTTGGGGCCTGGCCTGCAGCACACCCAAGCCACACGTCTCTCCTGGGAGTGACACAGTGCCCCGGGGCCCCACGCTGCCCGAAACAGTGTGGGGCTTGCATTGGCCAGGCGGACTCTGTGAGCAGCTCGCCATGGTGCCCCCATGGGCAGATCGCCCCACCCAGGTCCTGGAGCAGCTAGCTACGCCCCTGCCTGAAACGCAGACTATCTACCTCTGCTCAATGCAAGAACAAACACCAGAAACAGCTGGCCATGAATATAATCCAGATGTCTGGGAGAAATCATTATTGCCTGGCACCAAAAAGATGACAGTCGGTGCCAGGCAAGTTTCCATAATCAAGGGGCTACCACAGAAAAGGCCCGTTCTCCCTCCAGAGGCACAGAAGAGAGCCTCACATAGAGGAGAGCCACAGTTGTTGATCTCAGGGTCCAGGTAACTTTATGTTGGGAAATGTGAACCTTGATGTATTCGGATGCTGGTTATAGGTCAAAACCAGCAACTCAGCAGGCACAAGAAGACTGATCCAGTTGAGGACTACACTAGGGAGCAAAGGATTAAAGCCTTCTACCAGGAGACTGATCCAGATCAGGTTCCCTGCACTCCAATGGGAGCCTGTTGGGGGCCAGTATCCTGGTTGTACCCTGTCCAGAAGATGTACCCGGTGGATGGTGGGCTGAATGGGTCTCACCAGGTTGCGGGGTGTCATGCATGTGAAGCCATGCACATGTGATGTGGCCACCTCCCCATATTGGGTGCAATTCTGCGCACCTGAAGAGAAGGGAGTCCATGGTGGATGGGAGTTTCTTATAGATGCAATATTAAAGAGCCAGACAATTCTAAAAAGAAAGAAAAGTTGGAAGTTCCTAGAGAACTGCTGTGGCTGCATAATGAGACTACAGATGGGCTGATATGTAAGAAGGGCATGTATAAGACATGGGAAAAAGGAGAAAACATGAAGGAAGAGTATACAAGAGTAGCCAATAGTTTCAAGGAGTAGATCAAGCAGGCCTTGGTCAGCCAACAATGGAATACTGTGTCCAGTTCTGAGCACCACAATTTAATAAGTCCTATATCTAGAAGTAGTCCTACTGAACTCAGTGACTCTCACTTTTGAGTAGGCATGCATATTACTGTGCTGTTTGTTTAAAGATCTTATTATCAGTACTAATCATTGCATGTTTAATGTCATGGAGGGTATGCCTTCAGATCACAATTGCTCGTAATAACTGACTCTCTCTCCACCAAGGTGGTTAATAACTTCTAGAGAAAATCAATACAGTCATACCTTGGTTCTCGAATGTAATCCACTCCGGAAGTCTGTTCGACTTCCAAAAACATTTGGAAACCAAAGCACGGCTTCCAAATGGCTGCAGGAACTTTCTGCACTCATTCAGAAGGCGCAGAAGCCACGTTGGACGTTCGGCTTCCAAAAAACGTTCGCAAACTGGAACACTCACTTCCGGGCTTGCAACATTTGGGAGCCAAATTGTACGAATACCAAGGTATACCAAGGTACAACTTTACTTAGAAAAAGAGCTTTATCTGTGGCCCTTAGCATCCTTCACATTCCATACAGTAAATATAGATAAAGCCATAACCTTACAGGTGTCTATTGTTTGTCAGCTTGTGTTTAAGTTAAGAATGGGATGAAAATGTTTTTGCCACATTGTTTCTTGAAGGCTAATCCATTTCAACTTGCACACTGGAGAGGGAGGGGGGCCGCTATGGAAGGGAGCCACAGACACTATCATCAGTTGTATTGCCACAGACGCTATGTAATAGATGTCCATGACACTCATTCAACCACATTTTAGGCAGTGCTCCAGACTGCATTTACCCAGCAAGGACATATTTCTCTTTCAAGTGCTGAGAATATGTGGTATTCCAGAAACAAAAGAGCTTCCTTGAAATAAAAAAGCCTGCATGCCATGCAACAGTTATTCAGGAACAGGACATCTATACAAACTGATTATCTTCCTTCCAACTTCCTAAAGTTGCTTGTTGTTGTTGTTTAGTCGTTTAGTCGTGTCCGACTCTTCGTGACCCCATGGACCAGAGCACGCCAGGCACTCCTGTCTTCCACTGCCTCCTGCAGTTTGGTCTAACTCAGGCTGGTAGCTTCGAGAACACTGTCCAGCCATCTCGTCCTCTGTCGTCCCCTTCTCCTTGTGCCCTCAATCTTTCCCAACATCAGGGTCTTTTCCAGGGAGTCTTCCCTTCTCATGAGGTGGCCAAAGTATTGGAGCCTCAGCTTCAGGATCTGTCCTTCCAGTGAGCACTCAGGGCTGATTTCCTTCAGAATGGAGAGGTTCGATCTTCTTGCAGTCCATGGGACTCTCAAGATTCTCCTCCAGCACCATAATTCAAAAGCATCAATTATTTGGCGACCAGCCTTCTTTATGTTCCAGCTCTCACTTCCATACATCACTACTGGGAAAACCATAGCTTGAATTATATGGACCTTTGTCGGCAAGTTGTTTACTTAAAATAAATGGATTTAGGAATGATGCTTATTCTCTCAACCCTAAAATGTCATGCAACAAAGTTAAGATTTATCTTTTAAGTAAGGAATTTTGTTGGGTTTCTTAAAAGGGGCAAAACTGTATATCCTACCTGAATAAAAAATACTGGGTTATATTCATTAATTTTACCCAGACTCAATTATATTCATGGACATAGGCCTATTAACATCAGTGAGTCTTCACACCCAGCACAACAAATAATTAGGTTGTCTTCCAAACCATAATAAATGAAATGAGTTTGAGCCTTTCCATAAACTGTCTCATGGATATGATGTTCAAGCCATGTGTAAGAAAACACCCATGTAAACCTTCTATGCATCTTACATCTAAAAACACTTGTAATGTGTTGGCCTATTCACATGAATATGGTGCTGGAGGAGACTCTTGAGAGTCCCACGGACTGCAAGAAGATAAAACCTGTCCATTCTTAAGGAAAACAGCCCTGAGTGCTCACTGGAAGGACAGATCCTAATGATGAGGCTCCAATACTTTGGCCACCTCACGAGAAGAGAAGACTCCCTGGAAAAGACCCTGATGTTGGGAAAGATTGAGGGCACAAGGAGAAGGGGACGACAGAGGACGAGATGGTTGGACAATGTTCTCGAAGCTACCAGCATGAGTTTGACCAAACTGCGAGAGGCAGTGGAAGACAGGAGTGCCTGGCATGCTCTGGTCCATGGGGTCATGAAGAGTCGGACACGACTAAACAACTAAACAACAACAATTCACACGAAGCTTTCACATGCCAGTGGTTGACTGTTTAGGCTGTAGGAACACCCTCCCGTCAGATGTCAAGGAAATAAAGAACTAGATAACTTTTAGAAGACATCTGAAGACAGCTCTGTATGGGGAGTTTTTTAACATTTAATACTTTATTAGGTTTTTGTATATGCTGGAAGATGTCCAGAGAGGCTCGGCCAACCCGGTCAGATGGACAGGGTATTATTATTATTCTTACTATTATTATTATTATCTGCCCCTGTCTCTTAGAATACGCAGTCTCTGCTGATTTTGTCGAAGGCTGTTCATTGAGGGCTTATCCAGAATACTTCTTTCCCCACTGCTTTTCCCTGGGGGAAAAAACTCTTTAGTGCTCAGTCAGAGCAAACAGCAATTTGGGATTGCCATTTGTTCCAGTCTATTGCTAAAGAGCAGGTTTTCTCTTGGAAAGGAGAGCAGTATATTGAAGAAAAGAAATCAAGACACCCCCAAAGTTGTTGAACTTTCCCCCCCCCAAAAAAAGTGATTTCTCCATTTACTTGCCGAAGACAAACTGCTGCCTTCCAGAAACACACACACACACACACACACACCAGGATGTCACTTCCGCCTTTGAAATCCCGATAATATCTGGGAAATCCCAGACATATGACAACCCTTGGGCTTCTTGTCATCTCTTTTAGCTTTTATCGATGGGATTTTGCTTAACAAGTAGCCACTCAAATGCCTGCAGCAGCAGGGCCTGTCCTCTAAGAGTTCATCTGGACAGCATCATGCTTTTGATTCTTCGCTTTTGCGGCTCACAGTGAAAGTGTGATATCGTAAGCTGTGACTCGCGCCTCAGCCCTTGCAGCAGAAGTGGGAAACCAGCCACGCAAATCAGTCACCCTGCTGAAATTTTCAGTACTGATAAACAACTGGATCAGCCTTTAGTGGCGTGTAAGATTAAAAGGGTTGGTGAGTCATACTGATTTCAATCAGCAGCCTGGGATCTCTGCATCAGAACCACTTCTGCACTTGTATAGTAGATACAGTTCCCGTGTGTGTTGCTGCTCTCTGAGCCTCTAGAACAAGGAGAACTGGACCGACGAGCAATTCAAAATTCACTTCTGTGTGCCTTTTTATTTGCAACTTGCCTGAAGCGAACAGTATGCTTTCACTGAGCAATGACCACATCATCTGACAGCCCCTGAAGCTTTCTTCCTCCCTTCCTGTTTCTCACTGCTGATACATCTGCTTCTAAGAAGATCATTGTCTGCCTTGCTGCTAGCAAGAGTTCAGGTAGCTCTCACTTGTAGCAGCCACATTCTAAGAACTGTTAATGAACACTACAGTTTTTCACAGATTAATGATACATTGCACACACTCCAACATATATGCTGGTGAAAGATTTCCCAGAAGGCATTTGGTTTTTGATATGTCCTTCTTTTGTTCCGGATGGGTTTCCCTTTAACGCAATGCGTGTTTGTAAGGGTTCATGACAGCTGATTCTTGAGAGCATTACTTGATATATACGTGTGATATACAGTGGTACCTCGGGTTACAGACACATCAGGTTACATACGCTTCAGGTTACAGACTCCGCTAACCCAGAAATAGTACCTCAGGTTAGGAACTTTGCTTCAGGATGAGAACAGAAATCGTGCAGCAGCGATGCGGCGGCAGTGGGAGGCCCCATTAGCTAAAGTGGTACCTCAGGTTAAGAACAGTTTCAGGTTAAGAATGGACCTCCAGAATGAATTAAGTTCTTAACCCGAGGTACCACTGTATACAGAAGAGTAATAAAAACAGGGGCAATGAATTCATCGCTAGATTTCAAATGGAGGAATCTGCTTAATATTGACTTCTTTGCTCAATTTATAGTCGGTTTACTATACATAAAAATATCTTAAAGGAGTTTATGGTAAAGAGTAGGAGACTTTAAAATAACAAGGAGTTGAGGATTTTAAAACAAGAGCATACAGCTGTTAGACTATGCCAAAATGACAAAACTGGAATGCTCAGAAACCAAGAAGACAAAATTTTTCAGCAGGAATGGGGAAAATTTTATAATTTATTTCAGAGACCACTGTAAGCAAATGAAAACATTAGCAGGATTTTAACCTCACTTGTAATGTAACAAATAGCAAGGACAATATGGATAGATACAAAATATAGACTATGAAATAATATGCAGTTGAAAATGTTGACCATAGGACCCATGGAGGGGATGGGGGGAAGTCTCGAGATTTTGAGAAATCTCATTTTATGGATATGTATTTGGTATTGTAATAGATTTTTACCTGTAGAAACAAGAGCATGCACATCTACAGATAATGCAACTTGCCAATGGGATAAGGAGAGACTCACTGTAAGATACTAGAAATAATCAGCCGCATGATCCAGCATTCTAATAAAACTAGAACATAGAACAATATGGTGTTCTAACTCGATTAGTCCCACTTGGAAACCTCAGGTGTTGATTCCAGTATATAACTGTGTGGTGTCTGTTCTTATCAACTGCAGGAGTGACTCTCCCAATGCAGAAGAGTCACAGCAATAGCCTCCAGGCAGGTGATGCAAGGGCAAGAAGAAGAAGAGGAGGAGGAGGAGGAGGAGGAGTTTGGACTTGATATCCCACCTTTCACTCCCTTTAAGGAATCTCAAAGCGACTAACAATCTCCTTTCCCTTCCTCCCCCACAACAAACACTTTGTGAGATGAGTGAGGCTGAGAGACTTCAGAGAAGTGTGACTAGCCCAAGGTCACCCAGCAGCTGCATGTGGAGGAGCGGGGAAGCGAACCTTGTTCACCAGATTATGAGTCCACCGCTCTGAACTACTACACCACGCTGGCTCTCCAAGGCAGTGGTAAGGTCAGGGCTGCATGGTTAGAGGAAATTCAGCACTCCCACCAGCGTGTCTGCATAGCCCCAACCTTGCCGCTTCTAGTACATGGCAGCAATGGTTCTGCTGGGAGGCAATTGCTGCAGCTCTGCCAAATTGGGTGAGCCATAGAATCATAGAATTGTAGAGTTGGAAGTGACCCCAAGGTTCATCTAATCCAAGCTCCTGCAATGCAGGAATCCAGCTGCCCCTGGGTGGTCTCGAACCACCAACCTTCTGGTTAACAGCCAGACACACTGACCCGTTGCACCACCTGAGGGCCATGATTAACGACAACCAGAGCTTACACCACCCATTTCATCAATCTGATCCCCTTCAGATGTTCTGAACCACAACTCCTACAATGGCTATGCTGGCTGGGTTTGATGGGTGTTGTAGTCAGTGTTTGAAACTCCCATCATTCTAGGCGCATTTTACGGCAGGGAATTTCATTAGCGTGAGCAGTTTCTGAGCTCTGGGCACAGAGCCACTGTGATCCACGCGACGGTCACCTCCAGACTGGATTATTGTAACTCGCTCTACGTGGGGCTGCCCTTGAGACTGACCCAGAAACTCCAGCAGGTGCAGAATGCCGCGGCGAGACTCCTTACGGGGTCTTTGCTGCGAGATCATATCCATCCGGTATTATACCAGCTGCACTGGTTCCCGGTGGAGTACAGGATCAGGTTTAAGGTGCTGGTTCTAACCTTTAAAGCCCTATACGGCCTAGGACCCTCGTACCTACGGGACCGCCTCTCCTGGTATGTCCCACAGAGAAATTTACGGTCTGCAAATAAAAACATCCTAAAGATCCCAGGCCACAGAGAGGTTAGGCTGGCCTCAACCAGAGCCAGGGCCTTCTCGGCCGCGGCTCCAATCTGGTGGAACGCTCTGTCACAAGAGACTAGGGCCCTGCAGGACCTGACATCCTTCCGCAGGGCCTGCAAGACAGAGCTGTTCCACCAGGCCTTTGGTCAGGGCGCAGCCTGACCCCCCTCCTCTGGCAATCGGCAATCTACACAGAATTTGCTTGATGGTTGCCATTAATTTGATTTTAATTTGATTTAATTAATTTTATAATGAATGTTTTTAGAATGTCGGATTATTTTGATTGTTAGCCGCCCTGAGCCCAGCTTCGGCTGGGGAGGGCGGGATATAAATAAAATTTATTATTATTATTATTATTATTACAGATTTCAGATCAAAACTGCAGAGTGGAAGCAAAGGAGGACCTTTTCCTGCCTCCCCACTTACAGCTACTCTCTGAAGACTGCAGAGGAGACCCTCTTAAGAATATTAAGGGGGTGGGCAGGGGAAGGACTAGAACATGTGAAAAATGAGCACAATATTTTAGCTGCACTTCATTCATTTTCAGCTTTGTATTCTTGTTATAAAAAGTGTGCCTAGACGTTCCATTGTTGCACCCGTAACCTTGGTTTAAGGTGCCATTCAGCTCCTAGCTTTCATATCTCAGTTTCTAACACTGGTTGTAGTCTGGATGTGCTGGTCCCGAGGGTTAACCGTGTGGCAAGGTCCGAGTCCAGTCCGAGGTTGAGGGTCTGGTATGGAGGCTGTCCGTCAAAGCTGAAGCGGGGTCCAAGGCAGGGAGACAAGTGAGGTCAAAAACTCTGGCAGGAGAGCAGGACAGGGTGCAGGCAGGAACAGGCTACCAACAATGTTGCTCCCGCAACCTGGGACTGGGGCTGGCTGGCTTTTATCTGCCCTGAGGCATAGGGCGGCCCCGGTCCACAGGTGACTCGCCTCTCCTGGCCTGGAGGCGAGCACTCCTCCTGTGGGAACTTACTTCCCTCCGCCTCTCTGCCCTGAGCCTCTGCAGCTCAGGAGAGGCTGGAGGGTTACTGGACCCAGAGGCAACCTCAGCCTCCCCTGACGGGGCTGAGAGTGGAGCACCTACAGGCAATGGGTCCTCCATCACCTCAGGAGCCAGAGCAGACTCAGCTAGTGCCTGCACTTGAGGATACAGCACAGGTGAGGACCCTTCAGGCTCATGCCCCAGCCCCGGCTCACCTGGTTCTGGAGGCAGGGACTCCTGTGCAGGCTGGGATTCCTCAGGTTCAGCCTCCGAGTCCGAATCCCAAGCCATCACACTGGAGAGCACCAGGTTGGCAAGTACTGGTTGCATTGATAAGAAAATTAAGGCATTTTCATATCTGCAACGCCATATCCTACACTGGTTTCATGTCTGCATTTATCAGCCACGTACACAACTGCAACACGATTTCAAGCAGATTAGCTTATGGGTACCAGATTTTTTTATCAAGGAATCCGGGGACACTTTAAAAAATGAATAAATCATGCTTTATTATTTTAAGAAAGGGTTGCCCAGAGTTCTTGACCTTTTTCTGGGGGGAACCCCAAAGTTGTCGGGCGTGTACCTCGACACAAGGCAGCCAGAGAAGCCCACCTACAAACAGACAAATGCCCCCCAAAAAACAAGGGGGAGGGGAGAGAGAGATTGAGTAAAGGCGCTCACTGGTCTTGGGAAAACACACATTAAAACACACACACAAGGCTCTCTGGCTCTGTCTCGCAGCACAGCACAGCTCTTTTCTAGGCTTCTTCTCCTCTTTTTCACCGCCTCAGCACCTCACTCGCCGCCCCCCCCCCAACTCAGGTGCACAGAGCCCATAGCAGAACAGCGCCACGGGCTCTTCTGCTGCGGGTGGCTCTGCGCTATTTCGGGGCGAGTGTTGATCAAGGAAGTGAGCCACAAGGAAGCTCTCTGGCTCACGCCTCGGTTTAAATAGCCCCCCCCCACCAGCGTATTGGCTGGCTGCAACTTTGATGTGGCTGGGAACTCCAGTCCTGCTCGCTGCCATGGCACCCACCACATTGCCTCGCCGGAAGTCCCCAAGCATAAATCAGGGACATTAATTAATATCCGGGGACAGATTTTGTCTGGGGACAGATTGGTGAATCCGGGGACTGTCCCCAGGAACCGGGGTCATCTGGTAACCCTAGATTAGCTTCTCACCAGTGTCATATATTAAAAGTGTTCCTGGTGAACCGTCCAGTTCATGTTGCCCGCATGATGCCAACCTCAAGGCAGTGTCCCAAGCAAAGTGGCACTCACACAACAGGTGACCCAAGGAAAGCCACATTGCACCAGATTACCTGTGTGTGATCAGCAGCAGGTATGTGGAAGCAGATGCTCTGTGCATGTCAGCAGCTGGCAGAATGGGCAGACCCTTCATGCAGAAAGTGAGGAAAGAGGAGGAACTGTGTATGCTTCTGCAAAACAATCAGTGCTATTATCTCATTGCAGTTTTGACCTTGAAATTTGCCGTCATCTTTAGAGGGGGCTACATTGCCTTTGAGCACTTTAAATCCCTGACATTGTAGGATCCTGAGCAGATCAAAATAACCCACATCTTTCTGAAAGATCTCAGCAGTGAACCTCTTTCTTTCGCAGCCTCAAAGCTTCTTAGATCTTTTAACCGTTAGACAGCTTCAGCATTCATACAAAAGCAGCAGAATTCAGTGTGTGTGCTCCCCACAATGTATAAATAGCTGAATTTACTGGCAGCCGTCTTTCTTATATTTCCTAAATTCTAGCATTTACGTTTTCAAATATGTTTTTGGTTTGGCAGCCTGCCATGACATTATTGCTTTATATTCTTCCTCAATGTCAACCCAACTGTTTAAAAAATGTCATGTATTTTAGAAACACAAAGGGCTTGAATAGGTAAGGTAGATTTCCCCCTCGTTTTACGCTGCAATTCTACAGCCTGAAAGTAGGTCCCATTGAATTCAATGGGGTTAAGTTCTGATATACATGTATAGGATTGTGCTGTTAATCTAACCTAAATTACCCTTGGCTGCAAGCATAAAACTGCTCAGAAATGTGACAGTATTTCTAGGAAGCGATAAGATTCAGGTGTGGGCACTCTCAAACCCCATTGATGCCTTTAGAATAAGTTTCAAAACAGAGTTCTGAGATGTATGAGAATTGTTCAGACAAGCAAGCTTTCTGGCCTTGAAGATAACGTGATTAACATTGAGTATTTAATAAACTGATGCAGAAACTGGGCAAACTGAATTCAAGACTGGAATAATGAACCAGGAAAAACTGAAACTGACACATCAGCCCATCCTTCAACTGTAACAAAATGTGCTTGCCCACTAAGGGAAAGGCAGGAGCTCAGTTTGAATTTCCATTTGCTTTTCTATGACTCACTTTGAAGGAGTGACCAGGCTTCCTCACACAGTGTCCTCCTTGTGCATTTGTTAATGCACAGACCAACCATAGAGGAAGGCTAAGCGCTATTTTGCTGCTTTATTTACATAAGCCTGGAATGCAAAAGGCGCAGAAATGTACACAAATGGTAATAATGACTTACTTGACTGCTGTCCAGCAAGCATCAGCTTTCCGTACCAGACCGGATGATTTCATCTTTGGTGGAAACTCAGGGCTGGGATCTCTGTCACAGAGGTCAGTAATCCTCGGAATTTGCAGCAGTTAAACAGCAGGTCTCAATTATTATACAGATTCACAGGCAGCCTCTGAAAGGAAACTAATGTACTGCTACTAAACAAGGAAAGGTGATTTGCTTTGTTCTACAGCCTTATTTGGGTATTCTTGTCTGCCATGTTCATTCATACAGAAGGAAGGAGTGGGGCCATGCCAAACAGCCCCCCCCACCCCACCCCAGATAACATGTTCCTCCTATGTCGTCATGCACATCACAAAAATCCATAGAAAGGGGGCTTTCATATGTGTTGTTGAACACAAGAATTCTTCTCTAGGAAGTAGAACTCTAGATTAATTCAATTCTAGATTCCAGGGAAGTCTTTATGTATCTTAGTAAAGGTAAAGGGACCCCTGACCATTAGGTCCAGTCATGACCGACTCTGGGGTTGCGGGGTTCATCTCGCTTTACTAGCTGAGGGAGCTGGCATACAGCTTCCGGGTCATGTGGCCAGCATGACTAAGCCGCTTCTGGCGAACTAGAGCAGCGCACGGAAACACCGTTTACCTTCCTGCCGGAGTGGTACCTATTTATCTACTTGCACTTTGACGTGCTTTCGAACTGCTAGTTTGGCAGGAGCAGGGACTGAGCAATGGGAGCTCACCCCGTCACGGGGATTTGAACCGCCGACCTGCTGATCTGCAAGTCCTAGGCTCTGTGGTTTAGCTCACAGCACCACCTGCGTCCCTTATGTATCTTACTATATAATATTTTTGTAAGAAAAACGTCACACTGCAGTTCATGTGTCTGCCAGTAGGTGGCCAAGCAAACTGCAGCATGACAACAGAGGATGGAGTGAATAAGTGAAGTAGGTCAGTCAGTGTAGGCAGGGTTGGTAAGCAGCAGGGCAGCCTCTAGCACAACTATACAGTATATGCATAGCCCAGCCTACATAATAATAATAATAATTTTATTATTTATACCCGCCCAAGAGTGTGACATTGGGGATGGGGCTACTTCATGCAGCCTTGCTCCTCACTCCTGCACTGATCAACATGGGAAATGACTGTTTGCAAACAGGACTTATGTATCTCTAGGTCTAGCTATTAGAACATATGCATTCGTAATATCAATAATCACTGTATGGCAAAGCTGCAAGAAACTCAAACCCGTAAGTGATGAAAGCATGACCATGTCACTCTTGAAGCTTGCCCATGCTGAGTCGGAAAAAAGGGGTTCTTTTAAACAAAACAAAAATTCCCCACTGCTCAGCGGAATTCAAATAACCAAAGCTATTTTAGTTGACGCTCAGAATAAAATCATCCAGAAATTATTTGAATTTGAATGAAATTTAATAAGTTTCAGTGAAGTATAATTGCTTTGGCATGTATTCAAACACTGTGGTTATTTTTGTACTCATGCAAAAGGATTTAGCTGGGCTCCCTAAAACATTCTGAAGCTCAGAGGAATCGAGAGGCTATTTTCACACTGCATTCAGTGGCGGAGAAGAACAGGAAAAGTGTTTTTGCGGGGGGAGTTAGGGCAGTTAGCAACATCTGGACTCTTTTTCTGAACAGGATCAATGATGTCATCTATTGGAGCACCGGGGTAATCAATAGCCTGATCTTGCCCTGGCAGGTGAGTGAGGTGACAATGAAGCTTTCAAGTTTTAGTATTTCTTTTCTGACAGATTAACATCAAGGAAGTCAGAGAATGAGGAGAATAATCAAGCAGAGGCTTCATACTTCTTTCCTTGCTTCTTTGCAAATTGCTTGCAGTTCTAATTAAAAGCTAAAGGTTCCGTTTCAGCAGGACAGAGACATTTTGTTAATGATGAACATTTTTTATAAATTGAAATTATGCAGTCAGAAAGCACCCCAGAGTTCAAGGGAGTTTACAACCAGGTTATGCATAGGACTGTAGTCATGGTCAGAAGGACGCGGGTGGCGCTGTGGTCTAAACCACAGAACCTCTTCAGCTTGCTGATCAGAAGGTCGGCAGTTCGAATCCTCACGATGGGGTGAGCTCTCCCGTTGCTCTGTCCCAGCTTCTGCCAACCTAGCAGTTCTAAAGCACACCAGTACGAGTAGATAAATAGGTACCACTGCAGTGGGACGGTAAATGGCATTTCCGTGTGCTCTAGTTTCTGTTATGGTGTTTCCGTTGTGCCAGAAGCAGATTAGTCATGCTGGCCAAATGACCCGGAAAAGCTGTCTGTGGACAAACACCAGCTCCCTCGGCCTGAAAGCAATACCATAGTCACCTTTGACTGGACTTAACCGTCCAGGGGTCCCTTACCATTTTATACCTTTTGCAGTCATGGCACATGGCTGATCAAGGCTCTGAATGGAGATCTCTGCAGCCCAGTTCAAACATGCCCAACAACCCCTGATTTGCCAGTTCACTATTCTATGACTATCAACTAATTCTAATAAACTGGGTATTATTTTATGCACTGTTACTTAGTTCTATACCTATAGCTGCCTGCTTCTGGAGATTCTCCTTGGGGATCATGCAACTTCATAGAATCACAGAACTGGAAGAGACCCCGACAATCATCTAGTCCAACCTGAATATGCAGATGTCCCATACGGGGATCGAACCTGCAACCTTGGCATTATCAGCACCACTATCTTATTGGTAAAACCTATTTGGTGTTTCGCAACTTTCTGACTAGTTGCAGGACCTTAGCCAGACCTAGCAGAGAACACGCAGAATCCACTGAAGCAATTGGCGACTTGGCTGCAGACAGGATAGACGAAGCAGGAACCAGGAACTTGTAGTTAGGTGTTTATTATATACAGTGGACTATTTACAGGAACAGAACACGGATCTTTAACTAGCTCTCTCTGACACGACTCACAACTCCTACACTGACACAGAACTCTGAACTCACAAACTAAGAACTAATACATTCCAGTTAGTAGGCCATTAATTATCACTCCCTTGAGAGAGCTTGACCAATCAGGGAGCAGTCTCCATGTCTCTGTTATCACCAGGCAGACTTACTCCTTCAGATTGCCTTCTAGCTGTCTGCTAAACCTTCATTGACTCTGTGTGAGTAGCTGCACGTACACAGTTTCCCAACAACTCTAACCGACTGAGCTGTCCTTAGGACAGGAAAACAACTGTCTTCCTTAGAGAAGCACTGTTCAGATGAACCCACTTGATGTGCAATGAATGCTCTTAGTGGGATCCTGGGGGCATGCACCTCCCCACCAAGCCATGTAGATGTGCAACATGCCTTGGCACATCCAAACCGTATGCATTCGGGCTTCTATATGCTCTTGGAGTTCCTGCAAAAAGCACAGTCCCTGCACAGAAGATCAAACCTCTCCATTCTGAAGGAAGTCAGCCCTGAGTGCTCACTGGAAGGACAGATCCTGAAGCTGAGGCTCCAATACTTTGGCCACCTCATGAGAAGAGAAGACTCCCTGGAAAAGACTCTGATGCTGGGAAAGATGGAGGGCACAAGGAGAAGGGGACGACAGAGGACGAGATGGCTGGACAGTGTTCTGGAAGCTACGAACATGAGTTTGACCAAACTGCAGGAGGCAGTGGAAGACAGGAGTGCCTGGCACGTTTAGTCAGACACGACTAAACGACTAAACAACAACAACATGCTGTTGGAGTTCCTGCAAAAAGCACAGTCCCTGCACATTTAAGTCTAGTTTGTTCCTGTGTTGGCACATTCCCAGCGGGCAAATGTCTAGGAATATGGGATGGAAAGGGCTCCCTGTGTAGATGGCAGGCGTAAGCGTTCATTGTAAGCGCAGAGGTACATGTGAAGAGAGCTATCATGCCTCTAGCTATCTGATCTCTTAAAGAGACCAATGTTAAACCTACATGAAAGTAGAATGACCTCACTCTAGGCAAGTTTTTGCGTTGGAGCATGAGCCTTATATCCTCTTGACTAGTTTGGGACTACCATTTAATATGGTCTGTGATAAGGCTGGTGTGTTCATGCCACTGTCTCTCTTGTTCATCATTGCAGTAGCAGGAGGTGGGTACCTGTTATCTAGAGCGACAATTTGTGAACTACTGAGCCTATATTGGTGTTGACTTAGAATTTGCCTGTTTGACAGGGATACTGAAAAGTTCTGATGAAAATGGAGGTGTAGCAGAAATTGCTGCAGTTCTTGTGCTTGTCTATGGCCAGGTATGGAAATCAGTCATGTAAATATGATTGGTATTCATTCAGGTTGTCATGTAACTTCACAAATGATGTACAAATAACGGCAGGTTTGTTCCCCCCCCCCCATTGTTTTGATGTTTCCTTTATATTGAAATAAATGTAAGTTATGTAAATAGCATGGCATTAAATAGTGGAAACCGAGACAAATAATGTAGTATTTAGTGGAAACCAAACTGCAGCAGAATGGAAACAGCCATGATTGTGACAAAGCCAAAATGCTGCCTTTTTACACCTGTATTGATAGTTTGGTTTCCACCATGTTAAAAAAAAACCACAACTTCATAAACTCCATCTTAAGGGGCCAGAAAATTGCCTTTAGTTCTGTGAATTCATTTTTCAGTCACCATGACAACAAATCTAGCACTTCTATCCATTGCTCAATCAGCCTTAAGTGCCTCTGAATTGCCCTAAAGGACTTTCCCAATGTCTGATCACTGTAATTCGGGGGTGATAATTAGATTTGCTTCCTGCTGTCATTAGCATGAAGAATAGGAAACTGTATTTGCATAACCTTTCCTCATTGGCTTTTCACAAGCCCAGCCTCTGGGATATTGATAAATCCATGTCACATGTAGTGGATAATCCCCCCTTCTACATCCTCAGTCCTCACAATTTAAAAAGAGAGCACTTTCTTTTTAACTCTTCCTCCCTTCTTTCCATTTCCATAAGTGTTTAGAAGACTTGTGTTCCAGCAGGAGTTTTTCTCAGCTGCGAATGGTCCAGGAACAATGTGGTTGACGCCATGTTATATGGCAGCGTGCATTGGCTTTGGACAAATCCCAAAATTAAAGGGAGCCCCACAGAAGGGTTTTTGGCTCACCAGGGGCAAAATAGGAACTGTATCAGAAGGCAAGAGTTTGGGGACCCATGAAGAGCTTTGCATGCCAAGGCCCTGTGCCCCGCAATTCCCCAGTGATTAATAAGCATGCAGACATGAGTATTTAGGATTATGGGCTAACACAGGCCACAACTTTATTGGTTACAGATGTGAGCGGTTTGGCTTAGGCCAGGCTTCCTCAATCTCAGGCCTCCAGATGTTTTGAGACTACAGTTCCCATCATCCCTGACCACTGGTCCTGCTAGCTAGGGATCATGGGAGTTGCAGGCCCCAAACATCTGGAGGGCTGAGGTTGAGGAAGCTTGGCTTAGGCACTGGGTGAAACCAGGCTATATCTTGACTCCTGCCCGTCTGCACGGAGTCAAACTAAGGGTAAACCACCAGAAGGGGGAGCCCTATAGCTTACATCAAATAGGGGCACCCTGAGAGGTCCCTGTTGGGATCATGGCATGGCCTTAGCCCACACCTGGGCATCGGACAGAATCCACAACTCCGGATCCCTTTAACAGGATACCCTGACAGGAAGGATTCAAAAGCTGTGGGACCAGAGATTTACAGAAGATTGCAAGAAGTATATGAATTATTTGTAGATCAACTGTCATCAACAAATTACTCTAGTAGGACTACAAGTAGTTTTGGAAGGAGAAATATACGAAGTGTTACAAAGTAGAAAAAGATAGAGGTATTGGTTATGAATTTAAAATGTAATAGGGAAAATAAGAACTAAGAGATTAGATTGGAAAATTTTCAGACAGGACTGATGGAAGTCAAAAAAATTGAATAAGATGAAAAAGTATGTTTAATTACTGTTGAAAATGATATGTTAAAAAACTAATAAAAATTTATATAATACAAAAAACAAAAAAAATACCAAGATACCCTTATTGAGGACGGACAGGTGGAGGCTACAAATTCCCCTCCTTTAAACAAAGGCCTTTTGTTGTTGTTGTTGTTTAGTCGTTTAGTCGTGTCTGACTCTTCGTGACCCCATGGACAGAGCACGCCAGGCACTCCTGTCTTCCACTGCCTCCCGCAGTTTGGTCAAACTCATACTGGTAGCTTCGAGAACACTGTCCAACCATCTTGTCCTCTGCTGTCCCCTTCTCCGTGTGCCCTCCATCTTTCCCAACATCAGGGTCTTTTCATGAGGTGGCCAAAGTATTGGAGTCTCAGCTTCACAATCTCTCCTTCCAGTGAGCACTCAGGGCTGATTTCCTTAAAGAATGGAGAGGTCTGATCTGCTTGCAGTCCATGCGACTCTCAAGAGTCTCCTCCAGCACCATAATTCAAAAGCATCAATTCTTCGGTGATTAGCCTTCTTTATGGTCCAGCTCTCACTTCCATACATCACTACTAGGAAAACCATAGCTTTAACTATACGGACCTTTGTTGGCAAGGTGATGTCTCTGCTTTTTTTGCTTTGCTAAAAAGCAAACAAAGGCCTACCCAATGCCTAACCTTACAAAGTTGTGCCGATTGCTACAAGGTAGGCGAAAGCCAAGTGGTGGGTGCCAATTCGCCAAGTGGAAAAATTCCTACCCGGCCCCAACAATAAGGCAGCCGACATTTGTCCATAGCAAGGTCGTGCATACCAAAGCTTAGAAAGAGGGCAGGTGGGTTGGGAGATCTGGTGACCAGCTGCCATGCCCCTTGCTGGCATAGATTGGCCAAGCAGGGGTAACACAGCTGGGGCAGACATGGAAGGGGGCATCAATCTCATACCCCCAAGGCAGGTCCTCGCAAGGTCACAACCACAACACCACTGCTGCTCCTTGAGTATCAAGCAGCTGTTCAGAAACCCACCAAACTGCATCCCTGTCTCTTAATGGAGAATTAAGCCTGGTCTAGCAGAGACTGCATACTTTTTCTGGAGTCAGCTAATTTAATTGGGAACTAATAGCTTTATGTAATTAGCGGTTGGCAATTTGTACGATGAAATACTTAATGGATGTGGATAATAACGATGACGACAGTGGTGATAACAGAAGTAATGATGATGTCTATTGTATGTGTGAATTAGATGGGTGGATGGGGAGAGTTAAGGTTATGTTCATTCTCGTCTAGCATGTACAATATATTTGTCATACACAATGGTGAATAAGGAGGGGAGAATGCTATATGCTTGTTTAGTGGAAATGTCAGAAGTTTCCATAAGACCAAGATTTTGGAATGTGGTGGATATATTGACCTCAGGATTGGTTTTTAGGCCTGTAACTCTCTTTCTAAGCTACCATGTTAGGGGGGTTGTCGGGACAATGGCAAGGACAGAAAGAACATTAAAGAAGCATTATCCTCAGATTCCCTGCTTTCATTAAAAAAAAATAAAAATAAAGCTTTTAGCATCTGGATAACCTGAGATATGAGATAAAATACAAAGGCACTTCTTTTAATTTGTATGTGTGCATGTTATAGTGAGAGAGAGGATAAATTAACCTGCTTCCCCTTTTCAGTATTTTACACTCCTCCAACAAAAAGAAAAATTAAAAATCCTATGGATGCCCTTTGGATTGGATAAACGAGAAACGGAAGGATAGAATCAGATACTGCTTTGTTAATGCTTGCTGTGATTCAAACATTGTACGGGATGCAGCGTTCAGTCAGCCTCCCTGCTAAATGTAGATTGGCATGCCATTTCATTTTGAGCACGCAATCAGCTTGAAATGGTACATTTGTGAACAACCAGCGCTTTTCTGAGAGACACAAAGCATCCCAAATCAATTCATCTTCTCTTCCCGGAGTTTCATTTTTGTTGTGGCAGAACGTCCTGACTGATGGCAACTCCTGTTCCTAATTAAACGGAGCACATTTGCTCTCTTCAGGCGTTCGATCTGAATGCCCAAAAGTTGGGGGTACATGAGGCCCTGCACCCTTCTGTGATGCTGCCAGCGTGGGGCACTCCTTGGCCAATACGTGATCACTGTTAGTATGAAGCAAGTGGTTAGTTGGGCAGCCAGTCTGTCTTACTTGTGGAGATTCCAAAACAGGAACCCCAGTCGATCAGGATGCCTCTCCCCATGTCAGAAACTGCTGCACTGGGTGGTGAGCCAATGAGACATGAGGGTAGCAGCAAAGACTCAGTGAAAGACAAAGCAGAACCCTGATTTTCTAGGGTTTTTTAATAGGGCAGAGAACCATCCCAAGTAAAGGAGGCTCCATTCTCTATGAGGTTGCCCATCCCCTAAGGTTGGATGGCCATTTGTCATGGATGCTTTAGTTGAGATCCCTGCATTGCAGGGGATTGGACCAGATTACCCTTGGGATAAGGGACGCGGGTGGCACTGTGGGTTAAACCACAGAGCCTAGGATTTGCTGATCAGAAGGTCGGCGGTTCGAATCCCCACGATGGGGTGAGCTCCCGTTGCTCGGTCTCTGCTCCTGCCAACCTAGCAGTTCGAAAGCACACCAAAAAGTGCAAGTAGATAAATAGGTGCCGCTCCGGCGGGAAGGTAAACGGCGTTTCCGTGCACTGTTCTGGTTCACCAGAAGCGGCTTAGTCATGCTGGCCACATGACCCGGAAGCTGTACGCCGGCTCCGTCGGCCAATAAAGCGAGATGAGTGCCGCAACCCCAGAGTCAGCCACGACTGGACCTAATGGTCAGGGTCACCCTTGGGATCCCATCCAAGTTCACAATTCTATTATTCTATTATTCTATAATTCTAAATTGGGGAGTGATGAGAACAGTGGCAAATGGGGAGACTGTTCAGCCCACTTTCATCTCACTTGGTAACATAATTTTGATTAATAATACCTAAAGAGGGATTGATTTCTTGGGTTTCTCTTTTCTTAATGAAGAATTTATGCTTTACTTCCCCACTTAAGTTTCAGGTTTTTGGAGCTGAACTTCTGAACCCCTTGAAATCCTTTTCACCCTTCTGTGAAGAACAGCCTCAAACTAAACCAGGCACAGTACAACCCAAAAGCAAAACACAAAATTGCCGAAACAACTGCATTCCTTCCCAGTCATAGACCTGCAGGATATCCCAGTAATTAGGAATGAGTGAAGCTCAACATCAAAAAAACTAAGATCATGGCCATCACCTCCTGGCAAATATGAGGGGAAGAAATGGAGGCAGTGAAAGATTACACTTTATTGGGCTCCATGATCACTGCAGATGGTGACAGCAGTCATGGAATTAGAAAGACACCTGCTTCTTGAAAGAAAAGCAATGACAAACCTAGACAGCATCTTAAAAAGCAGAGACATCACCTTGCCAACAAAGGTCCGTATAGTTAAAGCCATGGTTTTCCCAGTAGAGATGTATGGAAGTGAGAGCTGGACCATAAAGAAGGCTGATCGCCGAAGAATTGATGCTTTTGAATTATGGTGCTGGAGGAGACTCTTGAGAGTCCCATGGACTGCAAGAAGATCAAACCTCTCCATTCTTAAGGAAATCAGCCCTGAGTGCTCACTGGAAGGACAGATTGTGAAGCTGAGGCTCCAATACTTTGGCCACCTCATGAGAAGAGAAGACTCCCTGGAAAAGACCCTGATGTTGGGAAAGATTGAGGGCACAAGGAGAAGGGGACGACAGAGGACGAGATGGTTGGACAGTGTTCTCGAAGCTAATAACATGAGTTTGACCAAACTGTGGGAGGCAGTGGAAGACAGGAGTGCCTGGTGTGCTCTGGTCCATGGGGTCACGAAGAGTCGGACACAACTAAACGACTAAACAACAACAAACAACAACAAGCAGCACATCACTGAACACTAAACAGCTGTGTATATGTATGGTTGTGTACTACATGGGCAATATACACACAAGCAGCTTTTGTTGTGCAATACAGGAACAGCTCCCTCAATGAAGCATCATGCCATTAGCACATACGTGCTTTGGGACATGAGCAAATCTCTCACAAAACGGACAGACTGAATAAATACTAAAAAAGAAAACTGGGATATATCAGGTGGTAGTAATGTTTAAATCTTTAAATTTCTTCCTTGTTGTTTGACATATTCTGGTAATATTTTGCTGTTTTAGTAGAACTTTATGGATCTTGTACAACAGTTCATAAATTAAATGTCAACGGTCTACTGGCATGTGAAAGTATGTAACAAACGCCTTGTATACGGCTCTCTGCAGGAGACATGACATTAGTGATGATTGATATTTGGCCTCTTTACAGACAGATTTCTTGTAAGATATTCCCCAAAGCACACTGGCCGTATGAGAGAACTGGGAAATCCAAATCTAGTGCAAAGTCATAATAAAAACGACAAACATTCTGGGAATAATTTACTCATTTATTACTGCAGTAATCTGTTAAATGCTTGACATCATATTATTGTGGGATGGAGCAATAGTTCTTTTTTAGACTCCTTCCCACCCCCAGTTCCTTTGTGCTGTTATTCCAGCAGTAAACATGCTACAGTTGTACATTGGTTCTCAAACTTAATCCCTTCTGGGAGTCCGTTTGACTCCCAAAACCAGTCAAAAACCAAGGCGCGGCTTCCGATTGTCTGCAGGAGCTTCCTGTACTCAAGTGGAAGTCGCATCGGATGTTTGGCTTCCGAAAAACGTTTGCAAATAGGCACACTTACTTCCAGGTTTGCGGCATTCGGGAGCTGATTTGTTCGGCAACTAAGCCGCTCGAGAACCAAGGTATGACTGTACTTGGTTTGTCTGCAAATCAAGTACAATCCTATATGCCACCACCAAATCAGGGGAGCAGGTGCCATATCTGACCCATGTTTGGGAGGGGAAAGGACACAAGACCAAAAAATACAGTGTTACCTTGGGTTAAGAACTTAATTTGTTCTGGAGGTCCATTCTTAACCTGAAACTGTTCCTAACCTGAGGTACCACTTTAGCTAATGGGGCCTCCCACTGCCACCGCCGCGTGATTTCTGTTCTCATCCTGAAGTAAAGTTCTTAATCCGAGGTACTATTTCTGGGTTAGCGCAGTCTGTAACCTGAAGCGTCTGTAAACTGAAGTGTCTGTAACCCGAGGTACCACTGTAGAGTGAAAATGGCAACCACAACTCCAGCATCTGTGGAAAAACCACTACAGCCCACCAACCAGGGGCTGAGTTGATGCCCACATGTTACCCTCACACAGAGCTAACCAATGAGCTCACAATGACAATGAAAGGTGTCCCGGCCCACACACTCAGCCACAACAGCAGGTGTATCCTAGGACATTTGCCTCCTCCTCGCAAACACACTCTGAGCCCCAATATCTGGTCATAGGTGCCAGGAGCACAGGGACAAACAGAAGGAGCCGTAGTTGGGTAGAATGGCCTAGGCTTTATATGCAGGGGGTCCCAAGTTGGAATCCAGGGTATAACCCGCAGATTAGAAATGTAGGAAGTGCCACCCCACAACCAGGCACACCTCAGCCAATAATCAGAAGTTCAGTGTAGTCATCCACTCCTTCTCCTTGGCAACCATAGGAACCAAGGGGCCATGGGGTCTTCAGCACCTACAATAAAATGTTGGAGGGGGCCGGGGCCCCACAAGGCTGATGGGCATTCCCATTCCCATGGTATGTGTGCACTGCACCATGTGATCACTCATGCAGGGTAGTGCTTACCTGGGCCCCCACAATATATATTTTTTACTGTATTTTTCCATCTGTATAAGATGTCAGCTTCGCCTTTGAGCCGGTGCCAATGACTGGGCTCAACCTCTTCAGCCCCGACTGGGCCAGGCGAGCTGGGAAACCACTTCCAGAGGCCTTCCACTGCAGGGAAGCAGGTCTAAGTGCTATGGACTCACAACTTTGAGCTGTGAGCACCAAACTCAGTGCCAAAGTCAGCGGAGCACAGCAGAGTATAAACTACACGAATGACGGCTCTGAACCATAACTTCTTTATTCTTTTCCAGCTACTGCAAACTAAAATAAACTAAAGACCAGTCGGAAGCTACTGGACTGCATGAGTTGCTTAAGCAGTCATCTTATCTCTACACAGATAACACTCAGACTCCCAAGGGTCAGGCTGGAGCGGAAGAAGCGATGAGCAGATTCCGCCCCTCTGAAAACATTGTCAGTAGATTCTTGCAATGGGAGGGGTGAAATATCCACATATTTGGGGGGACTCAGATTTAAGAAAATGGGGGGAGATGTATCCATGTATAATGTGCCCCCTAATTTTTGACATTATTTTCTAGGAAAAAAACTTATACAGTGGTACCCCGGGTAACATACGCTTCAGGTTACATACGCTTCAGGTTACAGACTCTGCTAACCCAGAAATAGTGCTTCAGGTTAAGAACTTTGCTTCAGGATGAGAACAGAAATCGCATGGCAGCAGCGCGGCAGCAGCGGGAGGCCCCATTAGCTAAAGTGGTGCTTCAGGTTAAGAACAGTTTCAGGTTAAGTACGGACCTCCGGAACGAATTAAGTACTTACCCCGAAGTACCACTGTACACAGAAAAATACGGTAAGTTACTCTCTCCACCTGCCATTTTGCTTGTAGGGTGGACGACCCTGCCAGGTAACATCTCAGAAGGGTTTATTGCCCTCCTCTCCATCTCTCCTTCCTCATCCCTTCCCTCCCACCTGCAACTGTGATTGCATCATATACACGGGCAGTTCCGGTGTGAGTTTAACCAATCCCTGGCAAAACAGGGGTTTGCGGTCAGCACCAATCAGCTGATCAGTGCAGTCTGCAAATTGGAAGGAGGAAGATATTCAATAACTCCTTTTAGTTATATACATGGAAGATCCTTTCTTAAAAGAGAATCATGGTCACATATTCTCACAGATTTGGGGGGACTTTTCATTAGAAGAGCTGGGTGAACATGTTGTAAAATAAATATTACAAATCAAACTATTTGTATACAAAACATTCTTTCACTTTTTCAACAGTTCCCAGGACACTGGACATACTGGAAACATAAGAGCAGGTGCTCACAGACTTCTTAGAGATATTCAACAGTTTGAGGCAGGAGTGGTATTTGCAACATTACTCTTTTGGCAGAGAATATGCATAAAATACCTTGTGGAGCTGTGTTAAAGGAACTCTATATAAGAAAATGAATATAACTTACCACGCTTACCTGGAAGTAAGCCCCAATGAATTCAAGGGGACTTATTTCTAAGTAGACATAGTTTGGCTTGCAGCTTGAAACATTTCCCAACAGGTCTTGAATGGTTGTCAACCTTTTTCTTCCAACTTCAGTTACGTTGTCTTACTCATAGCCCTTATATGTTGCAGCTCTTTCCCCCTCCACCTTCTAAAATGTAGAGTTCAGCCCGAATTTTGGATAGGTTGAATCTTTTACCGCACTGTGCCATTTCAGGGAAAGTGACATTTCTTGCTCAGTTGACCTACCCAAATTTCTGAAGCCTTTCAAAGCTGGGGTTGAGACACCTCAGCACCGTTAAAAGCCTTTTTTTGTCATCTGTTCTCAAGCACCATGACTACAAGAAAAGCTCTGGCACAATCACTAGGCTGACAAAAATGTCAAGCATTGTCACTGCTTCAAAGAAGGCTAAAAGCAAGCCAAAATTACACCAGTCAGTTCAATGCTGTTGGCCAGAGTCTAATTAAACATGTCTACATAGAGGCCTACTGAGGTCAATGAGACTTGCTCCTACATAAGTGTTGTCAAGAGTTGCAGCCTAATGTAAAGGATTGCACAGCATGGATTACATACCCCAATATATTTTTCTGCCTGAGGCAAAGGATAATAATAATAATAATAATAATAATAATAATAATAATAATAATAATAAATTTTATTTATTATAACCCTCCCCAGCCAAGACCGGGCTCAGGGCGGCTAACAACTGATAAAAAAACAAATTGATTGAAATACAACTTAAAAAACAAGATCAAAATACAGCATTAAAACATTAAAATGCAGCCTCATTTCAATGGAAACTCAAATCAAAAATGTTTTTTGGGGGGATGAAAACGTAAAGTCTTCACCAAGGCTAACTATCCAGACTGGTCCTACATGAACCAGAAAAAAGCCAGGGAAGTCCCCAAATAGGAGTTCCATCACAGGAGAAGAAAGGAAAAAAGAAAGAGGGGAAGGGAATCAAATTGATTCCAAGCCAAAGGCCAGGTGGAACAACTCTGTCTTATATGCCCTGCGGAAATAAATCAGATCCCGCAGGCCCCTGGTCTCATGAGACAGAGTGTTCCACCAGGCGGAAGCCAGAGTTGAAAAGACCCTGGCTCTGGTTGAGGCTAATCTAACTTCCTTAGGGCCTGGGACCTCTAGGGTGTTGCTATTTGTGGACCTTAAGTTCCTCCATGGGGCATACTGGGAGAGGCGGTCCCGTAGGTACGAGGGTCCTAGTGTTAGATATTATTGGTGGAGATTAAAAGACTAAGACTCCAGTATAAGGATAACCCTTTTATTCAGCGCGTTTGCAAAGGCGGACTCCCCGTACCCTTAGATACGAAGAGCCCTGATCAAGTTCCAGTACAGTAGTTTTATCCCTTGCTGCCGCCCCTCTTTTGGAGGCTTGGCTTACAATCTACCTATCAGAGTTCTACACATTTCTAATACATTGTTCAATCTACTCTGTCCATTCCATGTTACTTATCACCAAGTGTGGGCATCGCCCTAGGCTTGCCTCACTTCGCGCATGTGACTGTGTTATCTCGGGTATGTGTCTGTGTCTCAAGGCTGAGTTTGAGGCACACACTATCTGTATTGTTCCTTTGTTTCCCAATTTCAAAGTTTCTCAATCTCACACTAGGCATTGCCCACCCTACTTCTATGTCCAGAAGCTAACCAGACTGCCAGTCTGGTGAGATAGAGGAGTGAGGTAGTGTTTTTCACCACACCCTGAGAGGAGCACATTAGTTATGGTGGGGTTGCTGACATGGTTCCCTCCAGAGGCCGCACTTCATAATCTCTATCGGTGAGAGAGTGTCCACCACTACACTGGAGAGCAGAAGACTGGTTAGGGCAGGGCTAGCTGACATTGAGATCTCTAGAGGTTTCTCAGCTGCAGTTCACACCATCCTTGACCTTGGGCTACACTGGCTCGGGCTGACCGGAGTTGGAGTCCAACAGCGTTTGAAGGAAACCATGTCAACTACCCCTGAGTTAGTGTCAAGGAGCTGTCAAGGAGCCGGTCATCCACAGGGCAGGCACACACCCGGAAAGCATGGGATGCAATGAACTTTTTATCATCAGAAAACAACAACACAGCAATGACCTGGTCTGTCTTAACGGGGGCAATGCTGTAACTAAGCTCTGGCATGCCCTTCCGCCTTTGGTCTTTCACTCTGGAACCCTCCCAAGCAGATGAAGGCTGCATCAAGAGGGTGAGATCCTCCTCTGGGTCACAGGACCATCCTTAGAGGGGTGCAGAGGCAGCACACTGTGTCTCTCAGCTTCTAACTCCATCTTGGAAGGCTGTCCTTCTCCTGACACCCAGCAGCAGAGCAAACTGATAGGGCACCTGGGGAGGTGTCCGTGCCCTATGCCCAGTGGCAGGGCCAGCCACACGTGGGGGTGGGGCCCACCAGGGGAGGATGCTCCACAGGGCCTCCAAGGAGTCTCCAAGGTGAGGGCAGAGACTCCATCAGGCAAGGCCTTCTTCTACCTGCCTTGCCCCACCCTCCGGCCCTAGGAGTCCTCATAAGGGAGCTGTTCCTGGAGGAAGAACTGTGAGGGGAGAGACTCCATCAGGCAAGGCCTCCTTCCACCTGCCTTGCTTCTCAATGTGTATTGTATTGTTTTATGTACTGTGGCTTGCCGTTGTTTTATGGATTATAGTTTAGATATTATTGTAACTGTTGAGTGGATCTCTGTTTAACTTTTATATGTTGATATTATTATTTTGTACTATTCTAATGATTGTTGAATGTTACCTTTTTGATGGAGGTTTCCTATTTTAAAGTTATCTTTTATTATCACATTTTTGTATTGCATTAGATTGTTATAAGATGCACATTTTTTGTTTCTTCAGCTTGTAAACCGCCTTGAGTATTGTAAGATAGAAAGGAGGTATACAAATTAAAAATGATGATGATGATGATGATGCCTGTCTCCTCCCACTCAGCCGCCCTACAGCTGAGGGGGAGGCGGTGGGCGGACCGTTTGGGGAGAGACGCGTGGCTCGGGCGTGCTGCAGAACCCGCGGCGAGTGCCGCCTGGCATTTTGTCAAATCCCCCCAGTGGTGACACCAAGGGCGGACAGCCCCCACTGCCTCCACCTTGCTCCGCTGCTGCTGACACACACCCCTTGAATGCTCGAGTCCTCTGCTTTTATCAATTCCCAGCTTGCCCCTTCTGCTGACTGCTCCTCAGTGTCCCACCACCAGGCTTCGTGCCCTAAGGTGTCATCTTCGGAGCCCTCCCTGGGGGGCTTTTGCAGGCTCCCAGCACCCCTCTTCAGCCAACCAGGCCCTGAAAGTTAGGGAGTGCAGGGCAGGCTGTATGGAACACACAAACGAAGGGGGAAAGGTTGGGGGCTTCCACTCCTGCTCCCCCCACAACACTTGAGGCAGTCACTTCACCCTGGCTTATTGTGGGGCTGGCCCTGAATTGTTCTGTGACTCCACAGACCCAAATACAAAAGTTTGCAGCCCCCTTTTTGAGCTTCTCTCTCATCAGATAAGCTTTTCCACATTTCTTATGTCCCAAACATTTTTGCTCTGCAAATTATACCTGCCCCCTCCCAAAAAAATAATAATCAAACTTCCAGTTCAAGTCAGTTCTCAGTATGTTAAATCTGCGCTGGCTTGCTTCCTTTCTGACAATTTCATACATATTTGAACAGCTCTGAAGGTTTTTGGGTTTTTTCATATTCAGGGATGTTTCAGAGGAACTGTATGATGGGCAAATAAGTTGGTATAAATTTGAGAGGATTAGCAATTATTTGCAATTAGATAAATTGCCTTTTCCGTGCCTCCTCTAATTAGCATCCCCTTTACATGCTATTATCAGTGGCATGATAAAATCAAACCACAACTTCTGTTTCCCAGCTTAGTAGAATCTCTTGCTGTTTTAAGCCATTATGGCCTGTCAAACAAAAATACATTTCAACTGAAATACCATTTTGATCACAGTGCCCTTCAAAAACTGAGAACACATTTAAATTCATGAGTTTGGAAAATGTCAGTACGGGGCAAAATAAAATTCCCATAATTATAAACAGAGATTTGTGGTTTTGCATATATAAACATTCCCTCTGCCTCCTTGCTTAGATGAGCTTATTTTGCCAATTGATTTCTGCCACACATACAGAAGACTGCCTCCCACCGGCCACCATCGCTTCAGACCAACAGTGATCACATACTGGCCAAGGAGTGCCCAGGGCTTCCCTTATGCATCCCTACTTTGTGTATTCAGACTGAAATGTGATCCATTTAATTCAGCCTGGAGTTGCCATTAGAACATCCTACCACAACAAAATGAAACTTTGGGAAGAAGGGATGAATTAATCTGGGGTGCTTTGGCTGGGCTACTACATGTTCCAGATGTACAAGTGCTATTTAGTAGAAGCAATGGGGGAACAGAGTTGGTAGTGGTTAGGAGAGGAAACCTAGACAGCATCTTAAAAAGCAGAGACATCACCTTGCCAACAAAGGTCCGTATAGTTAAAGCTATGGTTTTCCCAGTAGTGATGTATGGAAATGAGAGCCTGACCATAAAGAAAGCTGATCGCAGAAGAATTGATGCTTTTGAATTATGGTGTTGGAGGAGACTCTTGAGAGTCCCACGGACTGCAAGAAGATCAAACCTATCCATTCTGAAGGAAATCAGCCCTGAGTGCTCACTGGAAGGACAGATCCTGAAGCTGAGGCTCCAATACTTTGGCCACCTCATGAGAAGAGAAGACTCCCTGGAAAAGACCCTGATGCTGGGAAAGATGGAGGGCACAAGGAGAAGGGGACGACAGAGGACGAGATGGTTGGACAGTGTTTTCGAAGCTACCAGCATGAATTTGACCAAACTGCAGGAGGCAGTGGAAGACAGGAGTGCCTGGCGTGCTCTGGTCCATGGGGTCATGAAGAGTCGGACACGACTAAACAACTAAACAACAACAACAACAGGAGAGGAAAGGACAACAACAAAAAATGAGGTTAAATAGTCTGCATCTCTCCCCTCCCTGTTATGTTATTGTCACAGTGGCAGAATAGGATATGGGTGTGGAGGGAGACACGAAATGAATGATAGGTAGGAGTGACAGATGAGGTGGACTGTGATAGGGTGATACTTTGCTTAATACTCAAGAGCATCTTCACTTTGCCTGCATTTAGGTGGCTGGCAGAGCTTGGAAAGTTCATTTTAAAAGCAACTCGTTCACATCCAATATGTCCAGAAAGAAACTAATTCCAGTTCACATTTGTCCCTTTGCAAAAATAAATACTTCTGTTCATAATTCACTTCAATTCGGTCCATTGCCTTTCAGGATTCAGAATGTTACAAGCTGCTGTGCTGATGTATCAATTGTACCTAAGACCAAGAAAACATCAAAGCACACATCCAGTGGCATGTGAAATATTTTTGTTCTATTACCCAACCAGGTATGATCTTTAAGCTTAAAGACCCAAAATGTCTAAAGAGCAAAAAAGAAAGAAAAAAGAAAGAAAAAGGATGAACTTGAAGATGAACTAGAAATCTTTCAAAGTTCTCTCCCCCCCCCCGAGAACTTCATTCATGTTCAGTTCATCTAGTAATTATGGGAACTACTTTAAGGTGTAGTTCAGAGATTTTTTGAACTAATTCAGTGCATATCATTAAACTAAATTAGTTTGTTCCAAGCATTGGTGGCAGGTAGAGCATCAAATGCTTAATTTAACTACTGATTCAGGATTTGAGGGCGTGCCTGTTGTCTTTGAAAGTGAAACCCCTGAATCATAATGCTCTGATATGTGTATATTCCATTCATATGATCTGCCACCACCAACCCATCTTTTGTGGCAGAGCAGCTGTAAACATGGGGCTGATACATGGCATTCGTCTTCCACCCGAGCATGAGATCTGTTGCTAAGCTGTATGCTGAATTGGGAAATTACTTACTTTTCAGAAAGAGCCATGGAAAGGGAAGAATGCTGTGCTCCAGCTGAACAAAAAGAAGAGGTTGTGCTGACCTGAGAATACTCTGCAGAGATTTGTGCATTACAGAATCATAGCCAATGTTGCTTATACCATGACTGATGCAATTTCTGGGCACATTTTTTAATTTTTTCTGTTTCCATTGGCACAACAAAGCTTTACCTGGTGGCATAGCTGTCAACCCATAATTTCAAGGCCCAAAGTTTTTCACCATTTCCCTGTTGCTCATCAGTTGTTGTTCCTTGTTTATTGCTCGGAATATAGGTCACTAAAAAGCTTACACTGAAAAGGCAGAATGCATTTTTAGTCAAGCTGTTTTTAACAGCCTGAAGGCAGAACTTTATCAGTCTTTCTTCCAAGCTGAATTACTGAAAGAATTTTAATGTGTTAAAATATTTTTGGCAGCAAATGCCAGTGGAAAGAATATCTGATTAAGGGATTTTTTCCCCTTCAAAAAAACCAAAAACAGATATTGCTGCCACCCCAGACAGTCCCATTGAACCCAGGGGGCTTGCTAAGCAAGCAAGGATTCATTGGGATGGGATGGATATTACTGATAAGAGACACTCTTTGAACACACATACCTAGAAATAAACTAAATCAACTTAATTGAAATATATCTCCAAGTCAGCTTGCTTAGAATTACAAGAAGGCTGTATTCAGAAAGAGAGCTGAAGGGCATACAAAAAATTAAACAAAATATTGTTCATTAATGGAGCAAACATAGGTTATCAAGTTTGTACTGTTCAGTAAAAAATAAAAGTTTTGAAAAACTTACACAAGTGGGAAAGTTGCTGCCTCTAATATTATTATTATTGTTATTATTATTATCATCATCATCATCATCGTCATCATCATACAACCCTTTATCAAAAGATCTCAGGGCAGTGTGCTACCTTAGAAACACATTACAAAACATCAATGATAAAAACATAATAACACTCTAAACCAATGCTACTACAGTTACAGTAGTGCAAGGCCAATTTTTGTATCAGAAAGTGCCAGCACAACATTACATTAATTCAGCATAATGCTGATGGTCAGCAGAAGAAGTTTAAAGACTCTCTCAAGGCAAATCTCAAAAAATGTAGTATAAACACCGACAACTGGGAAGCACTGTCCTGCGAGCGCTCCAACTGGAGAACAGCCTTCACCAATGGTGTCATGGGCTTTGAAGACACTCAAACTCAGGACAAAAGGGAGAAACACACTAAGAGGAAGGCACGCTTGGGAAATCCACACCCTGATCAACTCCCACCCGGAAACCAATGTCCCCACTGTGGAAGGAAGTGTGGATCCAGAATTGACCTCCACAGTCACTTATGGACTCACTGTTAAGACCATGTTTAGGGAAGATAATCTTACTCAGCTATGAGTGATCACCACGGAAGAAGACATTAATTCTTGGGAGGCCGGGTCCTGTACCTTGATTCTCTCTGTACCTGTCTCCCAAAGGTCCTTTGTACAATACACTTTGCACAGGAGCTTCCCTGAACTGCTAAGCCAACATCAACACATCAAGGATGCGATACATTCTGTTGCACTAGTGATGGGAGCCTAACACAGCATCATCTGTTTTCATGAGTTCCTTTGTGGGCACAAGCTCACACAACAGGGGCTTATTTCTCTCAAGCTACTTATGGAGAGTAAAGGGGTTACTTTAAAGGCTGCCTCGGAAGAGAGAAGCATGTAAGGTGTTTGCTGTTTTACTTGGAGCCAGCTATAAGCAGCAATGCCATCTAAGAAACTGAAAATAAAAACTGTTATGTACTGAAGTTCTCACCCTGGGCAAGCAGGGGGAAACTGTAGATAGTTATGCAAATAAGGGATCAAAAGTGAAGTTCAGTGATTGGATAGTTTTAGAAAATTGTTACAGTTACATTGTACTGGAGCTCTATATAAGCAGGCTGACTGAACCCTTCAGTTCAGTTCTGTCCTGGCCTGTGAATAAACAAGAGCTGTTTGAAGAATTGCTGTGTCGTCTGATATGTTCACCCACAACTTAACAAAAACCATCTGCACACTGGTGCATACAATTTGCCATAGGGCTGAAGCCACCTTTGAAAGGTCCTACAAGACCAATTTCAGTTGCGCATTAAACACATGTTTGCATTAAGTACAGACCTGAGCCATTTATAGAATGGCGGCTGCTGGGAGCTTACACCTAAGTAGTATCAGTCCCTTGTGTGAAGTTTCAGGGGATGTGCATAAAACAGAAATGTTTCCTTATCAGTATGGGGCCCTCGCCAGATGTCAGTTCTAGATCATGCCTGGAATCATTTCCTGTGGCTTTCTAATTAGTGCTGGGAAGTTGAAGAACCTTGGCAAATGCATGCTGACATTTCTCTAAAAGAGCTCAGCGTGTATGCCAAGATTATGAGCCTGGAGTGCCGTGAAATCTTCCGAAAAGCAAACTAAAATCCACATAAATATATCTCCCTGTAACGAAAAGAGATCCCAGGCTAAGCCAAAGGGGTCTGAGTCACCGATGCAAGTTGTAGATATGGACTTTGCGTGAGAACTGCACAGCAAGGGAGCTCTGCAGCAGAATGGAAGACTCATTCATTGATTCATTTGATTGCACAGCAAAGTCAAAGCCAGACGACTGCCCTTGTCACCGTCATTGATATTGCTGGCAGAAAGAGCAACAAAATGTGGCTTGACTGCATTTCCTTCTGTCCTTAGGCCAAATTACTCCCTTGCTAAGGAAACAGTAGTTAATGGAAGAAGGATGAAAACCTCTTAACGCTTAACCCCTCAAATTGTGCCCTTGCCTTCTTTTATTTCATAGAATCGTACACAAAATACGTCATTTATTTATCAACTCAGGATTGTGACATACCTTACATTTAGGCTCCCCCACACACACTTTCATAGAAAGTTGCATTGCTGGGTTTAAACAAAAATAACAAATGTGCTTAGTTTAAAAATATCGAACATATACAGTGTACTACCTCTATGTAAAGTTAGATATCTGTTATGTACTGAGTTGAATAGGATCCAAAATGAAGCAGTCTGATTGGTCCTAGAACAATAGGATTCAGAATGCAGCAGTCTGATTGGTCCTAGAAGAATAGGACCCAGAATGCAGCAGTCTGATTGGTCCACAGGAGCCACTCAATCCAGGTGGAAGTAAATCCGCAACCTGATTGGCCTACAGGAGAATCCCAGAATTAGCCAATCACGTGCAGGCCATTGTGTAAATAATGTATATAAAGCAGACATTCTGGGGGAACTTCCATTCCTCCTCACCACTATGAGCTGAATAAAGAGCATGAAATCCACTCTCGACTCCGAGTATATTTCAAAATCACTGAAATTGGGATATATGGGTATATTGATACTGGGCTCAGGACATCAAGAAAGTAATCCAGTTCTCTGAATTTCCCCTCTCTCACCATTTTATGGCATTTCATTTCCTGTTAGTGAGAGCTTTTGCTATTTTAAATCAGAAGACCTTCTGCATTCCCTTTCCATACTTTATTTTATTTTATTTTATTTATGATTTTCAATTTTATACATTTCAACAATTTTATAACCATTTTAACATTTCAAAACTTGACTTCATTCCCCCTCTTTCTGTGGTTCCTTACATTTATTTTTCATACTTTCTGCATATCCACATTAACTTAATTTACTCATTTATTCATCCATTTTAAATATATACTCTTATAAAACTGCAGGTTATTACAATAATCCTGCCAAATGTTCTTAGCTGTTTGTAATTTGTTTGTAAATATTCAATAAACCCAGTTCCATTCTTTTATATAAAAAAATGTTATCTAGATTTCTTATTTTTCCTGTAAGTTTCACCTTTTCTGCATATCCCGTAAGTTTTTGTCTCCATTCTCCTTTTGCTGGGACTTCTTCTTCTTTCCATTTTTGGGCGAGTAACATTCTTGCCACTGTAGTCGCATACATGAATAAACTTCTATACAATTTGGGTAGTTCTGTCCCTATAATTCCCTTTCCATACTTAAGCAGCCTTTCTGTTTTGTTATAGTTAATATATCTAACACACAATCTCTTATCATGTGTATAGATTGGGGTTGTCCATGTGGTGGACCCAGGGTTATCCCAAGACATTACGCTGCTGGAGATAAAGGACAAGATACGTACATGCACCATTTCATGTATGGAAGCCGGCTCGAGCAGTTTACTTCAACAATGATGAAAGAACCGCATATTCCATTGTACCTGAGGCAACAGGCTAGATAAGGGAGTGCAGGGCAGGCCATGTTGTGTACACAACTCTGTCCTCCAGCACCTGTTGTTCTCTGAGAGCTAGTGTGGTGTAGTGGTTAAGAGCGATAGACTCGTAATCTGGGGAATTGGGTTTGCGTCTCTGCTCCTCCACAGGCAGCTGCTGGGTGACCTTGGGCTAGTCACACTTCTCTGAAGTCTCTCAGCCCCACTCACCTCACAGAGTGTTTGTTGTGGGGGAGGAAGGGAAAGGAGATTGTTAGCCGCTTTGAGACTCCTTCGGGTAGTGATAAAGCAGGATATCAAATCCAAACTCTTCTACTTCTCTTCTTCTGACTCAAAGCATCTACTACCTGAGACAGTTGATTCACCCTGCCTAATGATAGGACCGGCCCTGGATGGGGCAATGTGTCTTAGTTGTAACTTGCTTCTTGAGGCCTGAACCAAGACAAGAATCTTAATAATAATAATAATAATAATAATAATAATAATAATAATAATAATAATTTATTTATACCCCGCCCATCTGGCTGGGCTTCCCCAGCCACTCTAGGCAGCTTCCAACAAAAATATTAAAATACAGTAATGCATCAAACATTCCCTAAACAGGGCTGCCTTCAGATGTCTTCTAAAAGTCTGGTAGTTGTTGTTCTCCGACATCTGGTCGGAGGGTGTTCCACAGGGTGGGTTCCACTACAAAGAAGGCCCTCTGCCTGGTTCCCTGTAACCTCACTTCTCGCAGCGAGGGAACCACCAGAAGGCCCCCATAGCTGGACCTCAGTGTCCAGGTAGAACGATGGGGGTGGAGATGCTCCTTCAGGTATATTGGGCTGAGGCCGTTGAGGGCTTTAAAGGTCAGCACTTTGAATTGTGCTCGGAAACGTACTGGGAGCCAATGTAGGCCTTTCAAGACCGGTGTTATGTTGTCTCGGCGGCCGTTCCCAATCATAGGCATAAGGCAAAATCATATCATCTTTGCAATGTCTTCTTTCCCAGGTCTGCTCCTTGACATCTCCTGGATTTATAACCTCTTCGATTTTCAGAGGTGAGGGGACTCTTGGGCATGTTGCTCCCTCAAATTAAAGAGGTATCTGAGACTTCCAGACAATATGACCGTAGACTATGGATGAGTGAGTGCTTGTGTGTGTAAAGGAGGGTCTAGCTTTGTAGACCTCAAGTTCTCACCTAAGACTGAGTGGCTGAATAACTTTACCTAAGGTCTGACCCACTTGACATTGCTGGGTTCCATTTTAAGGGGACAAGCATCAATCTGAACAACCAGCAGAACAAACAACCCTTGGGTTGGTGTGCTTCTTTGGCTTGTCACCTTCCCCAACAAAGACTAGATCTCCCACTCCATGCAAGCAGTTGCCTACTCAGCCACAAATACCTGTAAGTTCTTTTGAAGGACCTGGTTAGATTGCTTTTCCATTTCATAAACTGACCTACTAATCAGACTTGTTGTCAGGAAGAAGGAGATTGCTCAGCTCTGGTCAATGACCCAATTCATTTCTTGGCGAGCTCAGATTGCCATTTTGCAAATTCTACTTTTTACAGGTTGGTATGATGATAATTGTTCCACTTCTCTGGGGAGGTAGAGGCAACCTTTCTCCCGATCAGGACTCAAATTCTGGAAAGATTTAGATTGTAGATTAGAAATATCGGTTTTGGCTACAGCCCCCTGCCATGCTGTGTTCCAGTTTCTTTCTTCTGGAAGGATGTGTTCTCAGCCAGAGTAAAGACTAGTAGGTGACCTTCTAGGCCCTGTGAAGGAACTATTGATTCTTAGAATCCGCATACTTACAGTTCAAGTGGCAGAGAGAACCTTTAAAGCAATATATTCTTTTGTTTTTTGAATAGTTTAGAAACAGATCTTTAACCCTTAGAATCCTATCGGCATGCAATTTCAAGGTGGTCCCCAAATGCTTGTAATCTGTGCATAAAAATGCTGAAACGTGTTGCTGGGGTGGATCATTTTATATTTATTGTTGCATCCTTCCCGCCCTCCCCTAGCAAAAACCCTGTTGCCCCCAGGAGTCCTGTGGGGTGGGGGAGAAAAGACATTGCAGCTTGTGCAATGCTGATCGAGGATGCACAATCACCCAGAGTGTCTCTAGCCAGTATCGTGCAACTACCCATTCTTCTGCTGCCCTTTCTGGCTGCTAGCACTATAGCAACGTATAGCAAAAGCACCAAATGGTTTCACAGCTGCATATCTCAAAGGACTGGTATAATTTTGGATAAGGACTTGCTGAATTAACAATTTGAATTGGAATACAAGAAAGGGAGGTATGAGGAGGTCAGGGAAATATGTTATTGAAAAATAGGTATTGTGAAATTTATGTGTTTTTAATCTTTTTTGCTTTTTCTTTTTTGATTCTTTTTTATTGTATTAAATCTGAAAATCTTAATAAATATATTTAAAAAAACACACAAAGGACTGGTATAATTCAAGCAACGCTAGGGAGTCATGCTTTTACATTGATACTCAAGTTTTGCCTGAGGAATTTAGGCTCCCCTGCTGTGACGTTAACATATGAGAGTGCTGGAGGTGAAATAGTTAAACAGGTTACCCAATCAGAACCTGGGGGTGGAGTCCGAGGGACTATAAAACCAGCTCTGGGAGGGGCGAAGGAGGAGTTCATTGGGAGTTGGGTTGTTGCTTGGAGTGGGAGTGAATTGGGATAGAGTCTGTGGGGAGGTTGAGTTAGTGTAGCAAAATAAGCTGAGTCAGAAACACTTAGGGGCTAGGAAGACAAGTAAATATCTGAGAGGTGGTTTAGTGAGTGAGAGCAGGTAGCGGAAGTTATAGGTCTGGATAGGCACCCCATGATTGTAACTGACCGATAATAATAATAATAATAATTTATCATTTATACCCCGCCCATCTGGGTGGCTTCAAAAAAAAATATTAAAATACTGTACTACATCAAACATTAAAAGCCTCCCTAAACAGGGCCGCCTTCAGATGTCTTCTAAAAGTCTGGTAGTTCTCTTTGACATCTGGTGGGAGGGCGTTCCACAGGGAGGGCGCCACTACCAAGAAGGCCCTCTGCTTGGTTCCCTGTAACTTGGCTTCTCGCAATGAGGGAACCGCCAGATACCATTTATGAAACCACACACTTGTTAAACTGCAATAAATAAACAGAAGTTTATGTTCCAATTTAACCCTGACTGGACTCAGTATTGTACCAGGTAGGGCCTGGGTGGGGGCAGCGAGATATAAAGTGGTGGCACAGGGATCAATAGATGGTGAAATGTCTGGGGACCCTGTTTGCTATAGCAACGTATAGCAAAAGCACCAAATGGTTTCACAGATGCATACCTCAAAGGATTGGTATAAGTCAAGCAAGGCTAGGTAGTCATGCTTTTACATTGATACTCAAGTTTTCCCTGAGGAATTTAGGCTCCCCTGCCTCCAGCCATGTTGGCAGACCTACAAGGAAAACGTATTGGGGTGATGGCAAGGCAAGCCATTGTTGTGCTTTATTGTTTCATATTAACCAGAGAACTGACGGAGAGCGCAGAACCTAAGAGGTTGGTTTTATAAGACCCTATTTGGCCCCATGACTCCACTTACAGAGCTCTTTTATAAATCAGTTCATGTATTAGTCTTTCTAAATGAAATAGTCCCAGTTAATTGTGGCCATCTCTGCTGTCAGAGATGGACAGAGATGTAGCACCACAGATTTCCTGGTGCCCTTGAGATGTTTTGAATTGCAGCTCTCATGATCTTTGACTGTTGGCCATGCTGGCAAGAGCTGATGGGAGTTGTAGTTTTAAATAAATGTAGGCTGGGGTAGCCAGAGGGAAAGGAAACAGGAGCAGGCAAGGGAAATGAGCTATGCATTCTGTTGCTGCTTCTCTGAATATTCTGCAAGTCTTGAAAACTTCTGCCTATGTCAAACAAAGTGAGAGGTACTGTAGGGAAATTGAGGCAACATCTCCACATTCTTTTGTCTCCTGTACAAAGACAGAACAGGGGCTCCTACTGTCCCAAATCTATCTTTAAAATATTGGATTTGCCTGAGATATCTTTTAAAGTTTTTCTGTCTCTTCTATAAACCTTTATGAAATATCTCCTAGTTTAAGCACTGCTACCGGCACAAACCCACAGACGGACCCCAGTTGATTTCGATGGAAATTCCTTTTCCTATTTATCCTTCTTTGTGAACACAGCAGCTTAATAATAGATCACAATGGATTTCTCAGATAAGAAGAGATTGTACAGGCTTTGTGTGCCATCTTTTTCCTTGTTAAATATTTTAAGAACTGTATCCAGGCAACATCAGTGACCCAGAAAATCTGAAAGTTTATGGACATATAATAGGTTTTGAGAATGATGCTTGTTCACAAAAGAAGCATTCTTTCCTGTTTTGACCTATCAGTATTTTTCAAAAATAATGCACTGAGAAATAGCTTTGACTCAATTCTGAGAGGCTAAGTGTGACTTTGCATGTTGCAGGACAGCATCAAAACAGGAAGAAGGAGTGAGTCATGCGTCCTCATCCCATGCTTCTACAGGTATTTAATGTATGGAGGCAGAGTTTGGGCTTCCTATAGACAACTGGTTGGTCGCTGTAGAAAACAAGATAGGCCTTCTCATGAGGTCTTATGACAGCTCATCGATGTCACCATAGGAGAAATGCAGACCTCCCATTACTCCCCCCCCCTTTCCTTTTGCTCACTCTCCTTCTTTGCCTACTCTATAAACCAGGCACCTCAAACCAAGGTGTGATATGCAAAAGAATAGGGAGGAGACCCAGGTGTAGGCAGATGCCATAACAATGCCTCTTGGTCTTCAGTTTAAAGGAAAGTGGGAATCACTTTGTCCCAGATTTTATCTTGTGAACCACCCTGAGATCTAGGGTGGCATCTTCTTCTTCTTCTTCTTCTTCAGTATGCAATTATGTTTAGGGTCACTTGAGAGGTGAGCTTTTGTCTATCTTAGACAAAATATCTCAGTTATTATTGAATGTGTTGAAAGCAGTATTTAAAACAAAATTTGAATTTAATAGAGCTTGAATGAGCACAAGTCAGTTCTACCGTTGTGCAGTAATCAAACACATTTTGAAGAAATTAATGACTTTTCGCACATTAGATTCTAGGTCATATAACTAGGCTATTTAAGTGTCTACCTAAATATCTATAAAGTGTTTGCACTGAAGATGCCATTAGATTGCAGATGAGATATTCACACTAAAGTGCTGAAGAATTCTCATGGAGATTTTTTTAACGAGAATTTTTTTCCCGCAAACTGCTGTAGATGTGGAGAACTGACCATAAAGCTAGAAAAATGAGAAACCGAGATAGACATTAAATGTGCAACCCTGAATTTGCCAGGTATGCGATTGCATCTTCCCTGAAAATAGCATCTGTCTGAAAGTGCCCTGGGTCAGGCAGGCCATTTGAAAAGGGCTCCTCTTTCCCTTCCTCTCCTGTTAAACTTCTGAATGAATATTGATGTGTTGCACCTGGTGGTCTGTTTTAATAATCCAGACCTAATTGATTTTTCAGTGACGGCTATGCTATGACTGTCCACCTGTTGTTCCAGAAGGGCTGTGCTCAGTTGGTGGCCGAAGGTGAAAGTTACTTTCACCTGCTCCTCTGCCAACGGAATACCTCTTTAGTTGAGAGTTTCACACACTCCCATTCCACATTCAGCACTGCAGCGGAAAACAGTGTTTATTGATCAATATTGTCTCTTCAAAGTAGCACCGCGTGATCCCAAAAGCCAGACTCTTCAAAGTGCTGTAAATTGAGACGGCAACTCCAAGGACAGGGAATAAAGCTCTGTCAATGGGAGGTGGCCCTGTCTCAGCTCTACTAATGCCAAACAATACACATTGATCTAACCTTGAGAATGAGAAATGACTCTGCCTCAAAAGGGGAAGCGTTTCTTCCCCCCTGTTTTACAAGCTATTCGCATGATGGACTGTCACACACCCCAAAAAAGAGGAACGAGCACTTTACACATGCCTGCCTCATAAATGCTAAAACCTATTGACCATCTACAAAATATCGCCTCGGCGCTGCCAGAAACTTATTTATGGTTTTGATCCACCTCGAGTTGTTTGCAGTGTGAGCAGAAAAGGCGGGCGAGCTCCCCCAGGCTTAGTTTGGATTGGGATTCTTATGAGCAAATGCGGAAGCCACTTGGGGAGACTTCTCCTCAAGCACCCCCCAAAAGTATTGAATTTGTGCATCATTTTCTCCAGTGTGGTGTACTGGTTAAGAGCGGTAGACTCGTAATCTGGTGAACCGGGTTCGCTTCCCCGCTCCTCCACATGCAGCTGCTGGGTGACCTTGGGCTAGTCACACTTCTCTGAAGTCTCTCAGCCCCTCTCATCTCATAGAGTGTTTGTTTTGGGGGAGGAAGGGAAAGGAGATTGTTAGCCGCTTTGAGACTCCTTCGGGTAGTGATAAAGCGGGATATCAAATCCAAACTCTTCTTCTTCTCCTTCTCACCCATCCACCCATCCCTTTGTACAGTAGGCTATTTTGTGCACTGAGTCACTCATCCCTCTGTCTTCTCTAGCCAGGCTAGCAATAGGGATTAACAGAGTCGAAAGACACCTGTTGAACACCCTCCCTTCAGATGTCAAGGAGATAAATAACTATGCAACTTTTAGAAGACATCTGAAAGCAGCCCCATATCAGGAAGTTTTCAATGTTTAATGCTTTATTATGTTTTAATATGTGTTGGAAATAGGGACGCGGGTGGCACTGTGGGTTAAACCACAGAGCCTAGGACTTGGTCGGTGGTTCGAATCCCAGTGACGGGGTGAGCTCCCGTTTCTCGGTCCCTGCTCCTGCCAACCTAGCAGTTCGAAAGCACGTCAAAGTGCAAGTAGATCAATAGGTACCGCTCTGGCGGGAAGGTAAATGGCATTTCCGTGCACTACTCTGGTTTGCCAAAAGCGGCTTAGTCATGCTGGCCACATGATCCGGAAGCTGTACGCCGGCTCCCTCGGCCAATAAAAAGAGATGAGTGCCACAACCCCAGAGTTGGCCACGACTGGACCTAATGGTCAAGGGTCCCTTAATATGTGTTGGAAGCTGCCCAGAGTGGGTGGGGTATAAATATTATTATTATTATTATTATTATTATTATTATTATTATTATTATTA
>JAXCMG010000024.1:7949327-7964203 GCA_034642415.1 Podarcis siculus | reverse complement strand
TATTATTATTATTATTATTATTATTATTATTATTATTATTATTATTATTATTCCAGCCAGGGAAAAGCATTCAAGGACAATATGAAAATAATCAAGGAGGAAACATTGGCGAAAGGGTGTGGCTGGTGGGAGAGTGTGGTCTCAGGAAAGTTCCAAGGGCCAGACAGAGATGCCTGGATTTGGCCCACAGGCCTGAGGTTCCTCACCCCTTATGAAGTCAAAGATTCAAGACACCAAAAGAGATTACACAGCAGCTAAAGTCAGCGGGTTAGTCTTTAATGCTTTGACATATGCTGTGCTCTCTCTTTCTCGGTTCTGTCGCTCTCAGTTTCTTGTTTCTTTGAACAGTTAAAATCAGGAAGGGAAAGCGGAGGGGGGAATTGGGTGTGAGAAATAAATCGCCACCCGTCCTAGACTTATCCACATTCCTCCCGGGGAGCACAAATACAATGGCAAACCACTACCTGCTCCGAGTGGGGAATTTCAATACAAGCTAGAACGCTGCATGTTATGAACTGGGTCTCCAGAGGTTCCTCTCAGAGCCAGATCTCTGAAGCAGCTTAATGGCAACCGGGAATTGGATCTATAAATTAACTGCTCCATGGCTGTCCCTTTAATTGAAGAAGATTGCACGGTCTGAGCTACCAAATGGCAGTCGTTTAAGTTCTAAAGAAGCAAGTGATTGAATGTGTTAATAAACATGCTGATTATTGCTGTACTGCATCCAGCAGCTGTCAATAAAGGACTGATTTCCATTCAAAATTGTCTTGTTTCATTATTGCTCTGGGCTTCAAGAAGCTCCACGGAATGTGCGTGTCAGACACTTTCGGAACATCTACCTCTTGCTGTTGAAAAATAAAAGTAGATTCTAATTAGTCGAGTATCAGAGGTGACTTTTACAGGCAAGAGAGAGCCTCAAATAGCCTTATTGATTTCCCCACTTTTGTGTCAAAGAGCAGGAGTCTTTCAACATTTCGCTCCTAGGCTGCTAATGAAAAAGAACCTTTGCTGCAATTTACATGAAGGGCAATGGTTGTGGTGTCCCCAGTTTGACAGAGCTCCTTTCCTAACTCAGGCATGGGCAAATATTGGGAAGCAGAACGAAGGCCATGTAGCTGGCTTGGGAAATGAATTTGGAGACTGCTGATAAAATGCCCGGCCTGGCAACAGCTATGAAGAATGACAGCTGCCAGAAATGTGAAAACCGGTGGTATTTGCAAACTCAACAACCTGTATTCTTGCATCCTTCATTTGTGACCAGGCCAGATTCAGGGTGTTCCTATTACCTCGGAAGTCGAACAGAATCCATTCCGGAAATCCCTTCAACTTCCAAAATGTTCGACTTCCAAAACTTGACTTCTGATTGGCTGCAGGAAGCTCCTACAGCCAATCAGAAGCCATGGAAGCCACGTCAGACATTCGGCTTCCAAAAGAACGTTTGAAAACCAAAACACTCACTTCCAGTTTTCGATCATTCGGGAGCCAGAACATTCAACTCCCAAGGTATTCAGGAGCCGAGATATGACTGTAGTGTGAAAAGCCCTCAGACAGTTTGGGACCAGTTTACTTGAAGGATAGGCTTGCGCCAAATGTGCCCATTCAACTGCTTCAATCTGCAGAACTGGCCACTTTGTAAGTGTCACATAACCTGTGAGAAATTGATCATTTAGTGTGTCAGCACCTACTCCTTTGCTGTGCTGTTTCCAATGTCTGCTGATAAACTTCATGCTTGGACAACTTACCCAGACGTGTGGTTCTGTTATTTTAATATAGATTTTAAAAATCAGCCCTCGGGGCCTTAAACCGCGGAAAAACCTTTTTGCGAAAAAAAATCCCTAACCCGCGGTTCACAATTTCACAAAAAATCTGATGTTATCCAATTCACTCAAAAATGGTGCCAACCTGTTGCAAATTCTCCCCTTCAACATTTGGCAGTACAAACAGCACGTTTTATCATAGACCAAAAAAATCAGCTCACAGCGCCTTAGCTAGTGGAAAATCTTTTTTGCAAAAAAAATCCCTAACCCACAAAAAAGTCCCTAACCCGCGGGGTCACAATTTCACCAAAACTCTGACGTTATCCAATTCACTCAGAAATGGTGCCAAACTGTTGCAAATTATCCTCTGCAAGGTTTGGCAGTGCAAAAAGTACATTTTATCATAGACCAAAAAAATCAGCCCTCGGTGCCTTAAACCACAGCAAAGCATTGTGTCAAAAAAAAAAAATCCCTAACCCGTGGGGTCACAATTTCACCAAAAATCTGATGTTATTCAATCCACTCAAAAATGGTGCCTGCAAGGTTTGGCTGTAAACCACTAAGAGAAATGTATTATTTTGTTCAAACAGTATATAAAATTTGCTGCATACAAAAATATCAAGACAAAATAGAGGCAAATTGATATTAGCTTGTGATCCACCGGGTTCCAGCACAAAAGGGCCACTGAAAGAAGGGAACAATAAGCCTCCCAAATAGTATAATATTATAGCTACATAGGACCTGTGGTAGATTACTTTGAAACTCCCCTATGGATTCATCCTAATGGTCTGTAAATAAGCTAAGACTTACTGAACCTTTTATCTCAGAGGGAAATTTTACAGCCAGGATTATAAAGGGAGATGCTAAAAATGTGGCGCTGTAATGAAGCACATACAAATAGAATAACATGCTGAACTGTGGTCTTTGGGGAAATACACCCCTGATAATAAGTCCAATATTTATAAGTTAAACTGGAGAGCCGTAGAACAGGAATCTTCAATCAAAATTACATAAAATCTGTGCTCAGCTAACTAGGTCCACTGGTGTGCATTAAGCTTTTAAGCTGTTCTCTGGTGGGAATGGAGCATGAAGCCATGTATCCAACTGAGACACAGGCCTCGGGAAACAATGTGTGGCAACTTGCAAAGTCTATTTTAAAAAATGATAATAATAAAATGACGGATTTCACTAGCATAAATTCTCGAGGCATTTGAGTAAGCAGTTATGCACTTCTGGACATTTTATTTATTCACAGCTTAATTGTATTTGTATTTCACTTCAATTATAGACTGCTCAATGGCCAGTGAAGACTGAGAAGGGGGTGGGCGGGGAGCCTAACTGAATACAGTGAAATGTACTTTATGCAAACCTGCACAGGTAAACTCAAATTAACTTGCAGTGCTGTACATGATTACCTGGGCGTAAGTCCCACTGTGCTCAACAGAAGGTACTTCTGAAAAGACATGCTCAGAAATGGAGATGTTAATGTTAATAATAAGAATAAGAATAAAGAATAAAAATGAGAGAGCAAAACACAATCATACAATGGCTTTAGTGTACATGAAAATACCAAGCAGAGTTAAGGAAGCATGCTAAAATCTTTGGTGAATAGATGCCTGAAAGCTGGGGAGCTGTGTACTCTCAACATCCTGGTATACAGGTGTCTTGCGTAATACAAGGAGAAATCTGCTGGATCACAATACGGATGCACCTGAAGGATCACATCATTCCTCCATATGCCAGGAGAGGTCTACAGCCATTCAACATACCTACCTAATGATGTCATCTGTACATTACCTGCATCTGATATTTGCATAGCAGGAACACAAAGCAACAGCACCAGGCTCTATGTGCTATTGCATGGGTAGGCAAACTAAGGCCCGGGGGCTGGATCTGGCCCAATCACCTTCTAAATCCGGCCTGCGAACGGTCCGGGAATCAGCATGTTTTTACATGAGTAGAATGTGCCCTTTTATTTAAAATGCATCTCTGGGTTATTTGTGGGGCCTGCCTGGTGTTTTTACATGAGTAGAATGTGTGCTTTTATTTAAAATGCATCTCTGTGTTATATGTGGGGCATAGGAATTCGTTCTTTCCCACCCCCAAAATATAGTCCGGCCCCCCACAAGGTCTGAGGGACAGTGGACCGGCCCCCTGCTGGAAAAGTTTGCTGACCCCTGTTCTATTGAAATAGAATCACAGGCTCACTTGCGGCCAGTTGATACTGGGGCCGTTCCCCTCTGCCTTTCCCTCCAAGTATTCTAAAGCAAAAAGACAGCACAGACGATATCAGTTTTAATCTTCTGCGGCCTAAAAGCAGGTCCCTAAGAACCACTGTCTAAAACATAATTATATTTCCTTCCCCACAATTTCATTACATGGTTCATTAGGTTATTGCCATTGTAATTTCTGTAATTGTGAATGCCCTTCATGTCCTTGAAGGATTGCAACTGTGCTTCAGCATGCCTCTGGTACCTTGCGAAGTGAATCCATGAATGACATGGAACGAGTGCATTCAAGTCTTCCATGTAACAGTCCTCGCTGGCTCTGCTCTTTCCTAAGCACAATCTCTTCCTCATCCTTGGTTATCATCTATCCTCTCTGGCTATATGTCAGGCTGCAGGTTATTCTTTCCTGCTTGCTTCTTCCAAATTAGCATATTATTTTTTTTGCGTTCTTCACCCATATCTCTTTTCAAGCAGACAATCTACTAGGTCTCTTCTATCTCTGTGATACCAGTGAGTTATTTATACCTACTTTTTTGCTCCCTCCATTTTTATTTTATTTTTTTAACTATATGGCATCAGTACACAAAATAAACGTTGAATAGTTATATAAAATAAAGCTATTCTATATCCACCTTATCTTCCTCTGCTTTTTGTCTCTTTACATCTATCAAATGGTGCTTCCTACCTTGGTTCAAGGTTGCTTTTGGAATATCTATCATGGCCTTTTTATGTGTACCAAGAGAGAAGGTATTATCCTTTTTATGATTAATGTAACCTGAGGTTTGCAAAGAGTTGCTTGGAATAGAATCAAGGTCAAAACACTCTTACCCACTCAAAAGATCCCTGCTTACTTAAATAACTCTCTCTCATTCTCTCTTGTTACCACTTATGATGAGAATGCTCTTCAAAAACACCACAGTCCATGCCATCCCCTTTCTTTAAATTCCTCCTCCCAAACAACATTTTCTATGAAAGCTTCAACTGAATCCCCATAGTTTTTATCATCAAATGAAATAAAAGTTTATAACAACAACACATTTAGGACTGTAACACTTAAATTAACACTTACCTGCAGCAAGTCCCATTGAACTCAGTTGGGCTGACTTCTGGGTAGATATTTACAGGATAGTACTGTTCATCTGGGAAGGCGCAACACATGGTTTTGATGGGAACTGCATCTGACATGACACAGTAACATCTAATCTGTAACTGCTTCTTATCAGATGTCTACACAGAGATTCAGTTGCTGAATCTTGGCTAGTCAGAAAGAATCTGTGTGGCCAGGGGTGCCAACTTGAATAAAATAGGGGGGTCAAGTAAGCTGTACCCCGCATAATCAATCACATGATGTGACACATGCACATCTTTTGAATGGCAATGCCCATGTCAGGAATGAGCCAGCTCAAAGCGAAGGTTTGCAACCAACTGCAGAAAGCAGCCAGGAATAGAGAGGCTTTGATGACAGGCAGGGGGGAGCCAGCAGCTGCAGAATTCAGCTCTTCCTGACCTTGATGGGAAAGCTGATAAGGCAGTAGCTGAGAGCGGGCTAGAACGTAGTCAAAGCTCGCCGGAAGCACAATCAGGTGCGAAAGAGCTCAGAGATAGCCTCTCAGAAAAGGAGGAGGTGGGAGCTAATCCACCAAGTCTGAGGAGTCGGCAGATGGGAGGGTTGCAAGACAGGAAGCAAAACAAGAGACATAAGGTTCGTAAGTTCAATTGCTTCTGGCCACGCCGGAAGGCATCTTCAGAAGGGTCATCTTGAGTGATGATGCCGTAGGCTTTGTTAGAGCCGTCTGGAACTATCTGTTTATTTTTGTAATAAATCCTTTTTAATTAGCTATGCTTACTGTGTTATCAAGCTGCGAACCTGGACTCCTGACAGCCTATCAACTGGGGGGGGGGGGCTCAAATATTTTATTGGGGGGGCTGAAGGGACCTCGGCCCCTAGGAGTTGGCTCCTATGTGTGTGGCAGCATTAACCCATCCTTTGGCTGGATCCCTACCCAGCAAGGGATTCTGGTTGACTGAGCCTGTGATTCCCTCTCTAGGCAGATGGTTAATCAAATCTGACTGACTTATTAGATCAAATAATCGAATGGAATCTGCATAATTGATGTAGTCTGTCTACTTTTTCCTGCCCATAGTGAGCATGTAGAAATTTACTTTGTGGTTCGCAATTGAATGTGAGAGTTTGATGTGTGGTGATCTAAGGTTCTTGAATATAAATCAGAGAATGGGGCTTGCTTTATTTTTTTTCTCCCCAAAAATTTACATCCTAATTCTTTGTACAGAAAAGATGAAGCCATAACCATTGTTGGGAAGACTGATGCTTCATTCTCTTTCTTCTGCTTGGAAATAGCCCAAAATTTGGGCTCCTGTAATTAAGGGAACAAAGTGCCTTCAGTGTTTTCTTTTCTTCTTCTTTTTCTGCCGAGCATATCATATTTCAGGCTTTTCACACAATCATTTGAAATCATGACAAGGACAAGGTCACTTCTAAAATTGGCTTGCGTTTCACTTTATAGCATGGCTCAAATGAATGGCCCATTTAAACAAATGACAAAAACAGACTGCCAGCCTTTTGGAGCATTGTCGAAAACTCCGGCTTGTTAGCATTCATTTCAAGCATCTGTAAGTAATTTCTAGCTGGTGGTAAAATGGAGGTTTGAAGAAAATGGTATTAGAAACATTTATTCTTTCTGAACAAGGAGCTTTCAAAATATTATTTACTTAAAACAAAGGTTATTGATGCCACCCATTGAATCACATCCATTTATTAGCACTTACGCAGGAGATTCCTAAATTCCAAGAGCCAGTGTCAAAAAATGCAAGTCATAAGGATCAATAGGTTTGGCTATCGAGGCACCTTTCAGAAGCTGTGGCCTTTTCTTAAACTGCCAGTTGTATGAGTGATTGTTGGCACTTGGGAAGAAGGGGCATCAGATCCCACAAATAAAATCAATCAGTCAATCCATATTTATTGCGGTCAAAGACCAGACAGCAGAATTAACAACAGCCGCATATACTGCATCAGCACCAAGGAGCGGATGCAGTAGATGAAACTGAAAATTCCCTGTAAACTTATTTGCAATAAAAATAACACACCTTCAGCTAAAATCTATTGTCAAGCCTTTAGGGAATCCTATCTCTCTCATGGTGGGATGCCAAGAAGCAGAAAAACAAGAAGAGTTCTTACCAAGTAGTTTATTCAATATTCACAGAGAGAAACGAAGGAATGCGGTATTTCTTAGATAATGGCATTGCTCCAAGTAAAGTTCCAACCTCTCAGTCCCTCCTATTTTATGTCACCCCTGCACTAGCTGATCTGTACTTTCTGCCTCTATGATTTCTGTTCTAGTACCCTCAAGGCACGCCTGGTTCTGGGAGAAAGGGGGGGGGTCAGGAATGCTTTCAAGAGACACTGAGTCTGTTAGCTGTCTCTCCCCTGGTCTTCTTCTTCCTGCTACTCTCCCAATATTTCCCAGCTTCTCCCCTCTGCAGCCTCAACTATGACCTTCTGCAAACCACTGTTCTAAATCTATACTGTCCTCCTCTTCTCAGGAAAGTGCAGGAAGAGAGGGAAGCAGTTCCCACCATCCTCCTCAGTCCAGCCCATGACATCTATGTTCCAGAGTTTAAAATCCATACTCATTCATCGACCATCGCTGTCACCACAGTCTGTCTTGTCCTTGTTGCCATAAAACAGAATCATGCAACAGGCCTGGTGGTATTCAGATCTTTGTCAGCAAGAAGGTATTTAATGTAGGTTTCCTCTGGGTGGCCAGCTAGTTTCCTCCGAATGGCTGAATCTGCTCCCTTCGCTACGGCAGGCAATATAGAAGAGCATGCCCAATGGATTCAATCTCGACAGAATTACGTGGACATAATCTCTGTACAACTAGGTTATCATGACATCTGCCCTCTCATAATGCAGAAGGGAGGACATTAAAGTGGGCTCTGGAAAATGCCCAACTGTGTTTACAGTTGTCCAAATAAAATATTGGACTCAAAATTTTTGATTGACTGACCGATTTGCATGGCAGGATAGTACTTTCATCTGTTTCCCTTAATCACATTTATGAGAGAATCACATGGGGATGCTGACCTCCCTTCAGCTGTATTCCTGGGCCTACCAGCAGGATTGGGATGACAGGAGCTCCATGTGATTTAGGTGCAGTGGTGGGGCCACCAGATTGCCTCCATCATTGCACTAACACTGCATTAACCTTCCCACTGCATTGCCCCTCTCCCAGTAATCCAGTGATGCAATTGTTGGGAGGACAGGTCCGTGGGAGTGCCCGTTCCACCTGTCTGTCCCTGGAATGAAACCTTGCTTTATACACTGTTGGGATACTGCCAGGGAGACGGAGCCATCAGGCAGGCCTCCAAGTCATCTCCGGACAATCACCAGTCTCCCGTAGAACAGCATCAGTCCATTAGCGACATGAGCCTCAGAGATATTTGAAGACTCGTGCACGCCCTTTCTGCAGTCTCCACAATGAAAGACGCTGACAGGAGAGCATATTTACAGCTTTATTCAATGTAGATCAGAACAAAGGAAAAACATGACTGCTTGCCTCCATGTCCAGGAAAACAACCAGAACAAAAGCTATATACAAAACAGAAACTCCCAGTGAGCAGGAAGTAAACAGGCATGTGACACACATCAGCCTGTTCCCTTTTTAAGGTGGAACGGAAATATCCTAACATACACATCCTTGCATTTCCGCATCCTTGCCTCATTGGGATATGGATTAGCTATTTACACTGATAGTGTGACAGGGACTGGAGGAATGCTGGAGAGCGCCCCCCCTCTCCTGAACCTCCCCAAGAAAAGGGGGACAGTATAGATCAGGGGTCAGCAAACTTTTTCAACAGGGGGCCGGTCCACTGTGCCTCAGACCTTGTGGGGGGCCGGACTATTTTTTTTTGGGGGGGGGGAAATGAACAAATTCCTATGCCCCACAAATAACCCAGAGGTGCATTTTAAATAAAAGCACACATTCTACTCATGTAAAAACACCAGGCAGGCCCCACAAATAACCCAGAGATGCATTTTACATAAAAGGACACATTCTACTCATGTAAAGACATGCTGATTCCTGGACCATCCATGGGCCGGATTTAGAAGGCGATTGGGCCAGATCCGGCCCCTGGGCCTTAGTTTGCCTACCCATGATATAGATTTACAACGGTGGTTTGCAGAGGGTCACAGCTCAGAGACAGAAGAGGGGCAAGCTGGGAGATAATGGGAGAAGCAGAACAGGAACAGCTGGCTGACACGTTATCACTAGAGAGCATTCCAGACCCCCCCCCCTTCTCCCAGAACCCGGGGAGCAGAGAAAGTAGACCAGAGAGCTAAGATACAATTGGCCTAGGCAGCCACCATAAAATGGGTGGAACTCTTGACAATTGAGAAGGGAAAGGGGGGAGGATATTACTCAGAGCAATGCCATTACAAAAGAGGCTGCATTTCTATGGCTTTCTTTGTGAATATTGAATAAAAGGCATTGGTAAGTGTTATGTAGTGAAGTTCTCAGCCTGGGCCAGCAGGGGGATACTGTTGATAGTTCAGGTCCACATATGCAAATAAGGGATCGAAAGTGACGTTCAGTGATTGGATAGTTACAGAAAGTTGTTACAGTTACGTTGTACTGGAGTTCTATATAAGCAGGCTGGCTGAACCCTTCAGTTCAGTTCTGTTCTGGCCTCTGAATAAACAAGAGCTGTTTGAAGAATCGCTGTGTTGTCTGATATGTTCACCCACAACTTAACAGTAAGAGCTTCTTATAAAATTACTGGCAGCCTGCCTAGAGGGAGGGGGATCAGATTCCCTGAAGCCTGAGATGGTGTTGGGCAGCTCCTTGGACAATATGCCCTCAGCGGCCCATCCCTCCAGGTAGAACCATCTCCTTGTTACTGTCTCCACTATCTGTCTCCTCCTTGGTCCAATGTACACCATTGCCCAGAAGAAGAGGACAAAGCTGATGGAGGCTGCTACTCCATCTCCTTGCTCTTGCCATTGGAGATCATGACATTGGAGATCAATGATAATTGGAGCAAGTGAACAGGCAGCAACAGCAAAGCAAAGATCATGAAAATTAATCAATAAAGAAGTAAACTGAGCTTAACTGAGCTTTAAAAGTGGGAGCATACAATTCTGGTCTACTAGTTTAAATCCTAAAAACTAGATCCAAAAAAAGGGATGGGGGAACACTCATTGGACGTGATGACACATGCAGTAAAGAACATTGCTGTCTTTAGTATATAATTTCCTTGCATATAATATAATTTCCTTGCAGAGTTCAATAACAGCCCTTAGCTGCATATTCATTAATGAAAGTTTTGGCAGGTATAAACTGAACGTGCATCCAATGATGGAATCAGAAGCCAGCAAAATGGAGCTCTCTTTATTGTTATTATTGGATTATTCATATCTCAGTTAAGCTTCCTCTGAAGTAATTAAAGGCTAAGGCATTCATCTAGAGGATAAATCATTCCAGCAAAAATAGCAAGATTAATATATGAGAGTAGGAAGGAGCCGAGAAGCGGGGGGTTAACTACGCAAATAGATAAGTTGTTTGACTTATTTATATTTTTTCTATTAGGCATTAGATGGTACAAAGGATTATGGAAATTACTTGGGATAAGAGATGATGAATACTGTCTTCTAGTGTCAAATGACTTTCAGGACAGAAGTTAATTGAACTGTTTATCAAAGTGTAAGGTCATAGGCAACATTACAGTTAGAGGACTTTGACATAAAATGAGAAGGCGGTTTTATGTCCAACCAAAAAAACACAGTACTGTAATTTTATTTATTCTTTTTAATTTTTAATACATTTTATAATCAAACAAGACACTACAAAAATACTTTGTATAAGTTTGCCAACATGGGGTTATTTATTCTCTGTGGATACCACCTTTTCCTCTTTCCTCACATGAACATCCTTCTGGAGTCCATCATCTCTTACCTTCACAGAAAGTGGCATGCTGAAGAATATCCAGGAGTATCTTAGCACCAAGGCAGCACCCTATCATCTCACATGAACAGCACATTTTAGCTGGGATGCTCTGGCAATAAAACAACCCTTTGTACAGGGATTGTGAGGGACTGTGGGGAAGGATTGTGAAGCGGTACAGAGATCACAAAACAGTACGGAATGAAGAGTGCCGTGACAGTTACTGCAGCTTACTAAGCAAAACCAAAATATATGGAGATAAGTGAGGTGACGTTTTAACAAAAGGTATGTTAAGCAGGCAATCTGTCCGTGGCAAAGGATTTATATTGTTCTGAGTTTGGGGGCGGGGGAGGCTGTATGTCTGAGTTCCTTCCAATCCCGGGATCTAGCAGGGATTCAAATTTCTGGAATAGCCAAACTAGTTTGGCTTGGTTATATCTGGTATCTGAGAAGTGTGCATGCACACGAAAGCTTATACCCAGAACAAACTTTGTTGGTGCTACTGGACAATTTTCTTACTTCTCATTTTTTTTATTTATTTAGTTTGGCTTGGGTAATGGCCCGAGTATGAGTTGTTAAGGTAACAAAGGAAACAGCTCTGTGCCAGAGGAAAAAAATGGGTGGGGCCTCTCCATCAACTGTCTAGTTATTAGTTAGAAAGACAAAGAGTTGAGTTGTGTGAGTGAGTGAGTGAGCAAGAAGCTGCAGACTGCAGGCTGGGCAGTGGAGAGATGGAGCCTTGCCTGATTATTTCTGCTGTGGCTATGGGAGAAGCAAGACCATCATTGGGAGTTACTGCTATGAGACCCTACATCGTAGGCTCAGGTTGTATATACGTGTAAATAAACCATATATCATCAAGATATCACCGTCTCTGCTGTTCATCATTCTGGGGAAACTGAACCCTGGATAAACGCCTGGAACCCCTGGAATTTCTCACCTCTTGAAGATTAGGGTGATGTGTATCTATACCTTTTTTAATCGGTGTACAAAAAAATTGTTAAAAGCATACAATCAATAAAATCAATTAATATTAATCATAAAAGCGGAAAACTACCTTAAATATATATGAGGAAAAACCAGTAGGTCTGTGTAAGCTGCATTGAAAAGTCTTGACCTCTGTGTCATGTAAACTGCTAATCTATTAGACTTGGTAATTAAGGATAAAACTTTAATATCACAAGTGGTCTGTCAGCCAGGGACTGGCATTACCATTCAATAATTAGAAAAAGATGAGGAACTGTGATCTGAACCAAAGTCCACTAGAAGTAATTTGCTGCACATCTCTTGTGAGTTTATTATTTTTTTAATAAAAGAAAACCCACCTTGATTATATATTTAATCTCCAAACCAAGCAGTTTGCTTATGCTATCAAACTTTGTGGAGATTTAACTTTACACAACTGAGCAAAGTCAGATGGAGTTCTCAGAGATCGAACATCAAAGACTTTCTCACATGTACTTTCCCAATGGGTAGAAAGTTGATAAGAGGGGATTCTTGTGGCTTTCATTTACTTCACAATTCAAATATAGTGCAGCTGGGGACCGAATCTGCATCCTATTTACTAGTAGGTCATCTGGGGAATTAAAGATTTGGAAGGGTGATAAGAGTTTATCACACCAGAACAGTCCCTGCTTCCAAGGCAAAGGACAAGCATGCTAGCAAAGAATACTTTAGGGAAAAGTTGTTGGCCTGTTTTTAAGAGAAGAAAATGGAGCCAAATTGCCCCTTTGAGACTGTATAGGAACTTAAGCTTCTGGTAGTGCCAAAGTTTGAAACTGGTGGTGATGGGTGTTGCAGAAGTAGATATAATGGTTTGCCCACTGAGCTTATTACAAATCGAGTCCAAACTCCACAGAAGTTCAGGCATGACTCATAATGAGCTTTCCCTGAGCCATCACTCTGCCACTACTAGGATTCCACATCTCTTTCCTTAAAATTTGGCAATGTAGATTGCCAAAGTGGTTGATATTGCCAGAGTGGTTGATATAGACCCCCACAAACATCGGGTTGATGGGACTGGACAGTGTTGACAGAGCAACAGGAGCTCACCCTGTCAAACTGCCGACCTTCTAATCACCAAGCGCAAGAGGCTCAGTGGTTTAGACCACAGCGCCACCCGTGTCCTGCCAACCTAGCAGTTCAAAAGCATACCAATGCAAGTAGATAGATAGGGACCGCTGCAGCGGGAAGGTAAACGGCGTTTCCATGCACTCTGGTTTCCATCACTGTGTCCAGTTGTAGCAGGAGCGGTTTAGTCATGCTGGCCACATGACCCGGAAAGCTGTCTGTGGTCAAACACCAGCTCCCTCAGCCTGAAAGCAAGATGAGCGCTGCAACCCCATAGTCACCTTTGACTGGACTTAACCAGTCAACTTACCTTTACCTTTTTTTGTGTCACCATTATATCACATCAGTACGCGGGTGGCACTGTGGTCTAAACCACTGAGCCTCTTGGGCTTGCTGATCAGGAGGTTGGCGGTTCAAACCCCCACAACGGGGTGAGCGCCCGTTGCTCTGTCCCAGCTCCAGTGCAAGTTTACTACTATAATTAGTATAAAAATTTGAATACTGCCCTTCATCCAAAGACCACAGGACAGTTCACAACATGACAACATGAAAACACAAAATTTCATGGTCATGGGTTTGAGCCACACACTGGGCAAAAATTCTGGTATTGTAGGGGGTTGGGCTAGATGACCCTCATGGTCCCTTTCAAAGTCGATTCCCTGATTCTCTGAAACCTATATCCCCCCTCCCATGGGTTTCATCTATTCTTTCACACATCACATTTGTGCACATGCAAACACCATTCTGCCTCAACCACATTTGAAACCTCCCATGTACTCACACAAACATATACCAGCCGATATCCAAAAGATGACATCCATTCACATTTGTGCCCTGACTGCAATTCACAAATATCCACTGGCTTCTGTTGACTGTCTTCCAAAGGTGAACTTCCATCAGCCGACATCCACAAACATCAATCTGCTTTAGCCTTGTAGCCTCCACCAACTTCTGAATCCAAAGCCACTGGTGTCCATCCACCAACATCTGCCAGCTTCTCTTAGGTCCATCATGAGACATCCACCAGTTTCCAATGACAGATACCAGCAGCCTTCAAGCAAGCAAACTTGCCTTATTATCACTCCCTAGCATCCCACTGCCAGAGGATTGCCTCCTTCCATTCACCAGTTTGCCTCCTCCAAGTGGAAGAAACCTGGGCGGTGCTGAATGTCACATCCATTGCCAGGTGTGTCCTGCTGGAAATAGAAAAAGGGCTTTCCCCTTGGCCTGCCTTTATATCCACTCAGTTGCCAAGTGCTTTTGTGACATCACAAGAAAACCACAGCCAATGGCAACAGCTGGGGAAGCATTGTCTTCATTGCTTTGAGCCTCACAATGGTGGGTGGACCTATCAGTGATTGTGTGCACACAGGTGGTGCTGTGGTCTAAACCACTAAGCCTCTTGGGCTTCCCAATTAGAACGTTGGTGGTTTGAATCCACGTGACTTCATGAGCTCTGGTTGCTCTGTCCCAGCTCCTGCCAACCTAGTAGTTTGAAAGCATGCCAGTGCAAGTAGATAAATAGGTACCGCTGCGGTAGGAAGTTAAATGGCATTTCCGTACTCTCTGGTTTCCATCATGGTGTTCTGTTGTGCCAGAAGCGGTTTAGTCCTGCTGGCCTCATGATCCAGAAAGCTGTCTGTGGACAAACGTCGGCTCCCTTGGCCTGAAAGCGAAATGAGTGCCTTTGACTGGACTTAACCATCCATGGGTCCTTTACCTTTATTTTACAGTGGGTAAATAAAGAAAATAGGGTCAAGGGGTCCTGTGTTGGAAGAAAAGTTTATGAGGTATTGTCAGGGAACTGCCATTGGAAGGACAGGAGGTGCAAAGGCTCACTGAGGTTGAGAAAGACGTAG
>JAXCMG010000024.1:7937975-7949121 GCA_034642415.1 Podarcis siculus | reverse complement strand
AAGAAAGAAAGAAAGAAAGAAAGAAAGAAAGAAAGAAAGAAAGAAAGAAAGAGTTGCAAAGTTTCACTTTTTAAACAATTACAGTATTTGTTACAGTATCCAAAGAATAATTCCCACATCCCTCCTTCACTCCCCCAAAGATGCCAAGATATAAAAGCAAGCTACCTTCAAAGAGCTTTAAAGTAGTTTTTCCAAGGAGATTTTGGGTTTCGGTTGGTGACGACTTTGTAAATTCATCAAGGGGCCAATGAACTCAGAAGTTTGGGAAGCTCTGCTGTAGATGTTGTGGGGCTTCAGTTCTCATCACATATACATTCAAGACGACAGTTTCATGGGAATTGAGCAGAGCCCAGTGACATCACAGTTCCTTGCAGTACAAGGGCGATGTCACACAATAAAAATAGGCCCTCCCACCTCCTTCCCAAAGCTGGGAAAATGCTAACTAGGCTTTGGGAAGGAGGTGGGAGGGCTCTAGGATCTTGTCAGAGCCTCATGCTCCCTTCCCAAAGTTCAGAGCCTTGTCTCAGCATCCCGTTCATGTGCACTGCTCACATAGCTCAAACTTCACCGGTCTACTTTGCTTGTAAGGTCCACTGGGTTTGATGGAATTATTATCAAATGGCATGATTTTTTTAAAGTATAAGGGAATAGCAACTATTCTTGGCAAGCAAAAGTAATTATTTTCTGACTTAAATGTGACACACACAAACACACACACACAATGCTATGTCATCTAGAGGGAAACTTTTAAAAACCAGGGAAAATAAGGAGGGAAACAAGGAGGAGGAATCTCTGGTGCAACATTAGAAGGAAAACAGTTCAGGAGACATGGAATGAGATTGCAGCCACAAGTGGACCCTAGACTGCAGATTGCCCCCAGTGCATTAGCCCTATGCACAGAGGGAGCAAGTAAATTGGGCTACTCTGAATATACTGACATCTGTAGCAGCCACAGCACAGAAGGTGGTGCCCTGATACAGCTTCATCAGCAAATAGAGGCAGCTTCAGTCTCTCACGTGCCACATCAGTTGTGCCTATTAATTTGAATTTCTAGCCCACTGTAGGCACATTAAGCCCATTAAAACATAGCCAGTGACTATTCAGTGCATTATAGCACTCTCATGGCTGCAGAAGAAAGGCAGAAAGGAGCCTGACTCTCTGAACTGAATGACATAATTGTTGAGGGAAATGCAATCATAATGTGCTGCCCCCTTCCCAGTTCTCCTTGCTACATCATTAAGATTAGGTTCACTTAGACTACAGTAATGCAGCTCCATCTATAATGCAGCCAAATGTCTACAGTCCCATCACCAGGATATTCTCCCTTAGACCAATGATACGTTCTGCAATTGCTTTGTACAATCCTTCAATGTAGTACCAGGTGACAGCAGCTGAGATCACTGTCCCACCTGCCCCCCCCCCCCCCCGGCCACACGCACATTTTAAATTATAGATATGCAAAGGTAAAAGTAAAGGACCCACGGATGGTTAAGTCCAGTCAAAGACGACTATGGGGTACTAAACTGCTTCTGGCACAACGAAACACTGTGACGGAAACCGGAGCGCACAGAAACACCGTTTACCTTCCTGCCACAATGGTACCTATTTATCTACTTGCACTGGCGTGTTTTTGAACTGCTAGGTTGGCAGGAGCTGAGGCAGAGCAATGGGAGCTCACCCCATCATGTGGATTAAAACCACCAACCTTCCGCTCAGCAAGCAGGCTCAGTGGTATGGACCACAGCGCCACCCGCTACACGTACAAAAAAACCTCATAAATACATACTATATAAACTATCACAAGGCACTACAAAACAAGTTTACTCATAATACTTCGGTGACCAATTCATAACCTTTCTGGTTTTTCATATTGTGTACAAAATAACTCAATGATCTAGACTCATCACAATATAGTCACACCAATAAAGCAAATACTCTATACATGTTAATACCCATATTAAATTGTCCTTTTGTATAATAAATAAATGGCATCCAATGCTGCTCAGGGCTTGTTTTTTTTTGTTTACTTCACATGACTGAACCGTTTTTGTTAGTTTACCTATTGATGCAACACATTCTATAGGTTGTTAGTCCTTTCCTTTCCAGAAACTTTCTGTTTCTATCCAATCCTGTTCAAGCAATGACCAGCATTTTGTTTATTGTTCCAATAAGACCTCCAGAGGAAACGGGCAAGAATTTTTCTTTTATAGAAGAAAGTACATGGATGGATGGATGGAGAGATGGGCCAACAGATATCTATTTTCCAAGATACAGTTCTTGAGGCAAAGGAGTGGTGACGTTTGACAGGTTTTAAATCTGCCCATTTGTGGTAATTCTGACAGCCAAAAGTTCCAGCAATGAAGTGTACCTGAAAATGAAAAGTACTGCCATCTGTTCTCTGCAGTCAATAAGAAGGCAGGTTTCCAAATACTGATCTCATCTCCTCCAGTGTCAACAGAATTTCCTAAGATTTAATGAAGGACAGATTTTGCCCTGGAATACATGTGTGGCACATTGTCGCTCGTCGTTTCTAAAAATTTGCTAATAGCTGTAAACGCAAATGAAGTCATTTGTGATTACGAAACCAATGTTATCAGAGTCAAATTTATGTTCTCCTCTAGGGCACTCAAATGGGAGGCTGATGACTGGAGAGACAGAGACATTCTCAGTGTTTTCATGCCACGGCGGTTGTACCACTATAATCTTATATATCACTTGTTGTGTACTTTAACACATTGCTGCACTTTGAGCATCAATGGGAAAAAGGAATGACAAACAGATCCCACCCAGCTCTAATCTTGAGATGTGCATATAAAACATCTTGCTTTCATCTGGTTAACTAAGCATAAAATTATTAGAGTATCAAACATGATAATCTCTCATCACACTTGTTAAGATACAGCTCCACAGTTTTCTAGATTATTCATTCCGTTAGTACTGATAAAATAAATATCTGGGAACAATTCCATATGCCGCTTTCCTTCACAAGAGCACCTTCTATTCAATAGCATTCCCAAGGAAGAGAAGATATTTGGAGAAATTTGAACTAAAACGCTGGTGATTTTTCAGGACACCTTAAATATATATATATATCATGCACACAAATTGTGGAAATGTGGGGAACCCGACTTAACATTAGAAAACTGAGGAACTGAAAGAAAACAGAATTTTTATTTTTTATTTTTTTATAATAATATTTATTAAAATTTTAAAGGTACAACAAAAAAAGAAGAAAAAACAAACAAAAAACACCAACAAAAATATCGAGAAAAATAGAATCAATCAAACAACAAAAAAGAAAATACACAAAATTACAATAAACCTTATTAACTTAGCTTCATAAGCTTGTTTCTTTGACCTCCTCACACCTCCCTTTATTGTGTTCTGCTTCAATTAGCTATTTCAGCAAATCCTTTCCATCTTTCCCCAATTTATAACCATTAATTTATCTTAACATAATATAATTTTACTTTCCCTCCTCTCCTTCAACAATCTATTTAACTTAAATCCTTTATGATATTTATGCAAAAGTCACATAGTTTCTTTCCAGCCTCCTTCTAAACTTCCTCAATTTTGCTATATTTCTGTAGGTAAACTTTAAATTTCTTCCAGTCTTCTTCCACCGACTCTTCTCCCTGGTCCCGGATTCTGCCCGTCATTTCGGCCATTTCCATAAGGTCCATCACCTTCATCTGCCATTCTTCCCGGGTGGGTAGATCTTGCGTCTTCCATGAAAGAAAACAGAATTGACCAATTCCTCCTTCCCCAATCCCATAAATGGAAGCTGGCATACTGAAGAAAAGCACTTGCAGACTTAGGGCAGATCCATACCATACAATTAAAGCACACCCAATGCAGGCTGAAATCCCATGGTTTCTGCCCCAAAAATATTGGGAACTGTACTTTGTTAAGGGTGCTGGTAACCTTGGTGTTAGCAGCACCATGCTCTAACCAACTCAAGCCCCATCGTTATATGGAAAAGAAGCAAAACAACCAGCCAATTTGACCTGTGGGGAAATTCCTTATTGATTCCCCAAATGAGGCCCAGATCCTGTTTGAGCAAAGCGAATCCCCTTCGTCACTCCAATAAAAATGTTTTTGGCTGCAGCCTTATGTAACAGAACATCCTGTCTCTAGTTAATTGTGGCACTCAGTGATGTCCCAGAGGAAAAATGGGGAGAACCACAACCATCTGCAAAAAGGGAAGGGAAAAGGCCTGGCTGGCCAATGAGTTACAACAGAAGCCACCAGACTGCTATGGCATGCATGAGTCTGATAAGGGACAAATGTATTCAAATTCCTTAAAAGGATTATCGGCCCCTGTAGCTGCTGCTGATCTCTGTAGCTTGTTGGTATTTGCAGATCAGCCTTTCTACACTAAGAAAGCCCAGCAGCCTCGGAAGCCAGGCACAGAATGCTGCATATTTGCGAGCGTAACCAAATCAATATTTAGAAACATGTCTGAGAACTGTCTTCATATTATGATTACTAGTCAAATCTGTTAGGAGGATGATAAGTTTATCTGGATCTTTTTTTGATAATCACCTGAGTGGTTCTTCAGTGAAAGTCTTGAAAACAAAAACATTACAAATCAGCAGTGGACCTCTAGACACTACACATGAAGTCCTATTGCCCCCGGGATACATCCCAGAAGCCATATAATGCATAAGGTTGCTCTCTTTCAGAGGTGTGTGAGAGAGAGCGCTCTGACATTAGTAAGGGAGACTAATGATTGAACTACATTAGTGTTGTTGTTTTTTAAGCGTTTTAAATACATTATAACACCACGACACCAGATGGCGCTGTAGAGTTCCGTCTTTTGGCAACGTGATTTCCCATTATGATGTTTACAACGTGTTTTCCTGAAACTTTTTTTTTTAATGTGTCTAAAGGCAAAGGTAAAGGACCCCTGACAGTTAAGTCCAGTCGCGAATGACTCTGGGGTTGCGGCGCTCATCTCGCTTTACTGGCTGAGGGAACCAACATTTGTCTGCAGAGTTTTTCCGGGTCATGTGGCCAGCATGACTAAGCCGCTTCTGGCATAACAAGAGCAGTGCATGGAAACACTGTTTACCTTTCCACCGGAGCGGTACCTATTTATCTACTTGCGCTGGTGTGCTTTTGAACTGCTAGGTTGGCAGGAGTTGGGACCGAGCAACGGGAGCTCACCCTGTCATGGGGATTCAAACCGCTGACCTTCCAATCAGCAAGCCCTAGGCTCAGTGGTTTAGACCACAGCGTCACCCACATTATGTGTCAAGATCCAGCCTAAATGTTCAATTCACTATTCCTGTCTCTGGGGCAACTCCTGTGGCTCTTTCCTTACTAACACCAAAGCACCAATATTGGTAGGGATGGGAAAATAGGCATGCTGAGGACAATAACAGTGAGATCTGGGGTTTCTTTTAACAAAAACTGGAAAAGGATGGATGAGTATTCACTTCTGTCCTGCCAGCAACAGCCCAGCAGGGCATTGGATGAGACGGAGGCGCTCTTTCATCTCTCCCTACACCCAAAGCTTTACGATTTGATGGAAATAAAGATATTACAGCACTGCCCTAACTCAGTGTAGAACCTATTTTCACAAGAATCCTAGCTCACGGCAACCCAAGTGAAAAAGTAATGCATCCGGTAGAGAGGGAGAGTTTCCCCCATTTCCCCCTGACGTGGTCTTGCTGAAAATGCTCCTCCTTGGAGCTGCTATTTGCATCAGGAATAAAGCTTCCAATGGAAGGTGACGATAGTAAGAAACAAGGCTGGAATGAACCAATGAGAAGCAAGACACAATATCAGGCACAGTTATCACCTTGAATTTAACTATTGCCTTCTGTTTGTTACCTATTTTCTTACTCAAACCTGCCACTGATATTTAATTCTTAGCATAGAAGGGAAACTGTTTTGTGCATGCTCACACTGTTATAATGAGAGGGCCTTTTAATCTACTTGAATTCCTTGTTCCTTTAAAATGTTATTTGGTGGTGGGTGTAATTAAGGATTTGTGGGATACATTAATTTTAAATGCTAATCTGCTCTGATCTGTGAAACCTATCAGTGTCTCCTGAGCACCGCATCATTGAATCATGAGAGCTGAGATACGGCACTGCAAGATTGAAGCACTTTTAATTCGGTCTTGTTGACCTTCCAGTGGCAATTTGAGAATGGCTGAAAAATGAACCCTTCAATGATAAGGCTGACTGTCACTGAAATTTAATTGTCCCCAGCGTTGGAGTGATTAGTTTTAGGGCCTTCCCTTGTCAATGCTTGAGCTGGCGTTGGTGGCATCAATAAACAGAATACTTTATCAGCTCTGACAGTTATGCCTGAGAGCTATGATTTAAGATAAACCTGTTTGCTGGAGAGAAACACCTTGGATCCTATTGGTGTTTGGTTTGGTTTTTACTTTTTTGACTTCTAGGAAGTAGTAGTTCTGGTCCAGAGTCTGCTATCCATGCTTCCTGCATCCTTGCAACCAGTAGCTAATTCCTGCGCTTAAAGGTATAAATGGGAAAACAAACAAAATGTCAAGGCTCATTATGGGAGAAAACACCAGACCTTAGTCCATAGCAAATTGAGTGGTGACTTTTAAAAATTATATATATGTATATGAAATCCAGTGTATTTCTACACACTCTGTTAAGCTGCTTAAACTTCAGGTGGATCTACACACAGGGGGAAAAACCCGCTATAAAAAAGTCAGAAATTAGATCAGGGGAAAAACTATGGAAAATCACATAGAATTTCTTTTCTGCTCTCTGGTATCATCTGGTGTGGCATGTTTATATCACATTCAAATGATTGTTTCTTTACTAACATAGCTGAGTCTTTTATGGGGTATAACAGATGCCTCACAGACAGACATATTGCACCATATTCATCACTCCTGATCTAGACATTTGTGCAGAAGAAGCTTGTCCGGTGTGGTGGAGTCGCTGCATTAGCTTTCTGATCACCATTATGCTTACTTAGAGGGAAATGGGAGAAGCCAGGCAGTGTGGAGGTCAGTGCAGGGCAAACACACCAGCAGAGGCAATCTGATATTCCTGCTGGCGGATTTGCACTGCACCAGTCTCCCCACCAAGATCGAATTAAAAGACGCCTGCTTCTTGGGAGAAAAGCAATGACAAACCTAGACAGCATCTTAAAAAGCAGAGACATCACCTTGCCAACAAAGGTCCGTATAGTTAAAGCCATGGTTTTCCCAGTAGTGATGTATGGAAGTGAGAGCTGGACCATAAAGAAGGCTGATCGCTGAAGAATTGATGCTTTTGAATTATGGTGCTGGAGGAGACTCTTGAGAATCCCATGGACTACAGGAAGATCAAACCTCTCCATTCTGAAGGAAATCAGCCCTGAGTGTTCACTGGAAGGACAGATCCTGAAGCTGAGACTCCAATACTTTGGCCACCGCATGAAAAGAGAAAACGCCCTGGAAAAGACCCTGATGTTGGGAAAGATGGAGGGCACAAGGAGAAGGGGACGCAGAGGACTAGATGGTTGGACAGTGTTCTCGAAGCTACCAGCATGAGTTTGACCAAACTGTGGGAGGCAGTGGAAGACAGGAGTGCCTGGCGTGCTCTAGTCCATGGGGTCACAAAGAGTCGGACATGGCTAAACGACTAAACAACAACAACAATCTCCACACCACCTTGGTCCGTCCTGCAACCCACCAGCTTGGAAGTGTAATGGCTCCGTCCACCCCAGAAAGCTGCTTCTCCATCTGTGCTGTGCCCTGAACAATATGGCTCAAGCCCTCTCAACAGTCTCTGCAATAGTCCTTGAAGTGTTGGCCAAGGGTGGTGGTAACTGGGCTCTGCTTCAGAGAGGGACACCATGCAACGATAACTCCAATGAATGGGCTTTGTAGAGCAGTAAGTGCCGTGTGAATACCTCACCTCACTCTTAGTGCTATGTGTATAATTACTCACCGATAAACTTGATCTGAACCACCTCCTTTATTGTTGGGCAGATGAAGGACACCATTAAAATGTATGCAATGCCTCTGGCAGAGCCAGTAAATTATCTGTGCTCTCCTCTGGAGTGTCTAATAAATATAATAAGCATGATGATTAATCTAATCACCGAGTTGATAAGAAGCGGTAAACAATTCAGAATCCAAATGAATGCTTTTTGTCTTTTCTGGGACGGGGGGTGGGAAATTTGATATCTAGTCTGCTCATTTTACCAGCTGGCAGAACAATAGAGTTCCCCGTTTCATTTCTTTAAAAAAAGATGCAATTATAATTGAGATATTCATACAGGTTTCACCAACGAGAAGAAGAAAATTGCAAACGCTTCCCCCTCCCCAAGTCAGCATATACTAAATTAAAATCCATTGTCATAAATTCATTTCAGTTACATTTAATTCCGTGGTATTGTGGCGTGGGCGTTTTTCCTTGGAGTTGCAAATTTCTTATTAAACTCTTTTCCTCCTCCCTCCCCCCCCCCCAAGATCCATCATTCCTCTGGATCACTCGACCACATAAATGGAAGAATACTCCATTTGACACGTGTCTTCCTGATAGTGTAATGAAATCCCAAACCTAATCTTAAGAGCAAAATCCATGTTAACTGTCATGAAATTTCCCTCTCCGCAAAATTTTCATTGGTTTTGCTTTATGGGGTGTTGCTTCAAACTTAGCAGTACATACAATTCAACTGCGGGCCTGGAAGAATTTCAGTTTCAACTGGGAATCCCCCAAGGCAGAAGGGGGCAGGGAGATGCTTTGATGCATTAGGTTGTATCCACAGGCTTGTGAAACTAACCTTCACTGTAGCCTTTGTCATCCTGCACAAAATAAATTCCACAAGCTGGTGTAATCGCTGTGGTATAGGTAAAGGTAAAGGTAAAGGACCCCTGGACGGTTAGGTCCAGTCAAAGGTGACTATGGGGTTGCAGCACTCATCTTGCTTTCAGGCTGAGGGAGCTGGCTTTTGTCCACAGACAGCTTTCCAGGTCATGTGGCCAGCATGACTAAACCGCTCCTGCTACAACTGGACACTGTGATGGAAACCAGAAAGAACGGAAATGCCATTTACCTTCCTGCTGCAGTGGTACCTACTTGCACTGGCATGCTTTCAAACTGCTAGGTTGGCAGGAGCTGGGACACAGCAATGGGAGCTCACCCCGTCGCGGGGATTCAAACCGTAAACGTTTTGAGTGGCAAGCCCAAGAGGCTCAGTGGTTTAGACCACAGCTCCACCCGTGTCCCGAATAAACAAGCACACAATCACTGATAGGTCCACCCGCCATTGTGAGGCTCAAAGCAATGAAGGTGATGCCTCCCCAGCTGTTGCCATTGGCTGTGGGTTTCTTGTGATGTCACAAAAGCACTTGGCAACTGAGTGGATATAAAGGCAGGCCAAGGGGAAAGCCCTTTTCTGTTTCCAGCAGGACACACACCTGGCAATGGATGTGATATTCAGCACTGCCCAGGTTTCTTCCACTTGGAGGAGGCAAACTGGTGAATGGAAGGAGGCAATCCTCTGGTAGTGGGATGCTAGGGAGTGATAATAAGGCAAGTTTGCTTGCTTGAAGGCTGCTTGTATCTGTGGTTGGAAGCTGGTGGATGTCTCATGATGGATGTAACAGAAGCCGGTAGATGTTGGTGGATGGAAGCCAGTGGCATTTGGATTCGGAAGTCAGTGGAGGCAACAAGGCTAAAGCAGACTGATGTTTCTGGATGTTGGCTGATGGAAGTTCACCTTTGGAAGACAGTCAACAGAAGCTAATGGATATTTGTGGATTGCAGCCAGGGCAGAAACGTGAATGGATGTCGGCTGGTATATGTTTGTGTGAGTACATGGGAGGTTTCAAATGTGGTTGAGGCAGAATGGTGTTTGCTTGTGCACAAATGTGATGTGTGAAAGAATAGATGAAACCCATGGGAGGGGGGATATAGGTTTCAGAGAACTGAGTTTGAGAGGGACCATGAGGGTCATCTAGCCCAACCCCTTACAATGCCAGAATCTTTTGCCCAGTGTGGGGCTCAAACCCATGACCCTGAAATTAAGAGTCTCATATATTTTGTGTTTTCATTTTATAACTTTGTGAACTGTCCTGTGGTCTTTGGATGAAGGGCATTATTCAAATTTTAATAGCAGTAATAGTAGTAAACTTGCACTGGAGCTGGGACAGAGCAATGGGAGCTCACCCCGTCACGGGGATTTGAACCGCCAACCTTCTGATCAGCAAGCCCAAGAGGCTCAGTGATTTAGACCACACCGCCACCCGTGTACTGTTGTGATATAATGGTGACACAAAAAGAAAGCTGTAATGCACATGCAGGGCGAGGGTCATTGGTGGCATGCATGCAATCCCACAGAGAGAAAGAGAGCAACTGCAATGCACATTTCAGGAAGAGGACCAAGCAACAACCAGCAACATTCATAATAAATATTTTTGGACAAAGGATATGCATCTTAACACATTCTAAAGCAGGCATAGGCAAACTTGGCCCTCCAGATGTTTTGGGACTACAACTCCCATCATCCCTAGCTAACAGGACCAGTGGTCAGGGATGATGGGAATTGAAGTCTCAAACATCTGGAGGGCCGGAGTTTGCCTATGCCTGTTCTAAAGGCAGTAGCATCAATGATGCAGGTTGTATATTCAAATGAATACATTACTGAGACGAGTTGCCCACTATACTTAATTGAGAGGCACTATTTTGTCTGTGTCCCTATATAATTATCAACTTCTCCTAGTGTCTTTTTTCTTTCATTGCAAGCAGCTGTGGGAAAGGGAAGGGGTTTGGATCAGAGTTGTGGCACTAAGGGATGAGGTTAATGTGGGATGTAAGAATCAGGTGCAGTCAAACACAACATTGCTAGAATAGACATGAAGGTTGTCTCAGTCCTCCAGCCGGAACTTCCTGCTTTCCAGGACTCAGACGAAACTTCCTATGTGTAACTTGAGATGGGCGTGGCCTCTCCTGAAGTATAAGAACTAGAACCACAGGCTGGCGACCATCTTGTCTCTCTTGTCTCTATTGATGCCATCTTAACAACAGCACTACTAAGATGCACCCTTGGCTCCAGGCCAAGAGTGTTGGAATTCTGCCTGGGTCAGAGGAATGTGCCACAGTGTAGGCACCGGCAGATATTCCTTGTCGACCTCCCCGCTTCTCCACTCTGCTGATAAGCAGGC
>JAXCMG010000024.1:7914026-7937965 GCA_034642415.1 Podarcis siculus | reverse complement strand
GCTGCTAGAGCCTTTGCTTGCTGCACCATTGGTGCTTTATGATAACAAAGAGAAGAATAGAGGGGCTTTCTCCCATAAGGAGATAGTCACCACACTTAAACTATGTTCTAACCTTTTAAGTCTGCCTTCTGGGAACCTTTGTGTGAACAGATGATTACTTGTCAGTAAACGTTTTTTATACTTTACAGAAGACTGTGTAGCATCGTATTTTAGGAGGGATTAAACTGGGGAAATACCAGGAAATATTTACAGAGACTCTATCGAGTCTGAGCAAGCTATCTGCTGTGCGTGTGTTTAAAAAGGGGAATGTTAACTCTGCTGATTTTGTTGAACTTGTAAAGACAAGTTTTATATCTTAGACAACATACCCTTCCCCGCATCCCTAAACATTCCCTTTCCCTCATGGTGTTTCCCTGATGCAAATCACATACACGCACATTAGATATTAAACATCGGGGAGTGGGAAGATGCAATGTCCCAGTCTGCACATAAAGGCTTAGTATGAATGAGCAGAGAGTTGACACTCTTTATAGGGAAGGTGTCCAAGGGTGGGTATTCTATCTTACTGAGCAATGTGTGCAACAGTATGAATGTCATTTAGCTGTTGGGAGCTCAGAAAAGATCTAGCACCTGAAGCTCACATATTCTTCCTGAAATAGAGCTTTAAAAAGACGAAAATGTTGTTCCTGTCTTGTTAGATAAAGGGCAGAATATAAATTGGTTTTGATGTTATGAAACCATACTGACCTACATTTAGAAACAGCGCGTGGGTGGCTTATATTGATTTGTTTAATTAGCTAGATATTATGTTTGCTTTTTATTTAACCAAAAATAATAGAGCCTTGAGGCACCTAAAAACAGATTTTATTGTGCCATAAACTTTTGAGATCCTGAGCCCATGTTGCCAGGCTGAGGGAGTATTATTCTCCTTTAGCCTATAGGCATGCACAAGGCTTCAGCGTAGGGAAGGCAGAATCAGTCCATTTGGGTTTCTAATTTTTCCAGTCTTCAGTTTTCCCCTTTCTGTATCAGTTTGTGATTTTTTAAAAAAACCAATCTACATGAAAATTCAGACATATTTTCCATGCACATTTCTCCTATCCACACATTTTTGTGGGACGATTTTGCCTAAAATCCTTTTTCCCCCCTTGCAAGCCATTTCCCCTAATGCAACTGCAACATGATTTTCTCCCCCATCCTTTGTTCAGAGAGAGAGAGAGAGAGAGAGAGAGAGAGAGAGAGAGACTGTTGGGAAAGATCAGAAACCAGGAAGACCAAGTATTCTTAAAAGAACGGAACAACTTTTTCACATATTTGAGAGACCACTGCAAACAGTTGGAATCATTGGCAAGGATACAACGAACACTTGTAAAGTAACATGAATGTTGGATACTATTATTATATAATAGATAGATTACAGTAAAAGATGCAGAAATAAAAATTGGAAATGGAACCCATGGCGGGAAGGAAGGAGGTCTGAAGGTTCGAAAGAACCCTTTTTAAAAAAAGAAATGAAATTGTTATGTTTGTTTTGCACAACCTTTATGTCAAGGTAAAAGGACCCCTGACCATTAGGTCTAGTCGTGGCCGACTCTGGGTTTGCGGAGCTCATCTCGCTTTATTGGCCAAGAGAGCCAGCATACAGCTTCCAGGTCATGTGGCCAGCATGACTAAGCTACTTCTGGCGAACCAGAGCAACGCACGGAAACGCCATTTACCTTCCCACTGGAGCGGTACCTATTTATCTACTTGCACTTGACATGCTAGGTTGGCAAGAGCAGGGACCAAGCAATGGGAGCTCACCCCGTCATGGGGATTCGAACCGCCGACCTTCTGATCGGTAAGTCCTAGACTCTGTGGTTTAACCCACAGCGCCACCCGCGTCCCAACCTTTATGTAAAACCAATTTTAATTTTTTTTAAAAAAGCTAAGGATTCCAGGAGATTTGGGACACTTCACTGCTGAACCCAGATATATAAAAATGGAGAGCCAGTTTCAAAACAGCAGCCACTGCATCGCATCTCATAGCCTGTAACAATCTCCTTCTGTTAGTTTCTACCCAGAATAAATGGAAACAAATCTGACCCCAAAATAGCAATAATCATCACCTTCTTTGTGTGGCTCCTCCTTGAGAGGTCCAGAGGTGGCAATACAAGAATGGGCTCCCCGATTGTGGAATGCTCTCCCCAGGAAGTCTCGCCTGGCACCTTCATTACATATCTTTAGGGCCCAGGCAAAAACATCCCTCTTCTCCCAGGCCTTTAGCTAATTAAACAATCTATGACTTTTTAAGCTAAACATACGTTCTTGTTTTTGCTCATTATTATGTTTTATATATATTGTGTTTTTATATTGCAAACCGCACTGTGATCCTCAGATGAAGAGTGCTATAGAAATTTAATAAAGAAGAAGAAAGGTAGCTTATCTCCACTGAACTGCTGTTGCAGCTCAATCCTGCTGTAGCATTTAGGCCCTGCATTAAAAGGCCTATTGCTACTCCTTTCATTTCGTAGCATTTTCGCCCCACATATGTTTTCTCATAAGACTTTTTGTCTGCTTGCCTGCAAAACATTAGCACAACAATCCCTCTGATGTATTTGTGTCAGGTCTAGACGAGTTGTTTTAAGATTGTTTGCAAATGCTTTGTCAAATATATAAATCATTCTCCATACAAAAAACGGATTCTCTGGGTTTTATTGCCTAGAGGTATATGAATTAGATGAGGAAAGTCTTAAGCAATTGCTCGCAAGACTGATGTTCTATCCTTGTTTTCTCCAGTTCAGGGCAATTTCAATGTAGCAGTAACCAGAAATCAATGTTGCTGCTGCTTCAATTTAAAGCTTTTATTGGTGAAGAGATAGGTACTGTATTACATTGAAATAATCCTTGTTATCTACTACAATCGCTAAGCAAAACTCCACTTCTCTTGTTTAGCTGAGCTAAATATCACACTGACAATCACCGTTCCCTCCTACCTGACCATTACATTTCCACTCCTGAAGTAGCTTCCAAGGTTTTCTGAGCTACAAGTGGAGAAGTAAATACCATGTCTGAGTGGATGTAGCAGCAGGAAACGGGTTAGCTGACTGGTTTCCAACTGCATATTCTTAATGTGCCCCAGACATATTTTGTCTTCCTTTCACCTCAAGATATTATGAAAGAAGTAGTTAACCTACATCTCAGACAATAATGACCGGGAATCAGTGTGTTTTTACATGAGTAGAATGTGTCCTTTTATTTAAAATGCATCTCTGGGTTATTTGTGGGGCCTGCCTGGTGTTTTTACATGAGTAGAATGTGTGGATTTTATTTATTTGTGGGGCATAGGAATTCGTTCATTTGTTTAAAAAAATTCAAAATACAGTCTGGCCCACCACATGGTCTGAGGGACGGTGGACCGGCCCACGGCTGAAAAAGGTTGCTGACCCCTGGTCTAGGTCTTTGCTTCTGGAACTAAGTTTTGAGTTCTGCTTGACATTTGGGGACTGGGTTTGGAAACTGGAAACATCAATTTGGGGATTGGGAACTGCCCTGATGGCAGTAGTCTCAGTCATGTGACACTCGAAAGGAAGGAAGTCAACTTTTGTTTGTGATTCCTAGTTGTGATCCAAGCCACATACTCACTTGCTACAATTGCCATTTGTGGCTTGTAGGTACTGCATGATGATGATGATGATGATGACGACGACTCTGGGCAGCTCCCAACAGAATATTAAAAACACGATAATACATCAAACATTAAAAACTTCCCTAAACAGGGTTGGCTTCAGATGTCTTCTAAAAGTCAGATAGTTGGTTATTTCCTTGATATCTGATGGGAGGGCATTCCACAGGGCGGGTGCCACTGCCAAGAAGGCCCTCTGCCTGGTTCCCTGTAACCTCACTTCTTGCAGTGAGGGAACCACTAGAAGGCCCTCGGAGCTGGACCTCAGTGTCCGGGCAGAACGATGGGGGTGGAGACGCTCCTTGAGGTATACTGGGCCGAGGCCATTTAGGGCTTTCAAGGTCAGCACCAACACTTTGAATTGTGCTCGGAAACACACTGGGAGCCAATGTAGGTCTTTCAGGACTGGTGTTATATGGGCATGTATTCTGTTTTTGTGCAGGCCGGGGTTGGTCACAGAGAGTGAGAGGGGGTTTGCAGTGCATGGGCCAGCTATGGTGGAGGTTTTTTTGCATGCATTTCATGTTTTGTGTGGGCAGGGGGAGTGACCGAGGGGGTGTCAGAGAGTGAAAAGGGGGGGTTGCAGGGTCTGGTCCCGTGCAGGGGGGAGAGTTTTTGAGCGGGCAGAGGAAGCAGGAGTGGGTTGGACTTAGAGAGCGAAAGATGGGGTTTGCACTGTTAGGATTGTCCTACTCTCATGTGGGACGTGGGTGGCGCTGTGGGTTAAACCACAGAGCCTAGGACTTGCCGATCAGAAGGTCGGCAGTTCGAATCCCCGCGACGGGGATATATATATATATATATATATATGTAAGAACAACAAGGTTTATAGCAGGATCTGATTCTCTTCTTATGTCTCTTGGGCAGAAAGGATCATTCCTAAATGGCAAACACATGATGCACATCTTGTAAATCACTCGTTTGAGTATGCAAAGTTTAATGAGATATACCAGGCACAGGCAAACTCGGCCCTCCAGCTATTTTGGGACTACAACTCCCATCATCCCTAGCTAACAGGACCAGTGGTCAGGGATGATGGGAGTTGTAGTCCCAAAACATCTGGAGGGCCGAGTTTGGCTATGCCTGAGATATACGATCTCTAATACACACATTTTGTGTATTGTTTTGGAAAGTGTGACTATGGTTGCTTCACCTTTAAATAAGAACGGAATTGAAATTCTCCCCCATCCCTCCTGAGATCTAATAAAAACTTATCAAAACAAAACAGGGCTGTTATTTGCATCTGCTTTGGAGATTCCCAAAAGAATGGATTGTAAATATGTGTAAGAACCAACTTTTTAATCAGTAAATAAGTAAATTTGTGGTTTAATTGTCCCCCCTCTCTCTCTATCCCTCCCTCCCTCTCTCTGTAGAAGTCTCCTTCAATTTCAGAGCACCAAAATGAATATGAAATATCAGAATAATAAGGCAGACATTTAAGGAAACAAGAGGCTGATTGCGTAAAGATGGAAAACCGAAACAGAATATGAACAAGATCACTTTTTCCACAGCCCCTTGACCCTTGCGGTCAATTAAAAAGTGGTTTACATGAAAAGAGAAAAACTGAATAAGGTTGAGGGTGTGTATAGCAGGGCTTCCTAAGATTCAGATGATGTGTGGATCTCTTATTACTTGGGGAATCTCAGAAAATATCCTTGGGTAGGGATGGAACACCTGGGTGGGTGGATGCCATTTTATGATGAAGTGCTGGGTGGATAACAGGAGGATCAAATATCACATTCATTCTGTGTTTTAGAATTATGGTATAATATTGCTACATTTCAAAATAAAAATATGATTTTTAAAAATAAATTTTAAAAACCTATTCTGTGCAGATAAGATGAAATGCCAGGCTGCAGTTGCTTAATTTGAGCACCTTCATTTCATTGCTGCTGGGCTATACTGTAAATCTCAAGCATATTAAACAGCCATTAAAGCCTTATTATTAGTCACCCAAAGCCGAACTTTCAAGCAAGCGCTGAGAAATAATTTTACCTGCAAGGTCTGCTGCTTTGGGAGAGAGCTGTCATTCCAACCCCCTCCTTAAGGCAGCTATTGAGTCCTCGTAGCCTATTAAAATATTCTAATCCCCATGCTAAGCATATGTTTTGGATCAGCAGGCCAAAAAACTACCGGCTTTCATTATCATATTGAAATCAGCACAGAAGGAGAAATGTCTTTATATGTGGTCTATCAGTTTGCCAGTTTCCCCAGCATGTCAAAGACTGAGATTCAGGAAAAGCGGCTTGTTAATGTCATCAGGCAGGGTCTGGTTCTATCACAGGGTTGTTAGCTCCTGGATGTAATAAATCAGATACATAGATTGCTCCTGAGAGTGTGTCCATCAGTCAAGAGAAAGAGATGGAGGCATGGAGGTCCGGGGGGGGGGGGCGGGACTGGAGGGAGGAAGAAAATTAATAAAAAAATAATGGGGGATTTGCTCTATTTCTTGGTGGTGCATTTTTTTCTTTGTGTTTCTTAGTAGAATAAAAATAGATTTAAAGTATCTTATGCAGCATTTTTCAGAATTAAGTTAGGTTATTTAGTTTTTAAAGCAATGCTTTAGATGTAGATGTAGGTAAACTCCCAGGAATTTAAAGGAGGAGACTCTCTCCACACAGCCCCCCCCCCCCCCGAATATACAATGGGGTAGGTTATTTCCCTCTCTTCCTCCGGAAGTCCAACACCATCTCCTTTGTCTTGCTAATATTTAGGTGCAAGTTATTCTCTAAGCACTACGTAGATACTTTATGAACCTCCCCCCTGTATGCTGCTTCATCTCTGCCTGCAATTAGGCCCATTATGGTAGTGTCATCTGCAAACTTAATAATTACTGTGGATGGATCAGATGATATGCAGTCATATGTGTACAATGAGTACAGGTAGGGATTTAAGATTAAGATTATTTCTTCAGACCTTCCTTTGATCAGTAACCAGTGCCCATTGGACTGACAGGGCAGAAGACAGAGAAGCCAACAGTAGAAGGCGTCAGACCCAATGACAGGCAGAGCCAACTAATTCTACTTTTGCCCCATCCTCCTCCCTGCTGACTTCTAGGAGGGGCAACACTAAGACTAAGGAGAAGGAAGATGATAGGAAGTTCCACCTCCTGGGATGGTTGTAAGGATGGTGAAGAAGAAATTCTAGCCTCAGGGTGCGATACTCTCCCCAATGCTTTTGAACGTCTTTATGCGCCCCCTCACCCAGCTTGTCCGGAGTTTTGGGTTGGGCTGCCATCAGTATGCTATCTGTTGATGGGTGGCCACCCTGACTCAGCCCCAGACACACTGGCCAGATGTTTGGAATCTGTGGCTGGATGGTTACATGGGAGCCAGTAGAAGTTAAATCCTTCGAAGACAGAGGTCCTTTGGCTGGGTCGGGATGATATGGGATTGGGGAGGCAACTCCCATCTCTTGCAGGGGCGCAATTAGTGCCAGCACTGTCCGTTAAGAGTTTGTGTATAATCTTCGACACTTCCCTTTCCATGGAAGCGCAGATTGCAGCTATAACAAAGGCGGCATTTTCTCATCTCTGCCAAGCTAAGCAGTTGGCTCCTTACCTCTCTCGCCCTGACCTAGCCACTGTGATCCACGTGACGGTCACCTCCAGACTGGATTATTGTAACTTGCTCTACATGGGGCTGCCCTTGAGACTGACCCAGAAACACCAGCGGGTGCAGAATGCCACGGCGAGACTCCTTACGGGGTCCTCACTGCGGGATCACACTGCGGGATCTGGTGGAATGCTCTGTCAGAAGAGACTAGGGCCCTGTGGGACTTGACATCCTTCCACAGGGCCTGCAAGACAGAGCTGTTCCACCAGGCCTTTGGACCCCCTCCTTTGGTAAATCTTCACAGAACTCTAGCCCAATGGTTGCCATCAATTTGATATGAACTGATTTTATAATGAATTGATTTTATAATGTTGTATTATTTTACTGTTGTTAGCCACTCTGAGCCTGGCTTTGGCTGGGGAGGGCGGGATATAAATAAAATATTATTATTATTATTAATAATAATAATAATAATAATGATTTGTGGTTCTGATGTTATTTTTATAAATGTAAAGAAGTAAATGAACTCCACCTACAGTATGCTCACTTTGTATATCAAATATGACACAAATGTTGTAAGTCTCCAGCCTTCTCTGCTTCCAAAAGGAACCAAACCAAAGAAATGCTGTCCCTGGAGTGAGCTTCTCATCCGTCTGAGAAATGGGGAGCTTGCAGCACTACGCTGCCTTTGTGGTTCCTTCATTATATTGTTAGATGCCAGAATCACACATCTGAAATACTTTCTGTATCCCTGGACGATTGCAGCAAAATAGGACAGCTGGTTTTCATTCCCTTTGTGTTATGTCATCCTCCATTCTAGGTTTGGCAAACCTATGCTGGGTATCAATGTTTCGTTCTTATTCATAGTCAGATATTGCTATATTTATGCTGCAAGAAAACTTTCCTAATGAAAAAGAATTTGTCAAAATGCATTCTGAGCTTTTGGTTTAAGGGTGGGCAAGGCATTCAATTCAGTTCACATTTTTAGGAGAACTTAGCACACTTTCCAAAATTGAATGAAAACCAAAATGCAGCCATCCTGTCAAATACTCTTTTCCATATTTTGCAGTTCTCCATCCAAGCACTGTGTATAAAAATACACATATTAGTGAAAGTAACATACAAAATTGTATTATATTAAGGGGGGGTATTTTTTTAAAACAAAAACCTGAGTATATGTGTCAAATGACATACAAAAATATGTTCACACTAAAATGCTGAAGAATTTTCATAAGGATTTAAGCAATCAATCAATCAATCAATCAGAAATTACTGCAAAAAATGTGAATTAAATATCTGATTGGCAATGTGGAAAACAGAGAAAATTGTAATGTGGTAGATCTGCCCATTCCTATTTACTTTGAATTATACAATGAAGATTCCATGCAATGGTAAACATAATCCAAAAAATGTACAGTCACAGACGCTTCAGGTTGCGTTTTTTTGGGTTACAGACCGCCGAAACCCGGAAGTACCGAAAAGGGTTACTTCCGGGTTTTGGCGGTTGCACATTTGCAGAAGGGTTAAATCGTGCTTTGCGCATGCGCAGAAGCGCTGAATAGCAACCTGCATGTGCGCAGACGTGGGTTGTGAACGCTGCGGGTTGCGAACGTGCATCCTGCACGGATCACGTTCACAACCCAAGTGGCCACTATACTAGCCTAAAGCAGGAAGTCCTTTTTAAATTACATGCCCACCAACATTTCTCTGATGAAAATAGGGGCATCCTAAGGAAACATTGGACATTCCAGGTTCAAATCAGAAACCAGGATGGCTTTGGGACTGTCCCTGGAAGACAGGGACACTTGGAGGGTCTGTCATTATAACCTACATGCTTTCAATCTGGAAAGTTATTATTGGTTTTAGTGCTATGAACTGCAGGAAGGAAGCCATCAGGAACTGAGGACTGTAGGGTATAATCTACCAGCATTATCCCAAGTTAAATGTGTGACTCTATGGCTGGTATTTTTCACAGAAAATGAACCTTCACTTTGGCAATCCCTCAGAGTCCAACAATCTCCATTCACGAGACTGGAAACAGACATAAAACGCTTCCACGTTATTTCTGTGACAAGGCAGGCAGGGTAGATCACACACTTTGGGGGCAAAATCAGTTTTTAAAAAGAGACATTTTTGAGATGTTTTCATGGGAAAACGGCACTGCCGACATGCGATGCCATACGTCCAGATTTTCAAAGACATTTACCTGATTTTTGCCTTGACACTGCTGCCAACTGCATTATTCCGGATACGTCCAGAGAAATCCAGACATGTAGCAACCCTAAAGAATGCTAGGGAGACATGGCAAAACCTTAGAGGAACATCGAAACAAAAAACAACTAGAGAATGGATAATATTCAAGAACTGTGTAAAACTTTATTATACGAATAATTCCATATTAGCAGAAATTGAGTGATATTTGTAAAGCAAACGATTAGCAGAAGGGAACCAGGAACAGGAAAATAAAATATTTGGGGCTGGGGGATAAAATACAAAAATGTTCAGACAGTAGGGAACCTTTGGGGAAGAAAAGATGTCAGACACCACTCTTCCCCCACCAGTAATGTCTCCAGGGGTGTACGAAGGGGGGGCAGAGGGGGCGGGCTGCCCCGGGTACCTCTTGGGGGGTTGGCAAGATGGCCCACTGCCTCCCCCCAGCTGTAGAGCGGCTGAGGGTGCACACGCAGTCAGTATGGGCGCCGCTCGCACAGCGTCTATACGGGATGCCAGGTGTGCATTGCTGGGCGGTTTGCCCCGCCCCTCGACGTCCCGCCCCAGGTGCCAGAGAGGGTTCTTCCACCACTAAATGTCTCTAGTATGATGCTACAATGTAACTGAACTACTCTAGTGGGGTAGCTAGTGAATTATTCCAGTGGGAAAATGATGGGACAAGGGTTCAATCCCCTCACGGGACACAATTCATTTAAAATGACAAGCTATTTAACTGTCACTGTAGCTCCAGATTTCTTTCGAATCAAGGTGCCCAGATTCATCACCGACAGAGAAGCAAAACTGTGGTCCTTTCTGTGCAGAAGAAAATGACTTTCCAAACTTACTAGGAGAAGGAAGTTCTCTCCATTCATTTAAAAGGATAGATTGCCACAGTACGAAAATTAATCAACTAGTTAACATTTCAAAACTGAGAAAGATTACAACTGATGGGGTTTAAAGTCCCTTCACACACCCCTAAATACCACCCCCCAAAAATAATTATCCTCTGCTTAATGAAACATCAACTTGTCTGAAAAGGTAGGAAGTCATTTTGACAGGTTCCTGTTGATGCTTCTGTGCTTGCTGAAAAGCAATTAGCCACCAAGGGCCCCTATCACTCATTTTTATATTTATTTTTCTTAAATAAACAAGTTGATGTAATTATATATATTGGGGGGTGGGGTGGGGTGGAAACAACCTGGCTTTTATAATATCCATCAGAGGAGAGGAAAATGTCTGTTGATTTTGCCTCATTTTCAAGACAGGCAGCCAAAGAGGCATGTCATAAATCCATAAAGTACCACTTTAGCTATAACAGAAGCTTTTAATGAGAAACTTGGGGAAATATTTCAATTCTGTTCAATAAGGGACAGATCAGGCAGACTACTCTGCAGATGGCAGGATGCTTCCCCTCCCCCTTTGGGGCCAGATGCACATGCAAATAGGGAATGAAGTTGTCAATCAGTCATCATGAGCGCACCGTGCAAGCTGTCACTCAAGCTGCCAGGGAAGCCAGAAGAGGCTCACAAGACTGCAGCACTTGCGTATGATCTGCGATTCAAATGGATGCTCGTGGTGTGTGTAATGGCAGTGGAGGTCCTCCTTGCTCAACCCTCTGCTTCTGTTATACAAAACCCTGGGTCTGTAATGAAAGGGATGTCTGAGCAGGCAGCGTAGCATAAAATTTAGAGTGTTAATCCCCCACACTTTCTGGGTTTATCATGAATTGCATCTGACCGCAGTAAAGTCCCATAACAACTTCCGAATGCTAATACTGAGCTCAGGTCCACAAAGTGAAGCGAGCGCATTGTCAAGCTCCAGGAATCAGCTTCCTCCCTCCATGGCAGTAGATAAGCAGAACAAAGGAACAGGAGTCTTCTTACCAGTTAGAAACTTTAATAATCACAGCGAGAGAACAAAGAACACATCTCCTAGAACGGCGGTGCTCCCAATTAAGGTTACCTCTTATGTCCCTATTAATCTACGTCACTTCTACGTCTTGTAATCTGAGCTTGTCCCCTCTGTGTTTTGTGTGCTTTCTGTTCTGCCTCTTTCTGAGCTCTTCTTGACCTTGGGAAGAGTGGATGAATGCTTTCCAGAGACAGTGAATCTGTTAACCCTCTCTCTCCCAGTGTTTCTTCTCCTAGCTGTTCCCAATCCAGTATTTCCCAGCTTCAGCCTTCTGACCTATGTCCCTCTGCAAACCACTTTTCCAAATCTATACTGTCCTCCTGCTCCTGGGAAGATTCAGGATCCAGAGCAGGGGGAGAGGGAGGCTCCCACCATTCCTCCTCATTGCAGCCCTCCTCAGCACAGTCCCTGACATCATGCAGAATGCATTTGATCCAATACTAAGCAGCCACATCTATGTGAGCCCACTGGATCAGACAATGCCCAACTAGTCTTGCCTCCAGTTTTAAGCTGTAGGTTAGGGTTGCCATGTGTCCTCTTTTTCCAGGACACGTCCTCTTTTTCGGGAATAAAAGTTCTCGTCCTCTGTCGTCCCCTTCTCCTTGCGCCCTCCATCTTTCCCAGCATCAGGGTCTTCTCCAGGGAGTCTTCTCTTCTCATGAGGTGGCCAAAGTATTGGAGCCTCAGCTTCAGGATCTGTCCTTTGTGAGCACTCAGGGCTGATTTCCTTCAGAATGGATAGGTTTGATCTTCTTACAGTCCATGGGACTGGGTAAAGGTAAAGGGACCCCTGACCATTAGGTCCAGTCGTGGCCGACTCTGGGGTTGCAGCGCTCATCTCACTTTATTGGCCGAGGGAGCGTACAGCTTCTGGGTCATGTGGCCAGCATTACTAAGCCGCATCTGGCGAACCAGAGCAGCGCACGGAAACACCGTTTACCTTCCCACCAGAGCGGTACCTATTTATCTACTTGCACTTTGACGTGCTTTCGAACTGCTAGGTCGGCAGGAGCAGGGACCAAGCAACGGGAGCTCACCCCGTTGTGGGGATTCAAACCGCCAACCTTCTGATTGGCAAGTCCTAGGCTCTGTGGTTTAACCCACAGCGCCACCCGTGTCCCATGGGACTGGGTACCTTGCGTCAATTGAAGCAGCAGAAACTTTCTAACTTGGTGGCAATGAGGGCATTTGAACAGATTTTTCTTTTCTAGTCCAACCAAGTTGCAATGCAGGAAAATGCAGTTGTTGCAGATGAGGATTGAACCTGCAACCTGGGCATTATCAGCACCACATTCTAACCAACTGAGCTATCCAGGATGGCAGAGGTAGTGTGCTTCTGAATACCAGCTGCTAAAAACTGCTATTGCACTCAGATTCTGCTTGCAGGCTTCCCATGGGCATCTGGGTGGTCACTGTGAAAACAACATGCTGGACCAGATGGACCTTGGGCTTGGTCCAGCAGGACTCTTCTTGTGTTTGTATGTGAATCAGGCCAAAAGTTATGATCTGCCTTCAAATCCCAACCTCCTTAACTATGCCCTGGATTCAGAAAATCCTTATCCTTGGATGAGTCCAGCCAAGTGAAATGTTATTTCTGGTTCAGACTGTTCTAGTCTGTTAAGTAGCAAACTGAATTTTCGTCCAAGCTACTGTATATGTAGCTGCCTCTTGTGAACCAGATCTTGCAACCTTTCATAAATGTGCTTTATTAGGGCTTTATTTGCATTGAGATCAATGTGTGAAAACCTAGAGCAGCTGTAGAATTACATGCCCCAGAAATCCATATTACATGAAGGCAAAGGAATTCAAAGAGTGTGGCAGAAAAGATTTCCCAGTGCTGAACTTTATTGAATAGTGGAAGTTCTTTGTATGGATTCCAAGGGACAGACTGAAGGTGTGATCTCCTGTTCCTTTCTCAGCTCAGCAATGAATATGCATCTGTTCCAAATCCAAAATCTCTGCATGGATTTTTGACCATCATTCTGTTGAGCACAAGTGAATCTGGTTCACAGCACTGTAACCCAACCTTATGCACAGCTACTGAGAAGTAACTGCTACCCATTTCAATGGGTGTTTAACCCCTTTGGAGATACTTTGATGCATACCCCTCTTCTCTGGACAGCAAGAAGTTGCAGGAGTGCAGAGTTGACCCAGTTTAACATGCCACTACCTTGTCTAAGCTGCTAATCCTCCATGTCTGGCCATACATGCTCTTCTATTGGTAGCTATGCAGCCCAGAGTTTTGAAAGGATTGAAGGATTGATGTAGAAAACAGTAGCTGATAAAGGCTTTCTGGGAACTGATATACAGTGGTACCTCTAGTTACGAACTTAATACGTTCCGGAGGTCCGTTCTTAACCTGAAACTGTTCCTAACTAGAGGCGTGCTTTCGCTAATGGGGCCTCTTGCTGCCGCTGTGCCTCCAGCACACAATTTCCGTTCTCATCCTGGGGCAAAGTTCTCAACTCGAGGTAACTCTTCCAGGTTAGCGGAGTTTGTAACCTGAAGCATTTGTAACCTGAGGCATTTGTAACTTGAGGTACCACTGTATAATGACCTGAAAAAAATGTTTAAAATAACTTTTGTAAAAAAAAACCCAACAACCCAGAAGCTTTCTTATTAGGAATTGTAGGTAAAGGTAAAGGGACCCCTGACCATTACGTCCAGTCGTGACCAACTCTGGGGTTGCGGCGCTCATCTCTCTTTATTGGCCGAGGGAGCCGGCGTACAGCTTCCGGGTTATGTGGCCAGCATGACTAAGCCACTTCTGGCGAACCAGAGCAGAACATGGAAACACTGTTTACCTTCCTGCTGGAGCAGTACCTATTTATCTACTTGCACTTTGACGTGCTTTTGAACTGCTAGGTTGGCAGGAGCAGGGACTGAGCAACGGGAGCTGACCCCGTTACGGGGATTTGAATCGCCGACTTTCTGGTCAGCAAGTCCTAGGCTCAGTGATTTACCCAACATCCAAAAGGAGCAGGAAAGACTTAATGCATGCAACAGCAGCAGCACGGATGCTACTAGCCCAGAGTTGGAAAGAAGAAAGAGTCTCTACCAGAGAGGAATGGCAAACTAAGCTTAAACTATGCTGAAATGGCAAAACTGACCGGAAAGCTCAGAGACCAAGAAGACAAGAAATTCAAGAAAGAATGGGGAAAGTTTATACCGTATTTTTTGCTCTATAAGACTCACTTTTTCCCTTCTAAAAAGTAAGGGAAAATGTGTGTGCGTCTTATGGAGCGAATGCAGGCTGCGCAGCTATCACAGAAGCCAGAACAGCAAGAGGGATTGCTGCTTTCACTGCGCAGCGATCCCTCTTGCTATTCTGGCTTCTGAGATTCAGAATATTTTTTTCCTTGTTTTCATCTTCCAAAAACTAGGTGCGTCTTGTGGTCTGGTGCGTCTTATAGAGCGAAAAATACGGTAATTTATTTAGGAGACCACTGCAAGCAGATGAAAACATTAGCAGGATTTTAATCTCACTTGTAATGTAACAAATACTATGGATAATATGGATAGATATAAAATATACACTACAAAATAATGTGCAGTTGAAAATGTTGACAATAGGACCATGGAGGGGATGGGGGAAAGTCTTGAGATTCAACGTAATCTCTTTATATGGATGTGTATTTGGTATGGCTATAAATTTATATTGTAAAATCAAATAAAAATGATTTTCAAAAAAGAGAAAACAGTAGCTGATCACTCGTGGAATGGCACCAGTCTGTGGACCATCACCTTGTGTAACACCATTGTAGAAGACAACACAGAACTGGAACAAGGGTGTAGAACTCTGCTACTTTGATGAAATTCTCTATGGTGCCAAAATTGCTCCATAAATGTTCCATAATAGTTCTTAGAGTATTCTACAGTACCGAATGTCATCACAGCATTATTTATTTAGGAAAAAAAGCACTGAATAGCCATATTGAAAGAGGCAAAGGCTATGAAAATGAATGAGGTTATAGAATGGCAAGCAATACTTTGTGCCAGAAATAACATCCCTCTCCCCTCCCCTCCGCTGGCCTCATTTTCAGTTCAAAGCATGTGTGTTTCCTAATTGAGGATGATTTAAAATGTGACTTTTATAAATTCAGTCCAGAGATCGGGTTCCAGTGCTTCTGGCTAGGTGCTTGCAACACAATCCAAGGAAAGGAAATGTTTTGCAGAAAGATCTAAGCATCTTATCTGCTAATAGCTCACCCCAGCCATATTTACTGGGTGAAAGCACTTGTGTAGACCTTGCTTCTCCCAGCCAACTCTCCCATCAGCTGAACTAGACAACTCAAACGGGGTGGGTGACATCTTACAGATATAAGCATGGGAGATCAGAAGCAATATTCCTAATCCTGGCTGCTAGTGTCTTCAGTGGAGATTTCCATGATCATACCAGAATTTTCAGCTGTGGTCTACTCCATCACAATGAGAGAAGTTGATGTGAGCAAGATAAAATCAAGTTACACAGTTAGTTAGTTATCTGTGGTGTTGTGGTCCTGATGCTAAGGTAGAATGTGGAAAATCCAAGCTGAAGCCCTTGCTTTCTGATGGAGCTTAGCTGGTGATGTTGGTCAAAATATTAACTTTGAGTCTTTCCCCAACATGGTGTCTTCCAGACTACAATTCTCATCATCCTGGGCCATGCTACCTGGGCTGATGGGATTTGCAGTCCAAAAAATCTAGAACATCCAACTCCCAAGAGACTGTTATCTACTCACAGAATAAAAAACTGGCAATGATCTACCCCTTTTGGTGGTGGGTGGTTCAGATCAAAGTTGTTGAGCTTCAGAGGGGCAGGTCAAAAACGTTGAGCTTTCTTTAGAGGGAAAAGGGAAAAGTTGCTCACCAAAAGATCGCTCAGGAAACAATCAGCCTCACAGCAAAAAGTCTATCTTCCATTCTAGTGATCATGCAAGAATGGAGGACAGGGCGAGAAGGCGGGGGCAGATGCCCTTTTTCCTCAACAAAGGGACAAGAGCCTGCGATCGACAAAAAACTCCCAGGGGATTGACCAGTCAATTGTGGTCGACCGGTTGGACAGCCCTGATCTAGAAGCTGCCAGGTTGGAGAACGCTGGCCTAATGTATCTCCAAAAGTTGTTGGGGAACTACAGTGTCACCCTGAGCAACTTGAAGAAAAGGCAAAAGCAAAGGTAATGTAATGAACAACCATGGCTCGTATATCATTGAACGCAATGTTTTATCTTATTTGTTATAAACAGGAAAGAGAAAGGATCTGTTCCTCATCCTACCAGTCAACCTGGACTTTGGTATATGTAAATCTCATAAGCCAAACTCTGAAAGCAGCATTGGCGTGAATCCAGAGGTTTGATTATTTCTGTATTATACATTTCTAAGAAGGAAGTTGTGGTGCTGTGAAGTGCTGGGTGTGGAGCTACTCTCGCAGCAGCAGCAGCATCGCCCCACAGGAATAGGGCAGTGGTGAGGTCAGGCTATGCGGGAACATCAGTAGGAGCACTGGTTTGGCTCCACTGGTGTGCCAATACATGGAAGCAGGAAAAGGCTTCTCTCCAGTCTTAGCACTGTGATCTCACAGCACTGAAACAAGAGATAAGCCACTGCCCAGTGCCTTTGACATCAGGTGGTCTCACAGTGCTAAGATGAGAGATAAGTCCCCACTGCTTTCTTATACAGTGGTACCTCAGGTTAAGAACGTAATTTGTTCTGGAGGTCCATTTTTAAGCTGAAACTGTTCTTAACCTGAGGTACCACTTTAGCTAATGGGGACTTCTGCTGCTGCTGCTGCACCGCCACCAAACAATTTCTGTTCTCATCTTGAAGCAAAGTTCTTAACCCGCGGTACTACTTCTGGGTTAGCAAAGTCTGTAACCTGAAGCTTCTGGTTTATTTTATATATATATATAAAATATTTATTAAGGTTTTTAAAGAAATACATAAAAGCATGTAAAGAATAAAACGATACTGAACATAAAACAAAAAACAGAAGACAAACAACAGCAAAAAACAAATAAGTATATAGAAAGTACATAAAAAAGCATTTTTTCCTTTAGAATTCTAAGTTTTCAACCCTGTTTCTTGGCTTCCCCACACCTCCCTTCTTTGTGTCCCTGTTTATACAATCAGATTCAACAAATCCCTGCCCTCTTTCGAATCTCAATTCAAAATCAATTATAAAATTCATTATCAATTATAGAATTCATTATCAATTATGAAATTTCAATAAGTCTTATTTCCAAACCTTCATCCCTATTACATTTCTTATTGCATAGTCCATAACTTATTCGCTGATGCCACATTATTTTATATCCCACATCATGTTAACATTCATAAATTTTACAATGTGTCTGCAAATAGTCTTTAAATTTCTTCCAGTCCTTTTCCACCAAGTCTTCTCTCTGGTCACGGATTCTGCCAGTCATTTCTGCCATCTCCATATAGTCAATTACTTGCATCTGCCATTCTTCCAAGGTGGGTAGATCTTGTGTCTTCCAATGCTTTGCAATGAGTATTCTTGCCGCTGCTGTAGCATACATAAAAAAAGTTCTATCCTTCTTTAACACCGTTTGGCCAACTATGCCCAGGAGAAAGGCCTCTGGTTTCTTCAGGAAGGTATATTTAAATACCTTTTTCATTTCATTATATATCATTTCCCAAAAAGCCTTAATTCTTGGGCATGTCCACCAAAGGTGAAAAAAAGTGCCTTCAGTCTCTTTACATCTCCAACATTTGTTATCGGGCAGATGATAAATCTTTGCAAGCTTGACTGGGGTCATGTACCACCTGTATACCATTTTCATAATAGTCTCTCTTAAGGCATTACATGCCGTAAATTTCATACCGGTGGTCCACAACTGCTCCCAGTCAGCCGCCATAATGTTATGTCCCACATCTTGTGCCCATTTTATCATTGCAGACTTAACCATCTCATCCTCCGTATTCCATTTTAGCAGCAAGTTATACATTCTTGATAGTATTTTAGCCTTTGGATCTAAAAGTTCTGTTTCCAATTTAGATTTCTCCACCTGGAAGCCAATTTTTTTATCCGAATTATAAGCTTCTCTTATTTGAAAATAATGTAACCAATCTCGCACTTTATCCTTTAACTTCTCAAAACTCTGCAATTTTAATTTATCTCCTTCTTGTTCTAATATTTCCCAATATTTCGGCCAATTGGCCTCCATATTGAGTTTTTTCACAGCCTTAGCCTCCATTGGTGACAACCACCTTGGGGTTTTATTTTCCAACAAGTCTTTATATCTTATCCAGACATTAAACAAAGCTTTCCTGACAATATGGTTTTTAAAGGCTTTATGCACTTTTACCTTGTCGTACCACAAATATGCATGCCATCCAAATGCATTATTAAAACCTTCTAAATCTAGTATATCTGTATTTTCAAGAAGTAGCCAATCTTTCAACCAACAGAATGCTGCTGATTCATAATAAAGTTTAAGGTCCGGCAGGGCAAACCCCCCTCTTACCTTAGCGTCAGTTAATATTTTAAATTTTATTCTGGGCTTTTTGCCCTGCCAGACAAATCTAGACATGTCTCTCTGCCACTTCTTGAAACAGTCCATCTTGTCCACAACTTGCAAAGTTTGAAACAAAAACAACATTTTTGGCAATACATTCATTTTTATAACTGCAATTCTGCCCAACAAGGAAAGCTTCAAATTTCTAAATCTTTTTTTACCTCCAACCAACATTTCTCATAGTTATCTTTAAAAAGGTTCAAATTTTTAGCAGTCAAATGAACCCCCAAGTATTTTACTTTCTTAGCCAACGTTAGCCCTGTCTCTTTCTGAAACCTCTCCTTCTCAATTGGTGTAAGGTTTTTCTCGAGTACCTTAGTTTTTAACTTGTTTAGCTTAAATCCTGCAACATGACCAAACTCCTGAATCAGTTCTAATACCCTTTTCGTACTAGATTCTGGCTCCTGTAATGTCAAAACCAAGTCATTTGCAAAGGCTTTCAGTTTATATTGTTTAGCTCCGACCCTAATACCTTCTATCAAACGGTCCCTTCTAATCATGTTCAGCAAAACCTCCAGGACCGAGATGAAAAGTAGTGGAGAGATTGGGCAGCCCTGTCGTGTTCCTTTTTCTATTTTAAATTCTTCTGTCACCACATTATTAACTATCAATTTAGCCTTCTGTTCTGAATATATTGCACTTATACCGTTTTCAAACCCCTGGCCCACCCCCATACCCTGAAGATTTTTCTTCATGAAATTCCAAGAGATATTGTCAAAGGCCTTCTCTGCATCTATAAAAATTAAAACTGCTTTAGTGTTAATATTTACTTGTAACTTCCAAAATATTAATTATATTCCTTGTGTTGTCAGACAAGTGTCTACCAGGAAGAAAGCCAGCTTGGTCTCCATGTATCTCCTCAACCAAAACCCTCTTCAACCTATTTGCCAAAATGTTAGCAAAAATTTTGTAATCCACATTCAACAGGGATATGGGACGGTAGTTCTTGAGTTGTGTCTTTTCAGTCTCAGTTTTCGGTATAAGTGTGATAAAGGCTTCTTCTGAAGCTTCTGTAACCTGAAGCGTCTGTAACCCGAGCATAGCTGTCAACCTTCCCTTTTTTTGCGGGAAATTCCCTTATTCCAGCGCCATTTCCCACTGCTTCCCACTGCTATCCTGGATTGTTACATATCCCGTAGACTGTCCCCGGGACAGGTGAGGCTGCTGATCCCTTATTTTCGAGTTGCTGATCCCTTATTTTCAAATCTGAAAGTTGACAGATATGAACCCGAGGTACCACTGTATTGTCATAGAGAAATTAGAGTCTTATTTCTCATCTTAGTGCTGTGGTGCTTGGCTCTTATGTCTGATTTTAGTGCTTAGCACTTAGAGAAACGCTGCCTACTCTTTTAATAGTTCACTCTCCAGTCTTAGCACTGTACTGCAGTCTTAATCTTAGTGCTTAGTGCTTCGACCAGAGGTAACAGATCTCCATGCCTGATGCCATATGACATCAGGTGCCTGGCAGGTGGGCAAAGTTAGCCCCACAAACCAAATTCAGAGGCTTCTTGCTCACAGGTTGGAAGGTCCCCATGACTGCTGGAGGACTTTTCTTGTTCATAACATCATAGAATTGTAGAGTTGGAAGTGACCACAAGGCAGTAGCGGAGGAAGAGGAGTATGGGGGGAGCGCACTGCCCCAGGCAGAGCAATCCCGGTGGGGTGCCATCACGGCTGCCCCCCCCCGTGCTGGGTGCCACACCCCTGTTGGCAGCGAATCACATCTCCGGGATGTGTGCCAGTCCCGCCCCACCTGCTCTCCGCCCCCCAGTGCCGGAGCATGAAGCTCTGCCACAAGATTCATCTCGTCCAACCCCCTGCAATGCAGGAATCTTCTGCTCAGTGTGGGGCTCGGACCCGTGACCCTGACATTAAGAGTCTCTTGCTCTACTGACTTGTTAAGTGCCAAGCTAGGAAGCACTTCAGCTGTTAAAACTCATCCAGCCACCCCTCGCCTTTATTTAAGAAAACAGGCTGTTTCTCGGCCTGTGTAAACTTCACAGCATAGTCAATCTCTGTAATGTAAAGATGGTGAAGCAGTTTTTTCCTCCGCTAACTGCGAGAAAATAATATTTTCCCCCCTTTCGAAATGTATCGTCATAATTGCTTTTTAACAGCAGTAGCTCTAATTGGAGCAATTAGCGGTGTCACTTTATTCCTTTTTTAAAGATCTCAAGCTGAGAGTCTGGAAGAGAATTAGAAGCAAAGGAAGAGGAAAAGATGGAGAACTCCCAATAAGCAAATTGGCAGCAGGACGTGTTCCATATGCCATGCATTAGGGGGTTCTGACGGAGCCAGAAGAAAGGAAATATGAAGATGAGTTCAGAGATTTAGCCTGGCAGTAGACTCCTATTTGTGGTGGGGCACCAACACAGGCTTTGGAAGCACACGAAGCTGCCACCACATGTTCCATGTGAACCGATGTGCCAATCACACAGGGTCCCTGGACGTTTAACGGTCTATTGACCCCTGTGCCACCACTGTGCTCACTTCCCCGCTGCCATGATCCCGTTACTCTCGGGTAAACACCAAGTCCAAACAGTTGTTAAAGTGAACCAAATAAACAAGTTTATTTTATAAACATTAACACGTTTATGGTTTCTCAGATAATATTCCTGTCGGTATCTTAACTTTAGTTTCTTTACCGGCCTATACCTTCCTAATACCTTCTGACTGTTATCTCAACTGTTTGACTGACTCCTCTTAACAAATTCTCTCACTCTCTCACACCAGACTAGCCCAACCCACAGACTTATCCTTTCTGTCTCTTCTCTAATTACAGACTGACGTCTCAACCACAATAACTCAATGGGTTCCTATTGGTTAAAAGGTAAAGGGACCCCTGACCATTAGATTCAGTCGTGGCCAACTCTGGGGTTGCGGCGCTCATCTCGCTTTATTGGCCGAGGGAGCCGGCGTACAGCTTCCGGGTCATGTGGCCAGCATGACTAAGCTGCTTCTGGCGAACCAGAGCAGTGCACGGAAACGCCGTATACCTTCCCGCTGGAGTGGTACCTATTTATCTACTTGCACTTTGACATGCTTTTGAACTGCTAGGTTGGCAGGAGCAAGGACCGAGAAACGGGAGCTCACCCCGTCGCGGGGATTCAAACCGCCAACCTTCTTATCGGCAAGTTCTAGGCTCTGTGGTTTAACCCACAGCGCCACCCGCATCCCTTTGGTTAATCATTTTACAATTAGTTAACCCTTTCCTGACAAACCCAGTATGATGTCACACACCTAGGAGGGCAAACGCCACAACCGACCACTCATGAAAGTGCATTTTTGCAATATGTACCCCATTTCCACTCCCCTGACAGGAGGCTGGAGTTCCCCTGCCTTCTTCCCATAGCTGGGTGGGCTTTGGGAAGGTGGTGGGAGGGCCTTTAGACCCTTTGGAGCATTGCGCCTCCCTCCCTAAGCTGGGCAGAAGCTTCGCAGGCTTTGGAAAAGGGGCATCAGGGAAACATTTAGGGGACTAGCTTAGTCCTCAGCCCACTGACTGCAAACCTCCAGACACTCCACAAATAGGCACTTACTTCTGGACCATATGCTTACAAGTGTACTTGGCAACAGAACAAATACCACTGATCAAGTGTCTTATCAAATCAAAGAGCATTATGTTTCAATGGACGCTTCAGGCGGAAATGATCAAGGGTGATTTATTCTGTCTTCCCAACAATAGGGACACTTGTGGCACTGTGGTCTAAACCACCAAGTCTCTTGGGCTTGCCAATTGTAAGGTCGATGGTTTGAATCCACACAACGGGGTGAGCTCCTGTTGATCTGTCCCAGCTCCTGCCAACCTAGCAGTTCGGAAGCACACCAGTGCAAGTAGATAAATAGGTACCGCTGCAGCGGGAAAGTAAACGGTGTTTCTGTGCACTCTAGTTTCCATCACGGTGTCCCGTTGTGCCAGAAGTGGTTTAGTCCTGCTGGCTACATGACCCAGAAAGTTGTTTGCAAACAAATGCCAGTTCCCTCAGCCTGAAGCAAAATGAGAACCGCACCCATAGTCAAATTCAACTGGACTTAACTTTACCTTTACCTGTCTTCCCAACTTTTCAAGAACGGTTAATTTTCAAGTATTATGTGAACTTTCAGATGACATAAAAGCCATTTCTGAAACCATAGAAGAATCTAGCAGAAGTTTAGCACTCTTTTTCATGTTGTTTCCAGGAAAAAAAATTGCTTGCAACCTCATTAACTTGGAAAATTGTGACAGTTCCACATCTTAATTTTCCTGCCATTTTCCTGCCCATGGCAGTGCTGCTCACATGAGAAAATTTGGGGCAATATCCCAGCATACTGTTCTTTCCCACCATGAAAAATTTACCCTGACATGGCAGTATGTTGATGAAAAGGCCATCATTTCATATCACAGCCGGTACTGCAGTGTAAAAGAAATGTTAGAAACTGGGACAGAAACATCTGTAAAAATAATGCAATAAACCCATTGTCTGAATGGAGCCCAAGTGTTGAGTAACTATAGACAAAAAGTAAAAAGCAACTGCTCTTCAAATAAATATTTATTATATTAAGCAATGTCAGATCTCTAAAAATAAATAACTCAATATATTTCAAATGGCTGCTGTTCTGTATTCTTTAATTACTGTATATCTGGACCTTAAAAATCTGACGTTCATTCAAACTAATTTTGCATTTTCTGAAATACATAATGTTATCTTGGGGAGGTGGGGAATTATAAAAATCCATATGTTCCAACTCCTATATCAGATATTTTTCAGTTCTCTAACCAAAAGTGACAAAAATGCAAATATCCGCTGATCTTCATAAAATGGCATTTCATACCAAGAGGGAGAGAAAGATGATAGACAGAAGTGTTGCGTGGAAAATAGGCTGGACACTTATGAGTACGGAAATAAAAAAGGATGTTCTTATTATTAAAGTTGAGGCAAAATTCTAAAACATTCCTGTTCACCCAGGCATTTTGCTTGCTAATAGCAGGGATTGGTGAATATATCATATTAGGTTTCTTGCCAATTTTCATTTTCTCCAATTTAAGTCCATTTCATGTCAGTTTGATAATATATTTTATATTTGTGTTAGTATATGTATAATA
>JAXCMG010000024.1:7895873-7909643 GCA_034642415.1 Podarcis siculus | reverse complement strand
TCTTCTTCTTCTTCTTCTTCTTCTTCTTCTTCTTCTTCTTCTTCTTCTTCTTCTTCTTCTTCTTCTTCTCTAGCGATCCCTTGTAGCCGAGTAAGATTGTCTTCCATAAACACGGTTTTAACAGTGAGTCCATAAGTGACTGTGGAGGCCAATTCTGGATCCACATGTTCTTCCACAGTGGGGACATAGGTTTCCAGGTAGGAGTTGATCATGGTGTGGATTTGCCAAGCGTGCCTTCCTCTTACAGCCAGTGCTTGTTTTCTTTTTTAAAAAAAATATGTTTAGGGATACTTTCATTTTCCTACTCATGTTGAAATACTGTCCCTCTATGAGGCAAAACTTAGATTCACAAAACGTATCCGTACCCCTGCGTCTCCCCAGGAAAAAAAGCACTGCTTACAGCAAAGGACACTGCATATGTACCAAAATACTGCATTTTGCACCATGCATGCTTTGAACATGCATGGCCTGCACATCACTGTGTCATTGCCCGTTTGATGCACACAAAAGTTCAGGGCAGTTGTATGAACTGGCCAGTGCACAGAACCCTATTATCTAGATTTCCCATGAGAAAGATGAATTTTCAATTTATTTCATGTAGGAATAATGGAGACGACAGGAGGTTGAATGCAGGTGAGCTGTGCTAAAGCACACTGGCAAGTATGCTCCAAGCAAGCTGCCGGCTAGCTCTGCTGAGGCTCCTTTTATTAGCAGAAGTCAACAACTGGAAACAGTAGTGAAACCACCCTGAACTTAACGTATTTCCATCTAAGAACATTTCCAGCATTAGCAAATACACGTGTCAGCAGGTGTTATCCTCAGAAATCCCCCCCTCCCAGATACTTCATTACGTCTGCGTCCCCGGTCATGCTCCAGCCAAGCGATATGTCTAACAAACAAATTGTGAGAGGACAAAAGGTCAGGGGAAAAACCCTGTTTTCTAGCCATGAAGGTCAGGAAAAGCAGGTGTAACGCTCCTTGACATACTGTTGCATGTCTGGTGTGAGGTTTGCCTTCGCAAAGTGGAGTGTTACCTCCATACTTTCATATATTTCCTTGACTGAGAGATGTGTCTTGGGAAGGAGTTAGGCCAGAGGTCGTCAACGTTTCTGAGTCCACGGCTCCCTTGACCAACTACATTCTTTCTGTGGCACCCCTGTGGGGCTCGGAGCCCAGTTATGTCACCCCTTGCCTGCGGAACTGGAAGCCTCTCACACTTTTTCGAACACCCTCCCTTGTGGAGGGTTCCCTCAGCCTCCTCTCCTCTCCCTCTCCTTGGGAGACCTCTGGGCAGCCGTAGTTGCAGCACCTGGTCTCTAAGCTGCCCCCCTACCCCCAAAGAGAGGTGCCTCCTCACACTGCCCCACAGGGTCCTGGGACTTGTCTGTCCTTTCTCAACAGCAAGGGCTGGTGGACTGGCTAGCTGGGCTCCCTTGCCCGCTTGCTTGCTTGCTTACTCCAAGGCCGCCTAGCAACCAACATCCCCTGGCCAGCCCCAGAGGCACCATTTGCCAGGAGAGCTTGTAGCCAGGGCACTGCAACCAATAGCCACGCAAGCCTTTGGAAGGCAGAGATGCGAGAGGGCATCAGAGGAGGGAGGGAAGGAAAGAGGGACAGAGGCCAGTGTTGTCCACAGCACCCCTGACCATCCTTCAAGGCACTCCAAGGTGCCACAGCACACTGGTTGAAAACCATTGAGTTAGGCCATGGACCCTGGACCCTGTGTGGTATATCTCCCACATCACTGCAGAAATGCTTCAAGACACCTTTGGTTGACGTTTCTCCAAGAATTACATAGACACAAAGAGATGCTTTTAACTATGACCCAGAAAACACACGTTCATATTTTAACCATTGTCACTTGAGATGCTGGTCCCCAAACACTAACATTTCTGGTTAGACATATACCAGCAAAGCTGTGGTACTCAGTTTTAAGCGAAAAAGGAAGGATCACACCAGCCAAATAGCTAAAGGTTTCTCTTTAGCTCCACATCGCTTGCACAGGCCATGCAGAGGGATGCTTTCTGCCCTATTAAATTATCTGCACCTTTCCCAAATGTGCCTCTCTCTCTCTTTTTAGCATGTTAAGCATGAGCAGAGCTCATTTTGTCCCCTTTGATTTAATTGGAAAGCAAGTGTTCTGGAACCTGCTGGTTGTTCCTTTGTGCATTTGGGATAAACATTGAGGATTACTTCATTCCTGGTACTGCTGGTAGCTTCTCAATGCACAAGCTGACCATTTAAGATTTCACAAAATGATAGAACTGAAGAGTTGGAAGGAACCTTGAGGTTCATCTAGTCCTGCAATGCAGGGATCTCAGCGAAATTGTACATGACAGATGGTCAACCTCTGCTTAAAAACCTCCAACGAAGGACAGTCCACCAGCTCCTGAGGGAGTCCATTCCACGGTCAAACACCTCTTACAATTAGAAAGTTCTTCCTGGTGTTTCGTCAGAATCTCCTTTCTTGTTACTTGAATCCATTGGATTGGGTCCTCACTTCTGGAGCAGGAGAACACAAGCTTGCTCCATTCGAGGAAGGAAGTTTTTAGTGTGTGATGTCGTATTACGTTTTTACTAATTTTTGTTGGTAGCTGCCAGAGGGGATGGGACAACCAAGTCAGATGGGCCATTTAATATATTATTATTATTATTATTATTATTATTATTATCCATAAACATAATACAGTCAGTGCATGCCTAATTTCTGAGGGGACAGACTTCCCCATGTGCCGCTGCTATATGAATCTGCCCAAAATTTAAGTTTTTCCAGGAGCCCTTTTCTGAGTGCCCTCACCAGGCAAGAGGCAACAGGGAGGAAAATCAACTTTTTCAGCAGTGACGCCAAGTCTGATAGGTACAGGAGACACCAATACCATTGAATTTAGACCTGTTCTTGATCATTCCCCCATTGTGGGCAGCAAAAAAGTTCCACAAAGAATATCCTATATTCCATTTTTGCTATCCAAACTCGTAATGCATTTGCAAGGAACACGTGACTGACAGACTGCATATGTTGATTCCTTTCTAAAATGCTTTCTTTTCTTAACCAATTTGCAGCGTGTGCCTTATGGCATTTTTGGAAATGCACCTGACTCTTTACAAAGTGAACACTGCAATTGGCTGGTGCTCTTGAAAGCATTTTTAGATATGACATCTCCAAGCAAACACGTTAGAATTATTTCCTGTTGTTTTATTTGTCAAATATAGTGCATGACATCTGATTATGAAAGGCAATGTATTGACATCTAACATTCAGAGGACCAGACCCTGCCAACAGGCTGACGGATTGTTTTGCTTCTCCAACTCCCCCCCCACCACCACCACTTTAAATCCTCTTTTATAATATTCAAAAGAGAGTGTGCTTTTTTCCTCTTCAGCACAAAAGGTTAGGATGAATGGATGACATCTCTCTCATTTGAACCCAAATAAATGGGCTAGATTTGCATTTGCCGAGCAAATGATGGCTATTACTCCTGCTTGTGGTTAAAATAGAAGCACTTCCACCCTTCCGATGTCTTTTAATAGCAGAATTCCAGCGTGCTACCTGGCCTCTTGTGAATACAAAATGTTCTATGGAATGTTTGTAATTTTTAATCAGATTTATTTATTCCATTCCATGCAAGAATGCAAGGCAATCTCCTAGAACTCATATTCGCTCTGAGTAGCAAAGTTAAAGAAAAAGATAATGTTTTCTTAGTTTAAGTCTCTTCTACATTTCTGGTTTGTAATTATTCTGCTAGGCGGGTGAGGAAAGCCTGCTTGCCTTGGTTCAAACTACTCAAACTGCTCAATATTTGATCTGTAAATTCAAAAAATGCAGTGCAATATAGAAGCAAATCCTGGCCACGTTTCACATGAAGAAAAGTGAAGTGACCGATTTTGGATGTGGCAAATTATAAGTTACAGTGGTACCTTGGGTTGCAGACGCTTCAGGTTGCAGACGCTTCAGGTTACAGACTCCACTAACCCAGAAATAGTACCTCAGGTTAAGAACTTTGCTTCAGGATAAGAGAAATTGGTGGCAGCGGGAGGCCCCATTAGCTACCTCAGGTGGTACCTCAGTGGTACCTCAGGTTAAGAACAGTTTCAGGTTAAGAACGGATCTCTAGAACGAATTAAGTTCTTAACCTGAGGTACCACTGTATATAATTTGCTATTTCAATCATTTTATTGCATTGCAGGCCCTGGTTTTTTTTTTAAAAAAATAATGCACACAAAGCTGATTGGATTTCTGCCTCTGCAATTTAAGTAACAATGCATGACAGGCTTCCGGGACACACGTGAAGAGAGGGCAGAAAGCAGGAGAGCTGAATCCCAATTGTTCAGAAATGCTCCACCTCAATAAACTCTTATTGCTTTTGCAGCAGGAAGTAGCAATCAGCCCTACAGGAGCACTCAGGGATTACTGTGGCCATGGAAGTTAACCCTTTAAAAAAAAACCTTATTTTTCATACGACTTATCAAGCCATTTCATGTTTTTGAGGAGCGTTCTTATATAAAACCAGTATTCCTTTCGGATTATTGGAGCACGATAATCTAGTCACCAGAAGGCTTATCTGTCCCAGATGCCAGGATGGTAGGGACCCCACAAAGTCAGGCTGTTGCTTTCGATTTTCAGAAGGGGGGAAATTGTGATTGCAGAATGTTTCTTTGAGACAGCCCTATCTGAGCAGGCATTGTCTCAGGCCACAAAAGCAGAGAGGGGCGGTTGAAAATGCTGATCCATGGCCAAAATTTCTCTGGTCAGCCCTTGATACATAGCAAGAGCTGTACAAAGAAGCCTTAAGAGCGCATTACGGTTTTATGCAAAGTATTTTAGATTATCACCAGCGCTGCCAAGAGACAGACAGGTGATACACCTGTACTGAGCCTGATATTAGGAGGTGCTCACCTCTGAGCAGCTGCTGTGCTGCCTGTCTGCCTGTCTCACTTGCAGAGTACATCCTGTCATTGAAATTCTACTCAATATTGATCCATAGTAGATTCCAGTGTATAGTTATCAGGGTAAAAACTTAAACACGTTGCAGGATTCCCAAAAGGCAATTAATATTTCATCCAGCAGAGCTTTACTGCTACTGAAGGCAAATGGGCATAATGGTCACAAATCCAATACATTCAAGATTGGCCCTGTCCATAAGAAATCCAGTTGCAGCAGACTTAACTTAAACTTACAATAACTTATAATAAATCTAAACCTTAACACTAAGCATACTATGTACAGAACACCAGAAGGAAAAGAGATAGAAAGAGTAAGTGAAACTCAGGCTCCTTCTGGCCCAACTTTTATAGTCAGCATGACCTTGACAGAAAGAGATAAGAGAACCACTTTAAACCAGCTGTGCTCAGCTTCTCTGAATGTATATAACCCAAACAACATGAAGTTTCTTTCGCACAGAGAAGCTTCCAGAACCCTCTTGAATTCAGTAGAACATGAAAGATCTCTACACATCAGATCAATTCTTTCTGCACTAAGAAACGCAAACTGACACATCCCACCTCATCTATGGGCCAGTTCTGATAAAGATACTGCCCATATTGTAGATGTTCAGGACCACAATACCTCAATGACCGCCTTGCCCCATATGAACTAACCCAGATCCTGAGACCATCATCTGAGGCCTTCCTTTGTGTGCCTCCTCCATGAGAGGTCTGGAGGGTGGCAACACAAGAACATGCCTTTTCTGCAGTGGCTTTCCATTTGAACAATGTTCTTGTGGCGATCACACAGGGCCCCCGGACGTTTGACGGTCTATTGACCCTGTGCCACCACTGTGAATGCTTTCTTCGCTGCCGCCACCCCGTTTCTCACGGGGACACACGGAGTCCAGACAGTTGTTAACATAAACAAATAATCAAGTTTATTTTTAAATGCAGGAACAAGCTTATGCTTTCAGTTAATTTTTCTTGTCAGCTTCTTAAATCTTAGTTCCTAACAACTTCAAACTGATTATTCCCAACTATCTATCTGACTCCACCTGGCAATTCCTCTCACTCTCTCACAATACAACTCTACCAACCCACACCTAATCCTCCCTCTTCCTTCTTCAACTCCCAAACCTGAACTGCCTTTCAAAACCTCCCACTCTAACTTTTACTCCCCCCCCCCGCATTCCCACTGGCCAATCACATTCTCACTCATTTAACCCTTTCCTAATGACCCACCTAGGAGGCAAAAGCCACAGTTCTCCCTATGGAAGTTCTCTTGGAGCCTTCACTCCATATCTTTAGGTGCCAGACGAAAACATTTCTCTATAACCAGATTAAACATTCTGTGACCTTTAAATGTGTTTTTGGGAGGGAGGTTATTGGTTTGTTTTTGTTTTATTGTGTATTTTGCATTCTCATTTTGCATTTTTGTGTTGTCAGCTACCTTGTCATATTTTCTACGAACGTGTGGTTTGAAAATATTTAAATAAAATCAGATAATGAAAGATTAAATTGCCACATTAATTTGTCAAATGAGCAATAGTTCAGAAGAGGCATCCCATCTTCATTAGGAATGTCATCAAAGTTCCCATTGACTTGGTTCAGAATTACTGTTTCTTAACTCTGTGGTCCATAATTTAAAAGGAGAATGTGAGCAAGAAATCATCTTCTCATGCGTTTGTTTATTTATAACTATAGTTCAACATATGAAGAGGAATGCTAGTTCTGATTAGATTTCCTGACCCATAAGTTTGCTTTAGATAAGCACCTAGAAGATCAGTCACTGATCCCAACTGAGCCTCTGACCATTTTCATTAATCCTAAAGTGTAATTCTGAAATGCCAGCAGCGGAAATAATGTGAAAGAAGCTGAGCACTTAAGGATATCACCATCCTATCAAAGCAGATGATGACTTGCTGCAACAAAACAACAGCAGGTTATATGCACACTCAGCTGGGAATTCACACTAATAAGTAACATTTTTAAAAAAATTCAAATTTTAACCTTTACCTTTACCTTTAATCAGGAATCCATTTACAACATACTAAAGAAAGAAAGGATATAACATTTACTTTCTTTCCCACTTAAATGGGGACTCATAATAATCATGGACATGATTTGGCTACTCAGTGGCTGCATCTACATCACTCACAGGTAGACAGATTGCGGCTCCATCTGGTACGCAGGCTGAGACCCTACCTGCCTGCGGACTGTCTCACCAGAGTGGTGCATGCTCTAGTTATCTCCCGCTTGGACTACTGCAATGCACTCTGTGGGGCTACCTTTGAAGGTGACCCAGAAACTACAACTAATCCAGAATGCGGCAACTAGATTGGTGACTGGGAGCGGCTGCCGAGACCACATAACACCGGTCTTGAAAGACCTACATTGGCTCCCAGTACGTTTCCAAGCACAATTCAAAGTGTTGGTGCTGACCTTTAAAGCCCTAAATGGCCTCGGTCCAGTATACCTGAAGGAGCGTCTCCACCCCCATCGTTCTGCCCAAACACTGAGGTCCACTGCCGAGGGCCTTCTGGTGGTTCCTTCATTGCAAGAAGTGAGGTTACAGGGAACCTGGCAGAGGGCCTTCTCAGTAGTGGTGCCCGCCCTGTGGAACGCCCTCCCATCAGATGTCAAAGAGAAAAACAACTACCTGACATTCAGAAGACATCTGAAGGCAGCCCTATTTAGGGAAGCTTTTAATGTTTAATAGACTATTGAATTTTAATATTCTGTTGGAAGCCGCCCAGAGTGGCTGGGGAAACCCATCCAGAATGGCGGGGTATAAATAATAAATTATTATTATTATTATTATTATTATTAAGCATTTTTATACTCCCCCTCAGCAACACAACAGACAGGAGGTCTGTACACATCTCCCCATTCCCCTCTCTCTTGTTGGTCCAGATTACTCAAACCTTGTCCTTGAATAACTTCTATCCAGTCAAGGAGGCGTGGATGGTAATATGTGAGGTATAGATCTTCACATTCCCACAGTACGACAGTCTGGTGTGTGTGTGTGTATGACAGAGAGAGAGAGGAAAGCTGTTACACTCAGAAATTACTTAGATGGGCTTATCTTGGCAGAAAATGTTAAACAGCTTTTGCTTTTAAAAGTAACTAAAAGGATCAGTCTACATTAAATCAGAGTGGGGCGGGGGGCATTCACCTAACTAAATAGGCTTTTCAAATCAGCCTCTGCCTTCTTAGAAAGCCACCAAATTAATGAATACCTTTAAGCTAGAAGCACACTTTGTCATCACATCTCAATTTTGAGATTCCACCTTTGATGATAAACTGAATTAAGAGATCTCGTCTGTTATCGTACCGAAAGGGAGGAGCTACACATGATATTATCGCTCCCAAGACCTTTAATCTCTGCACTGCAGGGCTCCCTCTGCATACTGCCACACTAATGCTCTAGATTTTGGTGGAGATCAATAGAGAATACAGAGAACGCTGGGTAGATAAAGGAAAGCACAAGAGGGAGCAAGCTTACTCAAGAGAAGAGAAGCAATTAGTGGTAAAGGGCTGCTCTCAGACTCCCATTACATTAAAAGAAGATATGATCCAGATCACAATAATTGTTTGTTTGTTTGGAACATTTGTGCCCCGCTCTTCAGCCACAAAGGCTCCTAGAGTGGTTTACATACAATCAAAACAAGAGAGTCCCTACCTGCAGACTTAAAATCTAAAAGAACACAGCACACAGGGGGAAAGGGACGTGGAGGGGAAAGGGAAATAAAAGCAAAACTCAGGCACCAGTTTCTAAACAGTGGCTCCCATAATTAGGCTTGACATATTTTGAACAGCAAAAAAGGGGACGCTATAACAACTCGTTTTAAATACCCCTACTATATGTAGGCTATAGAAGGTGTGATATAGTGTTGAGCGGGGCAGGAGAAGAGGAAAGGAAAGCAAGTCTTCAGTCACCTGTTATGTCTATGTCTCATCCAGAAAGTATTGCCAGAGACATTTTGGCAAATTTTAAAAAATCCACTTGGACAGAACTTTTACCCCTGAAAAAGAGGACGTTTCCTGGAAAAAGAGGCAACCCTACACAATGGCCCGCTGGCACTGGTCAGGGGAAGAAGGTGCTTGCAGAAGCTGGTTGTGACGTTAACATATGAGAGTGCTGAAGGTGAAATAGTTAAACAAGTTACCCAATCAGAACCCAGGGTTATAGTCAGAGGGACTATAAAACCAGCTCTGGGAGGGGCGAAGGAGGAGTTGTTGGGAGTTGGGTGGTTGGTTGGAGTGGGAGTGAATTGGGATAGAGTCTGTGGGGAGGTTGAGTTAGTGTAGCAAAATAAGCTGAGTCAGGAACAGTTAGGAGCTAGGAAGACAAGTAAATATCTGAGTGGTGGTTTAGTGAGTGAGAGCAGGTAGCAGAAGTTATAGGTCTAGATAGGCACCCCATGACTGTAATTGACCGATACCGTTTATGAAACCACACACTTGTTAAACTGCAATAAATAAACAGAAGTTTATGTTCCAATTTAACCCTGACTGGACTCAGTATTGTACCAGGTAGGGCCTGGGTGGGGGCAGCGAGAAATAAAGTGGTGGCATAGGGATCAATAGACGGTGAAATGTCCGGGGACCCTGTGTGATCGCCACAGTGCTCCTCCAGCAAAGCTGATGAAATGAAAGAGTCCTGCTTCCTATCTCTGTCCCTGAGGCAGCCTGATGAACTGGCTGCCCTCAGAGGGCAGCTGAGAGGAGAGGAGGTCTGATGGAGATGGCTTGTCACAGCAGAAATCAAAGGAGTGAGTTCTGCTTCAGTCACAAGACAACAACAGACCCTTCAAGTGTCCCTATTTTCCAGGGACAGTCCTAGATTTACAGAAGCCGTCCCCAGTTTCTTTCGTTTTTAAAATATTTTTTTATTAGAAACTTAAACAAAACATATTACAGTGGTACCTTGGGTTACATACTCTTCAGGTTACAGACTCTGCTAACCCAGAAATAGTACCTCGGGTTAAGAACTTTGCTTCAGGATGAGAACAGAAGTCGTGCTCCGGCGGCACGGCGGCAGCAGGAGACCCCATTAGCTAAAGTGGTGCTTCAGGTTAAGAACAGTTTCAGGTTAAGAACGGACCTCCGGAATGAATTAAGTACTTAACCCGAGGTACCACTGTATCTAAAAACATAACACCCTTAATTTTTCCCCATTTTCCTCCCTCCCATAACCCTCCCCCCCCCCCGACTTCCCTCAGTTCCAATCTTTGGTTTCTCTATGAATGCAATACTCTGCATGTTGCAAAATTATGTAAGTCCTTAAATTGTCTAAGTGATTATTGTCAATAAAGAGTTTGTGAGTGTTTATTCAAAACCTGCCAAGGAGTCCAATTCACTTTGCTGCATCTTCAAGTACTTTGTAAAGGGTTTCCATTCATCTTTGAAATCACAGTTGTCCTTGTCCTGTAACTTATGTGTCAATTTTTCCAGTTCTGTATAATCCATCACTTTCTCTTGCCATGATTCTTTAGTTGGGATTTCTTTGAAGCCGTCCCAGCTTCATATTTGATCATGGAATCTCCCGCTTTTCCATAGGAGCTCCCTATTTTCATTGGAGAAATATTGGAAGGTATGGAGTTTTGCAACCCCCAAGCCTAGGAGATAAGTAACTATACAACCTCTAGAACACATCTGATAGGGAAACTTTTTTAATGTTTAATGTTCTGTTACATTTTTATATATGTTGGAAGCTGCCCAGAGCAGTTGGGGCAACCCAGTCGGATTGGTGGGGTATAAATAATAAAATTATTATTACGGAATAGAACTTCCCCATTTTCAACAGAGAAATGTTGGAGGATATGCAACAGGGCAACACTGCCTTTTCACAAATGACCACTGGTGCCAATTACCATAGAACTATAGGCTTCAAAATATGGCAGAAGGCCTTATAAAAAGGTGCCGAAGCTTCTGAGAGTCGATACTGTTACGTATAACTGTTTAATCGTCACTGAAATGCACAATGGCTAAACATTGCTAATATTGAGGGTTTTCCATGGCAGCAAAGTGAGCTTTAACTAGTCGATAATTAACTGAGGATGTTCTCTGCTCTAATACTGAATGTGGCAAATGTATTTGGTTGCAAATCTCTATTTTGAGTTGGCTTTAGTCTTTGTTCCCAAGCTCTGTGGGAGTAAGAATGTGTAAATGAGTCTCCTGAAGGGAGAGAAAATAGCTCCAGGCAATCTGGAGGCTGTAAGACAGGCATGTCCAAAGTCCATTTCAGGGGCCTAATCCAGCCCCCGCCGGTCGGTTTAATCCAGCCCCTGTGGCAGTTTATTTCCTAGGGTAAAATCCTAAAAAAAAAAACACCAACAATCCTAAAAAAAGGTCAACAATTTTGGGCGGCCCTTTGGGTGGCCCCCACAGCCCTTCACTTCATCAAATCTGGCCCTCTTTGAAAAAAGTTTGGACACCACTGCTAAGGAGACAGACATTTGATTCTAGCTTGGAATTATATAATATTTCTAAGAAGATGCTGAGCCTATGCTTGGATAAGTGTATGTTCTATGTAATGATTTGGATGTATCCTGAAAGAATGTTTTGAAGAAGGTTCTGAAAGTAAAGTTTGAACACTATCTAATGGGTCTGGACAATGTTTTATTCCAAAAGGAATCAGTTTTTTTATGCATCCAGTTGCTTCATACTGTGAACATTAAGATCTGCAATAGATACCAGTTCCTCTTTAATTCCCCCAGCCACACTAAATATTGATTAGCTAAAGAGACAGAACAGCTTAACTGAGCTGTCCTCTCCCAATTCATGCACAATGCAGGAAAGAAGTGATGCTTTTGAATTATGGTGCTGGAGGAGACTCTCAAGAGTCCCATGGACTGCAAGAAGATCAAACCTATCCATTCTGAAGGATATCAGCCCTGAGTGCTCACTGGAAGGACAGATCCTGAAGCTGAGGCTCCAATACTTTGGCCACCTCATGAGAAGAGAAGACTCCCTAGAAAAGACCCTGATGTTGGGAAAGATTGAGGGCACAAGGAGAAGGGGACGACAGAGGACGAGATGGCTGGACAGTGTTATCGAACCTACCAGCATGAGTTTGACCAAACTGCAGGAGGCAGTGGAAGACAGGAGTGCCTGGCGTGCTCTGGTCCATGGGGTCATGAAGAGTCGGACACAACTAAACAACTAAACAACAACAACAACAGGGAAGTTTAGGATGGAGACGTTTGCTTGGGAGTGGAGATGGAACCAGATAGCAGCTGGATTTAGTCTTTTCAACAAAAATGGATCATCAAATGTGTGCTTCCTATAGCACATGGTAGAGCCTTAGCCAATTAAATTTCCAGTCTCCCCCTACATTCCGTTTTGTGACTAAATGCAGGTACTGTGGTTTCAGCATTTAAGGTACTCCCAAATGTTGACAATTTAGTAGCGCTCAGTCATTTATATTCTGGCTTAACCTAAAAGTGGAATAGCAGTTTCTAGAATCTAATCAACATTCTGCTGCCAGATGGGCAGCTCCCTCTTTCACTAGTCCCCAATGTTGCGAGTGATGATTGTCACTGGGACCATCGTGTGGGAGGAAAAGATGAAATACATGTTGCACTTCCAATCAGAGTTGTCCACCCACCCACCCAATTGGGGATGGGAAGAAAATATACCAATATCAAGGCATTGCTATTTAGAAAAGAAAGTGAAACAGTTGGTTCCTATGGAGTAAAACTGGACTACAACCAAGAAAACATCTAGAAGAAACAATACGGATCATAACTAAGTGGAATAGGTGCATGATACGCCATGTTTACCTGGAAAAATAGTGCTGATGTTCCTGTGTGTGTGTGTGTGTGTGTGCGCGCGCGTGTGTTTAAAGGTAGAATTGACTGAGCTGGAGGGGACACACCCCTGAAATCTGAGCATAGAAAACATAAAAAGGTAAAGGTAAAGGACGCTTCACAGTTAAGTCCAGTCGCAAATGACTCTGGGGATGTGGTGCTCATCTCGCTTTACAGGCCGAGGGAGCCGGCATTTGTCCGCAGACAGTTTTTCCGGGTCATGTGGCTAGCATAACTAAGCAGCTTCTGGCACAATGGAACACTGAAACCAGAGCAGTGCACGGAAACGACATTTACCTTTCTGCTGCAGTGGTACCTATTTATCTACTTGCACTTTTTGGCATGCTTTTGAACTGCTAGGTTGGCAGGAGCTGGGACCAAGCAACGGGAGCTCACCCTGTCGCAGGGATTCGAACCACCGACCTTCTGATCGGCAAGCCCAAGAGGCTCAGTGGTGCCACCCGCCGTTCTCATAGAAAACATAGGAGGAGCATATTTTGATCATTAAATCATGCAGATGCCCAAACCCTTGGTAAGTTAGGGACTTCCCCTGCATGCAAAGACAGGCTGTAGCAGATTGAGCAGATGAGACCAATAGTGAGTTGAATGGTCAAGAAGGCAGCTGCTGCCTGTGCTGTAGAGGGAAGTGAGGGCAGATCATCAATTTGGGAAGGTAGCCCATATAGGAAAAGGAAAACTCTGATCCTAAACCAGGAAGGAAAGCAGGGCACCAAACAGGTAAATGTGTTTTGGGTTTACCTAGGCATTTGGCTATCGTCAGTGGTACTGTTTACAAATAGGTTGTTTTTATTACATTTCCTCCCCTTTGCTTGTAAATTGCTTCAGGACATTTTTAGTGGGAAATGATCCATATAGTGAATAAACTTCCTCCCAGGTGCTCAGTGTAGCCTATGTGAGCAGCACACATTCCAATCATAGTCATAAGAAGGGCTTGGTTGCAATTTTCAGAGTTGCTGATGTGTTTATGTCAGAGACTGCCTCCAGGTCCCAGCTCACAGAGGACCAACGCTAG
>JAXCMG010000024.1:7848102-7887528 GCA_034642415.1 Podarcis siculus | reverse complement strand
AATAATAATAATAATAATAATAATAATAATAATAATAATAATAATAATAATAATAATTTTATTATTTATGCCACGCCCCATCTGGTTGGGTTTCCCCAGCATAAACCAGCCTAGGGATTCCTAGGCACAGCTCTGCAGCTTCTACTTTCATCCATATCCCAATCAATCAAAATCCTACCATTTATTAATTTCAAATCAATAACACCGTTATAATAATACTGTTGTTCTTCAGTTATTATCAGTATTATCAGTTTTCCTCCCTGGACTCCATTTGCTTTATTCCAGTCACTCTGCTAATAGGATGAGATGATCTCCCAAGACCCTTTCAGGTCCATAATTCCTGCCCCAAGCAATATTTTGCTGCTGCTGTCTCTTTGTTCATTCAAGTTTTCACCACTATTGGAGCCATCTCCTCCTCCTTCTCCCACTCTGCCATCATCTGAGACCTCCCTGTATAGGGTGGAATATAAACTCAATTCAGCAGCAGCATCTACTGCTCTGTGGTTTCTATTGCCTTCTACTAAACAGAAGGTGCATCATGCAACTTAGCATGTTGATTTCATCACACATGTGGCTAAAGCAGGTGATGTCATCATTTACCGTTGAGAGGCAACTGGTTCAGGGTACTTCCAAATTTTACGCTGATGTTGGAAGAGGCCAAGACCAATCTTTTCGTTTTGTTTCTTCATCCTGGATATGGCTTATGGATTCTTCCTCATGACATTCAAGCAAATTAAAGACACCTTTTGAAGAGTTGTGTGTGGGTTAATAAGCATAATTGTCCTTGTCAAAATGATATGCTTTTTGTGATTTACAGACAATTAACAAAAATCTCTGTGAAACATGGAGAATGCGTTACTAAGCAGTTGAAGGTTATCAAGGCCAAACAGGCAGCTTCAGAAAAAGTCATAGCTCCTCCTTGAAAGCGATGACAGTGAAGGTTGTGGAGAGTTTCTGTGGTGACAATATATATATATATATATATATATATATATATATATATATATATATATGCTGACACTTTAAAAAGAATCTTGCTGCCATGAAAAACTCCTGATCTGTTTTTTATAAAAAATAAAGGTTGTCAAATCTCATTTGCTTCAATTACAGCTAACATTAAAAACTCCATTGTTCCTCATTCCGAGACTACATTTGTTAACACAGTCACCTTTGGTTTCTGCTCAAGTACAGATCCCATGTTCTGATTCTGGAAATGCCCCTGACTTCTTTAGACACAGGCCTGTGTCGGAAAACCCACCACCCAAGAAAAGTCAGAAGTGATTCAATTTCAGCTCAATGATATTGCCCCTCTGCTGGCATATTCTGCTTAGCATTTTCTATTTCCAAGAGCTACTTTAATTGCATGGGGATTTATTCCTAACTGCTACTAATTATATCGTACAACCAGCGTGCAATATATTCAATGCCTTACAGAGCTACAAAGGCAACATAAACATGTCATACCCTCCAACATTTCTCCTATGAAAATAGGGACGTCCCATTCCGCAATGATATATACTATATATATCGCACACATCTTACTGGGTTGCCCCAGCCACTCTGGGCAGCTCCCAACATATATAAAAAATGTAATAAAACATTAAACATAAAAACCCCACAGGATTGCCTTCAGACAGCTCAAGGGTCAGATAATTCCATACCCTCCAACATTTCTTCAATGAGAATAGGGACATCCTAAGGAAAAATGAGACATTCTAGGATCAAATTGGAAACTGAGACAGCTTCTCTGAATCAAGGACATCTCTGGAAAATAGGGACACTTGGAGGGTCTGACATATCCATTTCCAAGAAGTGTACAATATAAAACAGACAATGGGGAAATAACTGAGGAAGACAGAGGAAAGTGGGGACAGGGAGCGGCAGTGGCATGGGGTGGGGGGCAGAGTTGTAGTGCTGTACCCCTGGCAGCAGTGCTGCTGCTGTTCACTGGGCTGGGGAAGGGTGAAGTAAAATGTGGGTGAAGTTGTGAAGCTCCTTCAACTTTGCCACTACCTCACACACCTCACCACCAAACTGGCAAATTCTAAGCCCTGGGAGGATGCAACTACCATTTTGCCATTCATTCATTCATGTATGGCAATTATTTATCGCTTAATATAATAAAAAAAATCTAAGCAATTTGCATAAAAAGAATACAGTGGTACCTCTGGTTGCAAATGGGAGCCATTCCGGAGCCCCGTCCGCAACCTGAAAAGAATGCAACCCACGTCTGCACGTATGCGCACGAGCGGGTCATGATTTGCAGCTTCTGCGCATGCGTGTGACGTCATTTTGCGCGTCTGCACATGCGTGGGCGGCAAAACCTGGAAGTAACCCTTTCCGGTACTTCCGGGTCATCGTGGGAAGCAACCTGAAAACGCGCAACCTGTAGCAAACATAACATGAGGTATGACTGTATAACACATCAGTAACATTTCCTAAAAACGAAACACCACTGCTGGTAGGAAGGGGCGAAAGGGAGCAGGTATCATTATGTAGGGTTGCCATATTTTGAAGAGCAAAAAAGAGGACGCCATGACGACTCTCATTTTAAATACCCCTACTATATGTCGGCTATAGAAGGTGTGATAATATTGCTGCGGGGGGCAGGAGAAGAGAAGAGGAAAGCAAGTCTTCAACCACCAGCTATGTCTATGTCTTATCTAGAAAGTATAGCCAGAGACATTTTCTCAAATTTAAAAAATCCACCTGGACAGAAATTTTACCCCTGAAAGAGAGGATGTGTCCTGAAAAAAGAGGACACATGGCAACCCTATCATTATGTGTACTTCGCTACAGTAGGGGATAGAGATTCAGAGTCTAGGCCAAAATGCATGCAGAAAAACGCCCCCAAACAACCACACATTTTAGAAGGGATTTGAAGGAAATGTGAATGAAGGCACCACATACACCCTTATATATCTACAGTTATTTCCCCTTAAGACCATATTTGCCTTCATGCGTTTCGATTCAACGGTCTCCAACTACTCCAGACTGCTATGTCCTCTTGAGATGGAGATCCCAACTTCTCTGGCAGACTGTATGCTGACATAACAGGCAGAACAGTAGCAGAGGAAGCCTGAGTGTTTTTTGTAGGAAAACACTGCAATACTGGTCTTGGCCAATCAAAATTTGGCAAAGTCCAATGAAAATATGTGTTTTGGGCAGCAGAGCAACCTACGCCAATGCTGATTGGCTAGGTTGCAAGTTGGAGTTGGTTCAGGAGTCACTTTTCAGATATGTGAGCTTCCTGGACTCCCTCTTCCCTCACCACTCCTTCATTAAGAATTGCAGGTTCCTCCATCTTGTTTTTCATTAAGGTGGTACAGTTGGGTGTAACATGTAGTTTGTCCCTAAGACTGTGGGTCCCCAAAAATGGATCAAGAGAAACCTACAGACCTGGAACTGAGATGGATATGGATTGACAGTGAGGATTTACAGTTTGAATTGCATGAGCTATGATGCTCCACATGTCAGGAGAATTGTCTCATATTATTGTCATAAAATGGAGCACAAAAATCCCTCAAAGCCTCCCACTCACAAGGAGGAGGATTAATTAATTCTCCTCTATTTAGAGCACTAGAGACTTGTTATGTCACATTGATTTTTGCCCTTAAAAAATATCTTACTATTATTTTAAAGTACAGCATATAGGGGAGTTCTTAGTTCATTATAACTCAATACAGTGCAAATCTTTTGTGGTAGTACACCATCTGGCATATCCAGTGTGAGAGGAATTCATAACTCAAGGCAATTAAAGAAGTGTCCTTATATGGAGGTAAATTACTGGTCCGTCTAGTTCAGCGGGTGGTGCTGTGGGTTAAACCACAGAGCTTAGGACTTCCCGATCAGAAGGTTGGTGGTTCGAATTCCCGCAATGGGGTAAGCTCCCGTTGCTCAGTCCCTGCTCCTGCCAACCTAGCAGTTCGAAAGCACATCAAAGTGCAAGTAGATAAATAGGTACCACTCTAGCGGGAAGGTAAACGGCATTTCCGTGTGCTGTTCTGGTTCGCCAGAAGCAGCTTAGTCATGCTGGCCACATGACCCGGCAACTGGTTCGAACCGCCGACCATGCGATCGGCAAGTCCTAGGCGCTGAGGTTTTACCCACAGCGCCACCCGCGTCCCCAGCAAATAGCAGTCCCCCAAAATCCATAGTAATATAACACCAAAGGAACCTAGCACTAAAGGCTAATTCAGTTATTCTGGGGAACTTAGGCAGAAACTCCCACCACCACCTCTCCCCCTACCTGGCAGCCAAATTCAGCAATAATACATTATTGTAAAAATTTCCTGCTGTCATGACACTCCAGATCAGCTGCTTGAGGCACCCGCTTCATTCTACCTGGCAGTTGGGTCAGCTTGGGGGAACTTACAGGAGGGTTTCCCAAACTCGGTAGTTGTTAGACTACAACTCCCATCACCCCTAGCTAGTGGGGCCAGTGGTCAAGGATGATGGGAGTTGTAGTTCCAAAACAGCTGGAGACCCAGGTTTGGGAAAGCCTGACTTAAAGGGTCTCCCCTGTGTGGTAATACGCCTCATTCAACACCTGCTACTCCTTCCCTTCTTGAGGTAAGGCTTCGAGTGAGAGGGCTCAGGGAAGGAGCAAGGGCAGATAAATAGGTTCAGGGATGTGGGTGGCGCTGTGGGTTAAACCACAGAGCCTAGGACTTGCTGATCAGAAGGTCGGTGGTTCAAATCCCCGCGATGGGGTGAGTTCCCGTTGCTCGGTCCCTGCTCCTGCCCACCTAGCAGTTCAAAAGCAAGTCAAAGTGCAAGTATATAAATAGGTACCGCTCTGGCGGGAAGGTAAACGGCATTTCCGTGTGCTGCTCTGGTTCACCAGAAGCAGCTTAGTCATGCTGGCCACATGACCCGGAAACTGTACCCCGGCTCCCTCGGCCAATAAAGCGAGATGAGCGCCGCAACCCCAGAGTCAGTCACAACTGGACCTAATGGTCAGGGGTCCCTTTAACTTTACCTTTTACCCACATGGGTTTTTTAAATATTCCACAAGAATTGTCAGATTTGATGGCTTTTGGGGTGAGCCAGGGGTAGGGGGTAGACTTCAATATAACTAAATATAGTATGGTGTCTCACAACTTTTTACACTAATTCTCCTTCACAGAGATTACAGTGTGTGTGTGTGTGTGTGTGTGTGTGTGTGTGTGTAGGCAGGAAGAGGGAATGAATATCACTATCAGGTATAATACTGTCTCTCAAATTCTGCTCTTCTTAAGTCAGAACAACAAAGAATTGGAAGAGCCTCTGAGACTATTTAGGACTGTGTTCAATTTTTTTCAAACCATGTCTTGTGTTCTTTTAATCTGCCAGTTAATGTCATCCAAATGACATTCATCCTTTCGTCCATGCCTCTTTCCCACAGAATTGGTTTTTTTAATATGTTTAAAAAAAAAAACCCTCTCCCTGCAAAAATCTTGAAAAATCCTACATCAAAGGCTGCATGTCTTCAAATCAGCCATGAAATAAAAACAGCCATTCCTTCTGTCTTAGTTTTCAAGTGCGAGCAGATGAAGAGACAGAAAGTGTTTCACTTGTGGAACTGGGTGATAGTTTTACAGATTTTTTTTTTAGCACTTAGAGCTATTAAAATTCAGGTTACATAACCTCATAAAACTTAAGGAATTCATCAAACTGCAAGCTGCTCTTGGCTTACTAATGCTTTGAGGTGCTTCAGCATCATTCTAATAAATCAATATTAGGAAACACATCCTGTCCATTAAGACTTGTGACTCAGTGTCTCAAAAACCAAAGAGAACAACAGAAATTAGATGTTTTGGTTCTGAGTGTTTGCTGAGAGTGAGCTATGGAGAACTTCTGAACTTGGGGCTCCAAAGGCTGGCTGAATCACCACCACTCTGCAACTTTCACAGGGAACAGAAGTAATTCAATGGGGGAAACTCGCCACCATCATGGGTTCTTTTCCTGGCTTGTTGCTTTGTTGCTGCTGTTTCCTTTCCCCCCTATAAAAATTAAGGCTGAGCTAAAATGCCCTTCTATTTTACTACCTCATTTACAAGCAGGAAAAAATAGAGGTTGGGAAAATTTCAACAACTTTTCAGGGATGTGGTCAAACTCACCACCCAGCAACAGCTCAACTTCATAACTTCCATTTTTATTTTTATTAACAGAATTCCCAAACAAAGCATCAATGAGAGCCCCAGATTTCCTGACAATCACTTCTTAGAATGAAACTGCACATTCTTTTTTTAAAATTAAATTTTATTAGATGTTACAAAAAAATGAAAAGAAAAAAACAAAATAGAAACAATACATAACAATACATAAAAACATTTATCTACACAATTTTCCAGAATGCAGACTAGAAAAGAAGAAAGACGAAAAATAAAAGAAGGAAACAAAAAAAAATGAAGAGAAAAAATACTTTTCATAATCAATAATTCCAAATTCATACTTCAAACCTTACAATATATAAATCCTAGTTAAAATATTATAAAAGACTTCCACCGCATTCACCACAGGTCTCTTGGTTATCTAATTGGCCTTTACATCTGTTCTTCAGTCACTTTCTTTCCTTAAGTTCTTTCATAGTCCATCTAATCTTTGTAAGAGCTCTGCTATTGCCATAGATAAAACCAGAAGCGAAGCAACTTGCTCCTGTATCAGGAGCAGCGCTCGTCCCAGGGGGCGTGGCGCACCACCCGTGGGGGGCGTGGCATGCATCCCTGGTGTGTGGTGTGTGCACCGGGGGAGTGCACGGTGCGCACCCTGGGGGGTGCCGCCGATCGGGGGTCAGCATTTTGTCACACACACCCCTTTGGAATGGTACCTGGGGCAGAACGCCCCCCACCCCACCCCTCGGAATGCCCCTGGGTAAAACCAAACCCTAACACAACTTTCAGAGTTCTGGGAAGACAGGCATTATCTGTCTGTCCTTTTGCACTAAGTCATTACCCAAACTCCTTATCATGTGCTTCTAGTTCTCCGAACATGGAGAACGAGTGATATAACTCCGAGCCAAGTGTCTTGGTATACAAGACATGAGTACCAAACCGACCCCAACTTTATCCAGTTTTCCACCTTGCTGTGGCCAACTTGTGTCCTGCCAGTGAAGGGATACTGCTCCATTGGTGTGTCATGTTCCAGCAGTGCAAGCAGAATTAGGAATGATTCTGTTCTAGTCACTGGGAATAAGTGAAAGCTAATGTTACTTTGCAACTGCAGAACTCTGATGGGTATAATCAGCAATTTAGCAGCACACCATCAACCAGCATTCTGCACTTGGGATGGGACAGAGATATGAATTTTACAGCTTGCAATCCTTCATCAGTTCTCTCGCTTTCTCTTTTTTAATTAGAGGAACTTTCATATAAAGTTCCAACAGATGTTACATTATTAGTGGTAATCTTTGCAGCTTCACAAAACTGTCATTACTGCCCTTTTTATTTGCTAAAAATGTCATCAGTGATAATCACTTAATTAGAAATAAAGCTATTTTATCCATAATTTCTGCCATCAGTGTTCTGGAAGACAGTGTTTGCTCAGTTAATTATGAATTTGACACCTGACATTTGCTTGTATAAAATGAAATTACCTGAACGATTAAAGGTGTCTCATATGTGTTCCCCACAGTCGTCAATGGCCAAAGATCAAATTAGAAAGTCAATATTGGGCCAGAAACATATAAGATGACTTATGGGTGTATTGTTATTAAATCATTAACAAGGCATATTTCTCATCCAGCAAATGATTTGTTCAGGCAATACTGTTGAAAATGAACACAGTGATAATTTATGATTCGTCTACTGAGCATATTAATAGAAAACAGCTTTCATAGTTGTAGGAGCCACCTAAGATCGCAGTGGACACCACTAAAGGCATTTCTTAGGGAAGCTGGTGAGAGTTTGGTCTGATAACCAGCTCCAAAATGCTCTGTTTTGAAGAGTAGATGCCAAGGGGAAAATGTTTCTAGTTAGTTTCAGGTTCCTTCTGGATTGTATCCAGAAGAGCCAATTGCTTAGATGACACTTATTTACGGTCAAAGCAGAGCTCAGTTCAGGAAAATAATAATATTCTAAATTGACAAGCTGCTTACCATCCAGTTTCATATATCACAGAGCAGGAAAATGCTCAACAGGCATAGCAGCAATTTTTAAAATATATTTTGACTGAGTGCAATCCACTCTTGCCTTAATTGTTGGCCAACCGGATTCTGTAGAAAGAGAAACTGTTGATATTCCTGATGGTCGCAAATGGAGCTTCTGGAAAGGAAATATTCTGCAGAGTTTCCAAAACTTTAATACAGTTTGAATTATGGTCCCAGATTTCAGCACCGTAGAGCATTTGAGTAAGCACTTTGCTACCAAATATCTTTAGGGGAGGTTCAATCAGCTGTCCTCCCGTATTGTAATAGAACTTCATCAATCCCCTGTTGTTTTCTGTATTTTGACTTTCATTGATTTCATATGGATTTCATTACAGAGTACACCCAGGTATCGAAATGAGCGAGTTTGTTCTAGAGTAGGCTTCCTCAACCTCGGCCCTCCAGATGTTTTTGGCCTACAACTCCCATGATCCCTAGCTAGCAGGACCAGTGCTCAGGGATGATGGGAATTGTAGTCTCAAAACATCTGGAGGGCCGAGGTTGAGCAAGCCTGTTCTAGAGCCTGCTGATCAAAGCACCATCTATGCCTAGGGCTGTTTCTGCCAAAAATCACAATCTTGGTCCTAGAGTAATTTTTATGTAGGTTTTCCTGCTTACAGTAAGTGCTGAACACCTCCAAGTAATTTTTGAGGCCCAATCGGGAAGGAGAGAGGAGCACTAATCTGCATACATCAAGATTGAAATATTTCTGTTCCTAAATATTGGAGAGGGGGAGTTTGCATTGGCTAAACATGGCACAAAATTATTAATATAAATGTTAAAAATAGTAGGAACCAAAACGCAACCTTGTCTCACTCCTTGCAACATTAATAATAATAATTTTATTATTTATACCCCACCCATCTGGCTGGCTTTCCTCAGCCACTCTGGGCGGCTTACAGCACATAAAAAATTGTAAAACATTAGACATTAAAAATTCCCGATACAAGGTTGCCTTCAGATGTCTTCTTAAAGTCAGGTAGTTGTTTATTTCCTTGGCATCGGATGGGAGGGCATTCCACAGGGTGGGTGCCACTGCAGAGAAGGCCCTCTCTTGGTTCTCTGTAATGTCACTTTTCGCAGGGAGGGAACCACCAGAAGGCCCTCGGAGCTGGACCTCAGTGTCCGGGCTGAACAATGGGGGTGGAGATCCTCCTTCAGATATACTGGACCAAGGCCGTTTAGGGCTTTAAAGGTCAGCAGCAACACTTTAAATTGTGCTTGGAAATGTACTGGGAGCCAATATAGGTCTTTCAGGACTGGTGTTATACGGCCTCAGCAGCCACTCCTGGTCACCAGTCTAGCTGCCACATTCTGGATTAGTTGTAGTTTCTGGGTCACCTTCAAAGGTAGCCCCACATAGTGCACATTGCAGTAGTCCAAGCGGGAGATAACCAGAGCATGCACCACTCTGGCGAGACAATCTGCGGGCAAGTAGGGTCTCAGCCTGCGTACCAGATGGAGCTGGTAGACAACTGCCCTGGACACAGAATTGACCCGCACCTCCATGGACAACTGTGAGTCCAAAATGACTCCCAGGCTGCACACCTGGTCCTTCAGTTGCACAGTTACCCCATTCCGGACCAGGGAGTCCCCCACATCTGCCCACCCTGTCCGCCAATAAATGTACTTCTGTCTAGTCATGATTCAACCTCAATCTGTTAGCTGCCATCCATCCTCCAACCGCCTCCAGACACTCCAAGAAAGGTTTTAATGTTTGTTGTTGTTATTGTTCCTGTATTTTTGTTGGAAGCTATCCAGGGTGACTGGGACAACCTAGTCAGATGGATGGAATATAATAAATACATTTATTATTATTATTATTATTATTATTATTATTATTATTATTATTAATCATCACCATTATCATTATTATTAGTCATACCACCATTTAAAACTACTCTGACCTTCATTTCTGTGTTGTTATATAGTTCTTGGGTCCTTAGCAAAAGTCTGCAGTTAATGTTGGCAAACTGAAAATTTTCCCACAGTCTATTTCAACCAATAGAGCCAAATGCAGCAGAAATATCAAAAAAACCTACATTGACTATTCTTACTGTTCTTAGTATATTTCCTTATAATATGGCTTAGGTTAAAACATGGGTCCATGGTACTGTAAAAAACCCCTGTATCCTCCTATGAACCCTGCTTGATCTTCATGAATAATGTGGTTCCTTTGCAACCAGTATGAAATTTTTTGAAGACGATGCCATGCATATAGCTTTGAGATTTCTAACAAGCCAATTGTGCAATCTTCTGATTCTGTTCAGTCAGGTTTTTTTTTTTTTTTTTTTAAAAAAAACACTCCTTGCATTGAAGCATTTTACGGCTTCTGAGTCTGTTTCTGTTCTTTGACTTACCTATTGAAACTAACAATGGACATTTATGGAAGACTCCCTGGGGCCCAGATAGCTTTTGTTGAGGCATTCGGGAAAGGGGATTACTGAGCCAAGTTACTTGGAAATAAAATAACCCCCAAAGCAGAGCATTCTTTATCAGCACTGAATTTATGCAAAACTGTTTTGAAAACGTGGCTCTGTGAATGTGTGCCCATCCTAATATAATCATGAGCTGCAAAATAAGATAAAAATACATGAGTGGATCTCAGCATCGTACAAAACAGTTGCCTTTCTCTCAGAATAATTTGCTGTGAGAAACACAAATGTACCATCACTATTCAATGGGATTATACTTTGGAGGAGTGTGACGTGCATACATCTTATAGTCTCTGGAGCCAACGATGCATATAACTCCATTAGCATTAATGGGAGTTGTGTATAATCCCCTCCATGAGAGAACAGCCCTCGAGGTAAGATTATGCTACGAAATACTTGCAGCAAGATACGAGGTCAGCCCAGAGCAGAGGGAAAACCACGATGATGCGGTGCAAAACTGGAACAGCACTAAATTATTGCTGGCCGGCCAACAAGCAGCTTAAATATTAGATGACAGATGCAGACAAGCAGATAGTAGTGGGCTCATACCTGCGTCTTACGGATCAAGCGGATGTCAAGTAGAAAAGGTTTCAAATGTGGCTATTTTCCAGCAAAGGCACATAGTCACTGGGAAATGTGATGGGTGCACACTCTTAAGACAGAGCCTTATTTCCTAGACAGGACATTGCACTCTGAAGCTGGGCTTTCAGGGGGAACTCGCCAAAACTCAGCCCCGGCACTTCTCAGGTGAGTTCCAGCACTTCTCAGGTGGGCGCCATTGCTATTCAAAGAGATGAGTTCCAGCACCAATTTTTCTAGAAAAATGGTGCTGCTCTGAAGGCATAGCACTTAGAGGCTTTCTGTTGAATAAAGAGGTACATGAATTTTGTTAAAGAAAATAAAGGGGGGGTGGACAATCTCTTGTTGGATGTCTTCAAGTGCAAACTTGATAGCTATTGGAGATGCTCCAACTCTGGAGTTCCTGGGCGGAATAATAATAATAATAATAATAATAATAATAATAATAATAATAATTTATACCCGCCCATCTGGCTGGATTTCCCCAGCCACACTGGGCAGCTCCCAACAGAATATTAAAAACACAACAGAACATCACACATTAAAAACTTCCTTAAACAGGGCTGCGTTCAGATGTCTTCTAAAAGTCAGATAGTTATTTCCTTGACATCTGATGGGAGGGCGTTCCACAGGGCGGGAGCCACTACTGAGAAGGCCCTCTGCCTGGTTCCCTGTAACCTCACTTCTCGCAGTGAGGGAACCACCAGAAGGCCCTCGGAGCTGGACCTCAGTGTCTGGGCTGAAGGATGGGGGTGGAGATGCTCCTTCAGGCCATCAGTGCCCTCTCCAAACTATGTGATTCTATGCACTCTTACTAATATGATGTGCAAGGAGGCTCTGATGTGGAACAACGAAAGACACTGTTGCAGGTTTCTAGCCTGGCAATAGGTTTGTGGTAGCTGTGCTCCTCTTGTGGGACCACCTCACTGCTTTGAGGTATCTGAGTATGCTACTGAAAGCTAGTTGCTGAGGAGCAGAAATGGGAGAGGGTTCCCGCCTTCTGGCCCTGCTTGCAGGCTAGCCAGAGGCACCTGATTGGTCCCTGTGGAAAAGAGGATTCTGGACTAGATGAATCACTGGGCAGATTCAACAGGGCTCTACTTGTGTCCTCAGGCTGATGCTTGTATTATTTTTGGCTTTAAGTGTGTGCATGCGAGAGGTTTCCCTTCTCTGTGTGCTGCCTTGAATACTGCTTCGAACACATTCCCCTTCCCCTTTGTTTATTGACTAGGCTGATGCAGAGTTCTGGAGCATTCAAAAGCTGGTACCCTATGTTGTATTATTTGGATTGGCCTAATAAATGTATTGGCCTAATGTGGTTTTTATTTTTATTTTTTTCCATATTGGCCAACACCATTTGCCTTTGTGTAACTGTGAAAGAAGCAAATGTAGCAGTCAAAAACTGGGACCCTAAACTGGAGCAGGAAAAGAACAGAACGTTATTCTCCAAAAGAACATACTCTCCGAACGGTAGCAAAAGCTACTCAGTTATTTTTACTCGGCACACCACCAGGTTCGTTTTTGTTAATATAAAGACTGCCCAATTTCTCGTTATTCCTGCTTTTCGCCCATCAGGGAACCTGTGTGCTTCACTTAAGGATGGAGACAGACTTTGCTAGTACAGCTGGCCTTGCTTTTTCCACAGAAGGGAGCCAGCTGCGCTTCTTCTGTTCCTTTTCAGTTGAGGGTTTCAAACAAAAGTACACGAGAGAGGAAAGAGTGAAGTAATGAAACCCAGAATTCTTTCAAGTTCAGGGAAAGGCATTTCAGAACCATTAGTAATTGACCTGACAACTCCCTCTGCAGTCTTTCTGACCGTGCTGTTATGAAGCAGTGACGTAAAAGCAGACAAACTCATTGCAGTTTTATAAATAGGCTGCGAGGTGTAGGAAAAAGTTGGTCTAGCTGAGATTTATGTAACACTGTGTGAAATGGGCACATGGGCAAAACTGCCTACAGACACAATTCCTTCCAGTAGTAAAAATAAAGACATTTTATTCCCCTGCCCTATATGAAACTAGGAAAGAGCTGAAAATGGGAAGCACGTTTTTCTGAAAGTTTGCATTCTTCTAGAAAGCCATAACCCTATAAACTATGGTTACCAGACTTTTTTTCAAGGAATCTGGGGACACTTAAAAAATAATAATTATGCTTTATTATTTTAGGAAAGGGTTCCCCAGAGTTCTTGACCTTTTTTAGAGGGGGGAACCCCAAAGTTGTCGGGCGTGCATATTGACACAAGGCATGCAGAGAAGCCCATCTACAATAATAAATTAGTAATAATAATTTTTTATTTATATCCCACCCTCCCCAGCCAAAGCCGGGCTCAGGGCAGCTAACAACAATAAAATAATACAACATTCTAAAACACACAAATGCCCAAAAGAAAGAGGTTGGGGTGGGGTGAGAGAGAGATCGAGTAAAGGCGCTCACTGGTCTTGGGGAAACATGCATTAAAACACACACACAAGACTCCATCTTTCTCTCTCGCTGTCTCACAACACAGCACAGCTCTTTTCTAGGCTTCTCCTCCTCTTTTTCACCACCTCAGTGCCTCACTCGCGCCCCCCCAACTCAGGTGTGCAGAGCCCATAGCAGAAAAGCGCACAATTTCAGGGCGAGCGTTGATCAAGGAAGTGAGCCACAAGGAAGCTCTCTGGCTCACGCCTCAGTTTAAATAGCGCCCCCCCCAGCCAGCGGATTGGCTGGCTGAAACTTTGACGTGGCTGGGACCTCCGGTGTTGCTCGCTGCCATGGCGCCCACCATGTTGCCTTGCCGGAAGTCCCCAGGCATAAATCAGGGGACATTAATTAAAATCCAGGGACATTCCGGGGACAGATTTTGTCTGGGGACAGATTGGTGAATCCGGGGACTGTCCCTGAGAACGTCTGGTAACCCTACTATACACACCTGGGAGGAAATCCAATTCAACTCAGTGGGGCATACTTCTAAGTAGACATTCAATGGGTTGCTGTGTTAAGTTTTTCCCCTGTCCCTGTACCCCCCCCCCAAAAAAAGACCCTATTCAGCTATCATGGAGGTTCTGGTAATGTATCCTCCAAATTATGTGGCTCCCCACCGCAAGAAACACTGCCACAGCATGAGAGTGTATCAGCAATGTAGGAACATATTCACACATTCACAAATCCCTTTGCTTAAAGAAAGGGTGTCTGTTTGTCCTTGGCTGATATTATTGCTATAGTTAATTCTGAATATATCTGATGGTTCTTTGCTAAGAATAATATCCCCACCACCAAAATTTACTTTCAGTGGGACTTACTTCCTAGTAGCTGTTCATAAGATTGAAAGCTTAGTAAACTGTACCACACCAATTCTTTAATATTGTGGCAAACATCTGGAAAGGTCATCCGTTGACCTCCTTAAATGACCAATGAAACACACATTGTCCACCCTGACTTTTTCTCAGGGCAAGATATTTACATAAAAGATATTACAAAATCTAATCCGATACAAAGCTGTCATGGTGAGCAAATATCGGATACCTGAAAGCAACTGCTGATTCAGATTATTCTTTCTAAACACCTCTCAGCAAGTGAGGAAACATATAAATTCATCTTCAGAGAATGACTGCAGTGAATTTGTCACACAAACACAACCATCTAAAGTGAAGGACTTACAAAATGTATTAGAGTGTAAAGATACGATGATATCCTTTTTCCTATTTCCAAGATATTAAAATTATTCTCATCCAAGGTGTGTGTATGTCTTTTGTTTAATATCTTATCTTCCAGGCATGGTCTGGGACATAGTTCAATAACAAATCTTCTGTTCCATTTGGACCAGTTACTTAAAATAGGTTTTATAGAGAAACAGATTCCTCGGTATTATTCATGTTTATTCTGGATTTCACATCCAACCAGAATAACTGAATAAATGCATTTTTAGTAAGAAAACACCGGCAAGCACATTTGATATCTTCCCATATGGTTTGTAAATCAGTGTTCTTGCACACATGCATACTCCCACTGCTGCTCTTACATGGAGCATATTTTGTTAAAATAATCCTTCCCCCAACTCTGGCTCAATGGAAATCTCCAATCAAAACATATAAGCCTGCTACAGAATGACTTTAGGCACCACTGGAACACTGTCAAAAATGTAAGGCATAATTCAGTCAGTGGCGCAGGAACCCTTTCTGGCACCCAGGGTGGGACGCTGAGGGGTGGGACGAACCGCCCAGTGGCGCACGCGTGACATCCATACAGACTGCGCACACGCAGCACCCCATACAGACTGTGCATGTGTGGCATCCTGTACAGAGTGTGCATGTGCAGCAGCCCACCACTCACATGGTGACCGAATGACTGCCATGTGTGCGCACTCGGTATGGGCTGCCGCACATGTGCAGTCTGTATGGGCTGCTGTGTGAGCGGCATCCCGTATGGACTGCGCATGTGTGGCAGCCTGTATCAAGTGTGCACACGCAGCAGCCCATATGGCCAGCATGCGAGAGTGGCAGCCCATACAGACGCAGTGCGAGCGGCAGCCCATACGGACACCTGTATGGACAGTGCGCAAGAGTGGCAGCCCATATGGACGCAGCGCGAGTGGCACCCATACTGACTGTGCGCACCCTCGGCCGCTCTACAGCTGGGGGGAGGCAGGGGTCATCTTGTCACACACACACACACACACACACCAGAGTGGCACCCGGGGCGGACTGCCGCCTCTGCCCCCCACTTCGTACGCTCCTGAATTCAGTATCAGCAAATAAAACTTGTCTTCTCGCCCGGAGGGTCATCTAGTAGTCCAACCCCCTGCAATGCAGGAATCAAAAAGAAAAATGGAAAATCCAGAGTCATATTTATCCATTCCATTTTCTCTGTCCATAACTGAATTACATAGTTCAGTAGACTCATACTAGACCAGTACTGCTAAATAAACCTGGTGTAGTTTTTGATATTATTTCATTGTTTCCATGATTAATGATAGTACCACATGTAAATATGTAGCCATAGTATGTACAGTTTGCTGAAGAAAAGAAGTCAAGAAAACAAAGATTCCCTCTCCCTGTGCATATGGTCACAGGAATAAGCAATATAAAGAGACTTTTGATTTTATTTTTCTGCAAAGCAGCCTCTGGTGCATTGAATTCGTCTTCTTTCATTTGCCGAAAGGAATTTTTGAGTTAGCCGCACAGGATCTATTAGAGGTCAGAGTTTTATTCTGGCTCCTTTCCTGCCCATCAATCAGAGGTGCAGTTCCTCTATGCACAACCAAGGAACACCAGGTAAAATGTGTGATCACAGATGTGCAGTTTGCATCGTGATAGACTAGCAAATAAATAAAACAAAACTGTACGGATGCTGCCATACAGCTGTAGTGCCATCTGAAAAACCCAGCTGTCTAGCAATGGAGTAGCTACCATTTTGGTCCAGAATACTAAGTCCAGCATAGCTCAGTCACTATGGCATGAGACCCTTAATCTCAGGGTTGCGGGTTTGAGCCCCACATTGGGCAAAAGATTCCTGCATTATAGGGGATTCTCCAAGATGAGCCTTCCAGCTCTGCAATTCTATGACACAGTATTTTATGCCCCAGACAAGTAGGGGAAGGAGAAAATGAGGAAATTTGATCACAGACTTCCCGCATGCTGCCTGCTTTGGCTCTGTGTCTAAGGTTGTGCTTTCCTTCTTCTACGTTTCTCCCTTTGCTGCTATTGACAGAATTAATGATACGTTCTGTTAGCTGAAACCACACTGAAGTTGCTCCCTCTCTAACGGTCCAAGGCAACTGAGGTCAGCGGAGCTGCACTGGGTATTGCCTAAGAAGGTATTTTGTACGACACAACCACCTTGGCTCTAGTATAATAGCTCAATGTTTCGCTGTAGATCCGTGATGGCCAAACCTGGCCCTCCAGCTGTTTTGGGACTACAACTCCCATCATCCCTAGCTAACAGGACCAGTGGTCAGGGATGATGGGAACTGTATTCCCAAAACAGCTGGAGGACCAAGTTTGGCCATCACTGCTGTAGATGAACCTGGCAGGACCTCTGCCCTGACTACTTCTCAGATGTTTCAAAACAACCTACCCTTTTCCTTGACTTGCAAAAGGCAGCAATTTAAAAAGTACATGTCCAGTCATTTGACAGTGTGCAGGCTACTACAGCACAAGAAGTTTATTTAGGAGGATATTACTCTTTAATAGAAGAATTGTGAAGGAGTTCGATAAGCCATTCCAAGTCAGTGGTTTAAACAAACACAGCACCCCTTCTCCTGTTCCTCCATGTCCTTAGATGATATTTCCATTCAACCCTTGCCTTAGTGTTCTTCACTTTGAGCTTCCAGCAAAGGAATTTGCTTCTGCAATTTTTTACTTGCATCAATCAATGGTTCAAATTGTAAAAAAAAATCAATTTTTCTAAAACGGGAATGGAGCCCAGAATTTTCATTCATGAAGTTACGCATCTTTCTTGATAAAAGAGGCCAGTTCTAAGAAATCCAATTTAGAACTCAAGACATTAAGAGATTGCCATGGGTTATAAGATAATAATGATATTGCTAAGAAGGATGGGGAGGAACTTTCCCGTTAATCTTCCTGCCCTGTCTGTAGAAATGAAACACATTTGGAACTATTTAGCTTGGCTTTTAAGAGCTTTCCTGAAATAAGAGGAAATGTCTTTCTAAATATTTCAGTTTTCAGTATGGATAATCGTTAGCTACGTAATGGGAAGGGAAAGAAAGCTACAATCAAAGCTGCAATTTGAACAAAGCAGAAATTTGTTTTTAGACATCTCCCCTTCTTACCAATATCCTAACTATATCCTATAGACTTGCAAGTAATTTACAATTATATTTGAGGTCTGGATCTCATGATACTCCCATACCTGGTAAAATCAAAATGAGGTCGTTTCCTAACCCAGTTTTTCTCATTTCATTTCAGTACATGCAATCCCTCACATGAGATTTATTATATCAGTGCAACTGTTAAGACTTGCCTGCCAAGGGCTCTCTGGCATCAGGCAGTAATATTTTGTGTGTGTGTGTTTTTGTGATGTTTGCTGGGCATGTCAACAGTTTCAGTAGTCCTGCTTTGAGTGGATGTTGTCAGTGCTCATTATTGTGATCAGTTGGGTGGATATTTTTGTTTTTGGTGAATTTGGATGAACCATTTTAGGATATTTGTTTTGTATTTCAATTTTTTTAATTATTTCATACTTTGCTGTTCTTGTAAATCACCTTGGGATTCCTTTCTATGACACAATAAATAGATTAAAGTAAGCTCAGCCACAAGGGACATGGGTGGCACTGTGGTGTAAACCACTGAGCCTTGGGCTTGCCGATCGGAAGGTCGGCGGTTCAAATCCCCGTGACGGGATGAGCTCCTGTTGCTCGGTCCCAGCTCCTGCCAACCTAGCAGTTCAAAAGCACATCAAAGTGCAAGTAGATAAATAGGTACCGCTCTGGTGGGAAGGTAAATGGCATTTCCGTGCACTGCTCTGGTTTCGCCAGAAGCGGCTTAGTCATGCTGGCCACATGACCCAGAAAAACTGACTGCGGACAAACGTCGGCTCCCTCTGCCAGTAAAGTAAGATGAGCGCCACAACCCAAGTCGTTTGTGATTGGACTTAACTGTCAGGGGTCCTTTACCTTTTTTAAGCTCAGCCACACAATAAATACCAGCTTAAGCCATGGAAGAACCTTGACAATGAAATATCCTGCACAAATAAGCTAATTGTTAAGGAAGCCTTGTATTGTCTGATATAAAGATAGCCCTGGTCGATTCCAAAAACCTACATGAGGATTCCCACTAAGATATAAATGCCTCCACTGTTGATCACATACACATCACATTTAAAGAACTCACTCTCTGAGATTTGTTAGGAGACCTCTCACAGAGCTACAATTCCCAGCATCCTTAACATACAGCTCACAGGATTATTTGAGGGAAGTCATGACTGTTAAAGTGGTGTAAGAGTGCTTTAAACTTTGTGACCAAAAATACTCTATTGAACACAGCTAATGTCAAGATGAACGGCTATATCATCTTGCCAATTAGTCTGGAGTCTTTTACATTTCTGAGGCTAGTATTTATTAATGTGCTACTGCAGTGCTGAAAAATTTCCATGATTCACTCTTTCAGTACCACTTTTCCAAGTTTTCCTACTTTCTGGCTTTTACCCTTTTAGATTTGCCACAAACCTCTCCTAAAATGATATTTCTGGTTTTGGTTTATTGAAAAAAGCTGAAGCAGAGCACTTTCTTGAATGAGTTTCTACTTCTGTTGCAAATGATTTCCATTTGCCTGTCAACAATACTTTAATAGCCTCATGAATGGTATTATTTCATCCCTAACCTTTCCTTGTTCATCCAGGAATCCCAGTGAGTCAAGGAAACCCTTTAAAAGCCTTACTCATCCATACAGAAATATAGCCAGACATGACTTTCTGTCCTTATTACGTGTCCTGGAACAGCATTACTCAAGAAACTAGGTTGTGGAATGAAGAAAAAAAAATGCACAAAGCTTATCATTGGTTCTGCATGGATGTTTGCTTTTACGTAAAGTGAAAACAAAGTTTTCTGTTATTTAAATTAAGTTATAGTTTCGCTTTACAATTAAAAGTTTCATCACTGTGTGATTTCACAACAGAGCTTCAACTTAGCTACTGCTTTCAGAAGCCTATGGGGAGATGATTTGGCTAAAATTGAGGGAGCCAGGCAGTGGAACTTAATTGAGGGTCCCCTAACGCAATAATCTCACATCTGAATACACCCTATGTCTTCTCCTTGAAACAGGTGCTCCCACACTAGGAATACGTCTTTACAAAATGAATAAATGGGAACCCTATTTGAAACAGGAAGTACATGAACATGTTGTAGAACTCTCCTTCCTCTACTACCCCTTGCAAATTTCCATTACCACAACATTTAGGGGAAGTTTAGCAGATGTAGTTTACCTTTTAAATTTTTACCCTTTCAGGAATATGACACTCTACTCTCTCGAGTGGACATTGGTGTCCACAGAGAACAGGGGCAGAAGATTTTTCTAGTCTGGAAGCCATGTTTGGAGGGGGGTGTCACATGACAATGCTTGGTTGGAGCCAGAAGCCAAACGTGGATGAGACCATGGATGATGGAATTCATACCTACATTCTAGCCATGCAAAATCCAAATGTTTCTATAAACATGCCCCTCTCCATTTCTGAAACAAGCAAAAGGCTTTATCTATCATAGTGCAACAACACATTTCAGCCGTGATCTTTGGGTGAAGTGCGATATAGAAATTCAGCAAACAAACAAACCAGTTGAAGAGGACATGTAACAAGGCCTGTGGAAGGTGCATGGCTTGGGAGTGTTCTAAGGAATGGAGAAACCAGCGTTGTTATTCATATTCTGCTTCATGTGGTGTTGCTTCCAAGTGCTTTTTTATCATAAGCAAGTGACAAAGGGAAAGCAGGTAAGAATGAGGTATTAACAACTAACATGGAGGAGAGGAGACTTAAGTGATGGAATGAGCACAGTGAAGCCGAGATAAAACTGTTCAGTCTCCTCCTCCAAATTCATCTCATCAACTGCACTACCATGGATACAAATGAGAGAAAGAAAGAGGATGTTTATATATTTCAGTTGGTTTGATTTGGCAGCCAGTTCTGGTTTTAAAACACTTTTGAAACTAGCTGTTTGGTTTACTAGATTTGAGAGCTAGTTTTAGCATCCGTTGCTCCCGTTGCTTGGTCTCAGCTCCTGCCAACCAAGGAGTTGAAAGCACACCAAAAAAGTGCAAGTAGATAAATAGGTACTGCTCTGGCGGGAAGGTAAATGGCATTTCCATGCGCTGCTCTGGTTTCGGTGTTCCATTGCGCCAGAAGCGGTTTAGTCATGCTGGCTGCATGACCCGGAAAAACTGTCTGCGGACAAATGCTGGCTCCCTCGGCCTGTAAAGCGAGATGAGCCCAGAGTCGTCTGCAACTGGACTTAACTGTCAGGGGTCCTTTACCTTTACCTTTTAGCATCATTTGACTGGCCATTTGAACTAGAGATGGTCTGAACTGGCTGGGTTCAACATACATCCATGTGCTGCTATGCCCAGATGTTGTTTGGTGCAATAAAAGCTGGCTTGGCATTTCAGAGTGGGGGAAATACAGATTTTTCTTCGCTGAAGGCAGCATACAGTCAACTTCAACTGGATGTGTAGCTCTGTGAAATCATCATATGCATTACATTATCAACAACTCCATGTTAACGGAGGAAATGACAATAAAGCATTAGCTGAACAATGTTTCCAAACAGGAATGAAAAAAATGGGGGTGTGGTCTTAAAGGTAGGGTTTTTCTGGAGGGTTTTTCACAACTCTAAACCTTGAAAAGCACACCTATCACCTTGCATTACTGATCCCTCTTTCCCCCTATTGAAATCTTTAATTAGATTGGTGGCTTTAATCAGATTGCTGGCTAATTAGGTCGGTGGCATTTTTGACTAACCATCTTGAAATATGTCAAGGGTAGACATGATGGGGGTACACAGTTACTGAGAAAATGAAAGGATAAATACAAGCATTATGTTGAACAGGTTTAATATTTTTTTCTCCTTAAAACTTACTCACTGCTTTCATGGGGGTGGGTAATGTGTAATTGGGCAGATAGTATTTTACAATACAACTCTTGAAGTAATGAGTTGTGGGTGTGCATGGGAGGGAGTGAATATATCCTACTCTTATATGCAGTCATTTGGCCTTGGCAATTGGGAATTTTACATAAAACAGGGCCCTAAGTCCCACATGACTGTTGATCTCAGTTGCAATATTCCAAACTGTTTCAAGAGGAGGGAACATCTTTGCACCATCATTAGGTCTCTCATAAAACTTGTACCAAAAGCAAATGGCTAAAATCAACATGACTAGCTAGCACCAAAGTTTCTCTGCCAGATATACTGCTAATTAAACTACAATGAAAACTAATTTGAATTGAGAGGACAAAATATCTCAGTTTTCTTTTGCACTTCAAATCACACATTTTTTCCCCAACCATAAATTAATAGATAATTGTGTGAGAAATAAAACATCATTTTATCTTCAGGATGTCTGGTGAAATTGGCTATTACTATCTATACTGTCAAAAAGACACGCTAGAAACATAAGCAATGAAGCTTGAACAAGACACTAGATGAAAGGGGGGGGCTGTAAGATAATGTAGTTTTGAGACGTATGTTTACAACATAATGCTGTGTTGTATTTTCTGATTCTGGGTATAACTCATCAGGAATAGACCTGCAATTCAGCAGGATCCTTTGGAGTGGACAACAGCTGTAATTTTTTGGGTACAGCTCCTATTCACCCACTAGGATTTGGGCATGGCAAAACCCCAGTAGACTACAACCATTATCTATAGAAGGTATCTGGTACCACAAAATAGCTACCACAATTTATCTAAGAACAGTTATTCCAAACACAATGCAATATTTTATAACAAACATTTATAATCCAGTTTGTAACAAAGAAATCCATCATATAAACAAATGAATTCGTCATACACTAAATAAATATCTCTAAATAGTAGGAACTAACATTTTAAAGTTTTTTTTCAACACAGGACCCGATCCGGCAAGTCCTTAATACACAGAACTCCCTCTGCAGTCACCCAGTTCAGTTCATATTCTATGGCGCAATTTAGTCTGATCAAACAATGTAAATTTAGTCCAAAGGTGAACACAAATATTTTAGTAGGTATATAAAGGAATAATTAAGACAGACTGTCAGGACTTATTTGCCATCAGCAATGAGCTTAGTTTTTCAAATGCTGTGCACAGTCAAATGATACATATATATAGTCAAATTGTAAATTATCTGGAGTTTCAAACAAAGCTTGACTTGGCTGGATAAATTAAAACAGAACAACGTAAGAATGTGCAGATCCTGGAAAGTAAAGGTTTTGGCTTTGACATATGGTTACGCATTTCAATTTGAAGAATTTAGATCAGTAACTGTGGAACAACATATTTCAGAGACAAAGGACTGAGACTGTGAGTTCTTCTGCCTTTCAACATCTTGTCTAAATGCCAGAAAAATGAGTGATGCCTAATCTGACTTCATATAAGGCAATGGGAGTACTGTGATGGACACATCAATCTAATGTGTTGGCTTACCCAGATCTAGCTTTTGCATTAGTGAAGTTTTTGATAAACCTAAACTTTTATTATGCATGCAAGAATTTATGAGTGTAGTGTGTCATCTGCCAGAAGGTTTTACACCTTAGGCTAAATATATGTCAGGGACAAACCCCTAGATGCTAGTTATTTCATGACAGCACCGACCTGGTTTCGATGAAGTACACAAGCAATGCAGGGAGCAACATGTAGCAACGCTCAACCACAAGAGGAGAGAAACTGCTAGTGCTTGGTGGAAGGGTGTGCCGCGCTTGTTTTTGAACTACTATGGATTGCTAGCCATGAAATACGTACATGCGCAAATGACTGTGAAATGTGATTGTTCAGATCTGCAGGGAGATTCTGAGAGATGAAGGGCAGGAACAGTAAATCATAATTTAAGAACAGCATCATAGGTCCCTAACACCGAGAAGAATGGAAGATTAAAATATGGCAGAAAAAGGCTTTGGGAACCTGGTGATAATATTCAGGGGACAATGTTGCTCTGACTTAAATATTCTAATCAATTCACAATATTTTTCTAGTTCTTACATCTATGTGATGTCTCTCCAGTTACAATTCATGCCGGTTTAAGGGTATCTAGATCAGGCATAGGCAAACTCAGCCCTCCAGATGTTTTGGGATGACAACTCCCATCATCCCTAGCTAACAGGACCAGTGGTCAGGGATGATGGGAATTGTAGTCTCAAAACATCTGGAGGGCCAAGTTTGCCTATGCCTGATCTAGATACATGATTGCTAGGTAGGACTTTGTCATTTTTTAAAGGAGTTTTGAGGATACACGCTTTAATGCCCATTCCCCTTCATTTCCTTACAAGCCTTATGAGCCCATTCAACTGTGGCATTTGCTGGTTTGTGATTCATTGGAAACTTATGGAAATAGGATCAAAGGTTATTATAACCGAAAGAGATACATATGATGCATTTGAACACATATTGTAAGGGGGGTTGCTTCCTTAAAACATCCATAAATATTATATGCTCAGATTCCCTGTTGTTTGCATTATATTAGATATGCATCTTGATATATATTTTTTACATTTCTTGGATATGTCCTCTGGATTCTTAGAACAGTTTTGTTACAAAATATTCTACCTCTCTGTCATAAATGCAGTTTAAAAGAATTTGGGCAAGAAATAGTTTGAAATGATATTCCTTTGCTTTTACAAAATAATAATAATAATATTAGTAATACAAAAAAACAGACCTAACATTTTGGTATCTAATTGATTTTCCATTCAGCATTCCACCAATATACCTTGAAATTTCTGTATTCTTCAGAGAGAGGTCTTAACACATTCCATTTCCTATAAATCTTCACTAATATAAATATATTGGCAAGAACTTTGACCAGCAATAGTAATTTCATACTTAAATAATTACATTTCCTTTTAAGTTTAACAAGGATTGGTTCAGAATATCAATATTAATGCACAATTATAAAAAGACAATATTAAGTACCCTTTTATTTCCCTTTGTATCAAGTGCAGTCTTATGAAAGGAACAAAATATAAAATTATTTATATATTAGAGGCTCATTCTAAACAGAGACAAAGCAACATATTCTTGTCTTTGACAAAAAAATATGGTGTGTCTGTACTTTTATTATAAATAACCACATTGTGTCATGATTTCTTCTTGCCAGCAAATGAAGGACATTGGTTCAGAAACCTTCTCAGCAAATGTAAATATTTGACTAAGTCATGCTTCCTTGAGAAAACACAGTCCAATTGCATTCAGAGTAGACGGTAATAAGGAGATCATTCGTGTACGACATTTAAGGTTCTTGGTAGCCAGTACCAGTTGCACTAGGAAAGAAAACCCTCAGTTTGTATGTGGTTTTTCCTCTTTTTTAAAAAAATAGAGATACAGTCAGTTATTTGTTTACTTTAAAAATTATAAAGATGAAGAATAATACTGTTTATTTTAGTTCTCATATAAATTATAAAACTCAAGTTTGGCAGAGTCTCTTTCCCAGAGGAAGCATAAAGCACTTTTGTGGTATCTTCACCAGAAAATATTTATATCACATTAAGTTTGACAGACATGATGAAGATTGATATGGAATCCTACAGCCCAAAGAGAGCATTCTTCTGATGCAGCTCCACGTGACGGATGTGCTCCGTGGGATTATTTGATTGCCATGATTTTACTGAGTTTATTGATCAAAGGGAGTAGAAAGACACCGCACTGAATCAGTTCAGTAGGAATCTGTAATGTTCCCGACAGCAGACTCTGTTCGTTTGAGGTCAAAAACATATCCTTTGGAAGACAAAAATGGAGTTGTAAGAATGCAACAAACAAAAAGAAAGAAGGAATGAGGTAAAATCCCCTAGGATGGCAGAGCAAGTTAGAATGTCAGGAGAGTGTTCGGTTATACCTGACACCTAAATGTTTTTCTAGCCATATTTCAGCTAGTTGCATGGCAGAGGCAAACGTACTTGCTTTGGACCCCAAACACATCTTGTATTGTTTAGGATCTAGGTTGGGATCACAATGAACTGGATGAAATACATGTACAACTCCCACTTCTTGGCTCCTAAATGCCTTAAGTCCAGAATTTATTACTTTAGTAAAGAGGTCAACATCCTCTAGTCCCCAGCCTTGAATAGAGGTATCAAATCCACCGGCATTCACAAGGTCACTTTTGTAAATGCAGGTAATCCCAAACCCATAGTCCCTCCAAAACCCAGTTTTCTTTGTGAAAACAAAGTTGCTGTCCGCGGGAGGGTTGCCCCCATGTGTTACTTTGGGGTCATACTGACTGAAAATAATAGGATAATAAACCTGTTGTCCTTGAATGGTGTTAGCTCTACACCGCTGGAGAAAATCGGGGGTAAATATCAGGTCAACATCGCAAAATAGCAGCAAAGTGTCATTGTCAAACTTAGAGGAGGCCATTTCAAGACCCAAACCTCTAGAGAAAACTCCCGACATTGGAATGACGGTCATGTCTGCCATAGGATACTTCTTTTGATATTCATTGATCAGCTCTGTGTGTTTGCTGGAATCCTGACCAGAATCAGAGTTGAAGAGAATGACTGCCAGCTTTACATTCTGCCTGGAAATAAGGCAGGTCTTTTCAAAATTCTCCATAAATCTTAGGAATATATCGTATCTCCCTGTGAGAGGGACAAGAATGTGAATCTTCTTGTCACTGCTTCCCCCTATTTCTTTGGCGCCTTGGAATGATGAAAAAATGTTCAGAGAATTAGAAAGGAAGGAGAAAGACTGTATGTCGCTGTTCACGTTTTCTACCAGGCTTCTTACATCCAGCTCTTCTTCCTCTTTGAAAAATGGTTTACTAAATAATTGTTGAAGGTAGGCATGGCGCCGAACTGGAACAGTGACTTTTCTTCCTTTGTGCCTCTTATACAAAAGAAGCAAATCCAAAATGTATTCCACACCATGCAAAGGGTCAACCCTACGGTACCCATACTGTATTTCATTGAAGTCAATCAGCCTTCCTCTAGATTTAGAGTTCTCGTTGATCATTTCCATTACCTGCATTACAGTATCATCTAATGCTGCCCGCAGGATGCTATTAATACTCTGTCTAGGTGGCTGATTCTCAGCCATTGAGTAAAGCAGCTTTCCAGTCAAAAATTCCCATTCAATGACTTCATTCCTGTCACGTGGCTGAAAGCGGTTGAAAGATGGCATCATTCCAAGAAGCTGGTCATCTTTGCTCATTTCATCGTTACTGAGCTTGCTCATGAGGGCACTTTCCCGGTGAAGCTGGATGGTCCGATAACGCAATTCTGAAATTTTACGGGCCAATATGTAATTGTGAAGCCTATACTGATAGGCTGGCCTTTTATTTGGATGAAGTGTAATGGCTGTGTGAATTTTGCTGTTGTGAAGATCTTGTATATAACCCTTCCGGTTGTGTTCATAGTTTTCATGGAACAACTGCTGCATCTAGAAAACAAAAATAATAACTATTATTAGGTGTGTTTCTTCCAGCTATGAGATATCAGGAAAAACAATGACTCACTTATATTAACTTATTTTTTCCTAAATAATATGATGTTCTGCAAGCTTGCTTTTCACCAGTGAATTTCTTTTCTTTTCTAAAAAAGGGTTTTTCCAACTACAGTATTTCTCTTCACTCACTCATGTAAGGAATAGAAATTATATCTATTTTACAGGAAAATTACTCTATTTTAGAGTACAAATGTGTATATTGGGGAGAAGGGTAAGGAGAGAAGAGGGAACGGGAGGACCAGCTAATCAGTTATTCTAATCTTAAAATGTGAAAACACTATTTCAAGTACATTTTTGTAAGCGTCCAAGTCTTATATTTGTAGTGACCTATTATTGCTACTACAGTTGGGTGATTGTCTATACATTTCTGTTGCTACTTGTTATCAATTAATCAAAGTTTTAAAGGAAGTACAAAGTATACAAAATACAAAATCAAAGCCTCAGAAGAACAAACGTGTCAAGTTAGGAGCCAACAATCAGAGTGGGTCTAAGACGTATTACATTCAGACATATTACCACTTGTTTAGTAATGAATTTATTAGAACCCTTCTACTCAACAGGGTCTCATCTCTAAGGATCAAGCAAGAAACTGCCTTTTAAGGGGATAAATTGTGTCCTCTGACCCCTTCATAGAATCTACAATAGAAAAACACATGAGAGACTGTTTCAAGCTCTGAATGAATGCAAGAACACCATCTGTCCTTGGAAGGAACTTTCGCAAATCTGTCGTCCATGATCTTGGAGGATAAAATGTTAAAATGTGCCAACCAAACTACTCTTCTGCACTTGGCAATTGTTAAAAAATATAGATATGGCGTACATTTGTTTGAAGTAGAATAAGTATGGCACAGTGAGGGTGGTGTACGTGGCCCAGGGGTCAGCAAACGTTTTCAGCAGGGGGCCGGTCCACTGTCCCGCAGATCTTGTGGAGGGCTGGACTATATTTTTTGGGGGGAGGGGGATTCCTATGCCCCACAAATAACTCAGAGATGCATTTTAAATAAAAGCACACATTCTACTCGTCTAAAAACACCAGGCAGGCACCACAAATAACCCAGAGATGCATTTTAAATTAAAAGGCACATTCTACTCATGTAAAAACACGCTGATTCCCGGACCGTCTGCAGGCCGGATTTAGAAGGTGATTGGGCCAGATCCAGCCCCTGGGCCTTAGTTTGCCTACCCATGATTGTGGCCCATTAAGCTGATGCATTAGCCCTTGCACATTTGTTATCTTTTATTCTGCGTAACAATAGATTTGGTTTGCACTAGGTCTAAGGATAGCAGAAAACCAACATTTATTAACATTTTATTTTTATTTTTTTGCCCTTCACCCTAAGGTCCCAGGGTGGGTTACAACATTAAAGCACAATATTAAAAACAGTTTAAAACAAGTTAAAATCAGAAAAGCAAGGCGGGTCCTAAAAATGTGCACCTCAAGGGTCAAAAGCCAAAGTTAAGAGGTGCATCTTCAACATTCACCACAAGCTGTAAAATGAAGGCACCAGACACACCTCTATGGAGAGTCTCACAGCTTAGGGGCACCACATAGAATGCCCTTCTCCCAGGCCACCCCCGCCAAGCCTCTGAGGATGGAGAAACTATCAAGATGGCCCCCTCAGACTTCTTAGCACCCAAGTGTGTGTAGCAAAGAAGGCAGTCTTTCAGATACTTGGAGCCTGAGTCATTTAGGGCTTTAAAGATTAATGTGAACACATTGAATTGGATTTGGGGGGAACTGGCAACCCGTGCTGCTGAAATCTTTCCCCACAATTCTGTTCTCCATGCGGATACAAAAGACTCGAGCAACAATGACAGAGGCAGAGGAGCAGATTCAGAAACCATAATGAATGGATGATATTTATGCTAAACTACTGAGTGAACTCAGTCCACTTACAAAATTAAGAGCAGCGCTAGCAACAAATTTAGGTATAACTATTATAGCTCAACTGGAAAAGACCCTGATGTTGGGAAAGATGGAGGGCACAAGGAGAAGGGGACGACAGAGGATGAGATGGTTGGACAATGTTCTTGAAGCTACAAACATGAGCCTGACCAAACTGCGGGAGGCGGTGGAAGACAGGAGTGCCTGGCGTGCTCTGGTCCATGGGGTCATGAAGAGTTGGACACGACTAAACAACTAAACAACAAAATTATAGTTCAAAGAAGAACAAAAGAAAATTGAAGTCCCAGGAACCAGACGGAGGCTCCATATAAAACCTGGTTCACAACTTTTGCCGTGCATACCCTAGGGCCGCTAGAGCAATTGCACCTCCTTTTGCGCAGAAAAAAATTTAAGCAATGCTCTAGTGCAAGCTGGATTTAAAAGAGGCAGAGGAACCAGAGACCAAATTGCAAACATGCGCTGGATTATGGAGAAAGCTAGAGAGTTCCAGAAAGACATCTACTTCTGCTTCATTGACTATGCAAAAGCCTTTGACTGTGTCGACCACAGCAAACTATGGCAAGTTCTTAAAGAAATGGGAGTGCCTGATCACCTCATCTGTCTCCTGAGAAATCTCTATGTGGGACAAGAAGCTACAGTTAGAACTGGATATGGAACAACTGATTGGTTCAAAATTGGGAAAGGAGTAGGACAAGGCTGTATTTTGTCTCCCTGCTTATTTACCGTATTTTTCGCTCTATAACACGCACCAGACCATAACACGCACATAGTTTTTAGAGGAGGAAAACAAGAAAAAAAATATTCTAAATGAAACAGTGGATGTATGATTTTTGTGGTTCATGCTGTGGCCACAGACATGTGATCTGACAGTGAGTTTGGAGTAGCCCAATGCAAAAATCCTGAGGATCCATGTGGATCCATGCTTTGTAACCACGTTTTTGCACCACTGCAACCCTAGGCAACAGTGGGTGCGTGCTTTTTTTGGTGCAGGCTGTAGCCATGGACATGCTATGTTATCTGATGGTGAATTTGGGGTGACCCAATGCAAAGATCCTGTGGATCCATGCTTATAAAAGTCCCTATTAAGGATAAAACAGACAGGATATACGAAGTATGATTTCTTTTTTATTTACGGTATTTCTTTTTTGGCCACCTCTGTCACTGCAACCTTTGCTCTGTGCTTGCACACTTTTGGGCAATAGGGCATGTAACACACTTTTTTTCATCTGCCAAGATGTAGAAAATCAATTTTAATGTCCCTATATAAAATGCCTAGTGAAGCAGAAGGGTATTACATCAGCCACTGTATTAAGGCTAAACGTTTGAAGAACAGCTCTCTATGGGGGGGGACACTAAATTCCATTTTCAATCAATTGTTATTGTGGCAGCAATTATCAGTGTATAGCGCACAATGAGGAAATGAACTTTAAAAAATATATATAAAAAACATTCTCACGTTATACTTCTTCAAAGAAGAGTATTAGGCTTTTAATGAAGGGGAGAGGAGAGATGCTGTAATCCTCCTGGCTCAGGAGATTCTGATTTACCTGCCGCGTTAGAAAGTATAGATTAAGATATTTGATATACAGCATATAAATCCAGAGATTTCCATGTCTCACTCTGCAATCCAGCCTGCTGTTACTTACGAGCAGGGAAGCAGGGTTTCTCTTCCAAACAAGCATACTGTCTCCCTCCAGCAGTACATTGCTTGGAGAAGCTGTAATTTGGAGGGGGCCTGGGGGCAGGGCTCTCTGCTTTTGGAAAAGAAATGAGAAACCTACCATTGTAAAGCAAAAGTCCCCTCCACCAAACCCAAGCCAGCCCTCTCTCTCTCTCTCTCTCTCTCTCTCTCTCTCTCTCTCTCTCTCCCACTTGCGTGTTTTTCGGCTGCCTGCGAGTCCCTAGAGCACGGAGAGGAGGAGGTGGTGGGCTGGAGCCTGCACGGAAGGACTCGATCATTTCCTTAACCCTCTGCTTGCCAGGAGGGCAGGGGATTCCCTGCTATTTGTTGAGTTTGAGCAAACGCAGCAACAGAAGCGGGTGGGCAGTAAGACCCTGAGGCAGAATGCAGTAAAGCAACAGCTTCCGCCTTCCCTCCGCCCGCCCGCCCGCCCCCCCCGATCTTATTTTTGCCTATTTTGCCCCTTAGCTCCGGAGAGTCAGATCCAGGGACCACACATTCGCTCTATAACACGCACAGACATTTCACCTTACTTTTTAGGAGAAAAAATCTGCGTGTTATAGAGCGAAATTTACGGTAATTTATATGCAGAATACATCATGCGAAAGGCTGGGCTGGATGAATCCCAAGCTGGAATTAAGATTGCCGGAAGAAATATCAACAACCTCAGATATGCAGATGACACAACCTTGATGGCAGAAAGTGAGGAGGAATTAAAGAACCTTTTAATGAGGGTGAAAGAGGAGAGCGCAAAATATGGTCTGAAGCTCAACATCAAAAAAACGAAGATCATGGCCACTGGTCCCATCACCTCCTGGCAAATAGAAGGGGAAGAAATGGAGGCAGTGAGAGATTTTACTTTCTTGGGCTCCATGATCACTGCAGATGGTGACAGCAGCAACGAAATTAAAAGACGCCTGCTTCTTGGGAGAAGGGCAATGACAGGCCTAGACAGCATCTTGAGAAGTAGAGACGTCACCTTGCCAACAAAGGTCCGTATAGTTAAAGCCATGGTTTTCCCAGTAGTGATGTATGGAAGTGAGAGCTGGACCATAAAGAAGGCTGATCGCCGAAGAATTGATGCTTTTGAATTATGGTGTTGGAGAAGACTCTTGAGAGTCCCATGGACTGCAAGAAGATCAAACGCATCCATTCTTAAGGAAATCAGCCCTGAGTGCTCACTGGAAGGACAGATCGTGAAGCTGAGGCTCCAGTACTTTGGCCACCTCATGAGAAGAGAAGACTCCCTGGAGAAGACACTGATGCTGGGAAAGATGGAGGGCACAAGGAGAAGGGGGCGACAGAGGACAAGATGGTTGGATAGTGTTTTCGAGGTTACCAGCATGAATTTGACCAAACTGCGGGAGGTAGTGGAGGACAGAGGTGCCTGGCGTGCTCTGGTCCATGGGGTCACGAAGAGTCGGACACGACTAAACGACTAAACAACAACAAAAGTGCACCACTATGGCCTTTCCTAGCTTGCCTGGAACAATGCATTTGGTAGAGTCATGAAATCAGATCCCAAGATACTTGTAAGAATCAACTTGTTCTGAATTATGGCCAGTCGTGGCCCAAGAATATTTGGCCTCCATTTCAGAAAACACCATAACCTTTGTTTTCTTATACTTAATAGTTAGACATTCTTTCCTACAGTAGTCTGCAAATCCAGTAAGCAATCATCAAGAGAACAGCCACTACAGAGGTTGTGGCTGCTTGTTTATTACAACAATAAATATTTATTAGCTGCTGATTCAGTAGGACTACAGCATCTAGCATTATCTATTCAACTGCTAAAATGATGTTGTCACTTTCTGGAAAAAGTTCACAATACTTTTTCAAGTACAGTGGTACCTCTGGTTAAGTACTTAATTCGTTCTGGAGGTCCGTTCTTAACCTGAAACTGTTCTTAACCTGAGGTACCACTTTAGCTAATGGGGCCTCCCGCTGCTGCTGCACAATTTCTGTTCTCATCCTGAAGCAAAGTTCTTAACCCGAGGTACTATTCCTGGGTTAGCGGAGTCTGTAACCTGAAGCATCTGTAACCCAAGGTACCACTGTATGGCAATTCACACTGTTGTACTTTCTGTTTTTAGTGAGTAAAAAGACTCACATAGTATTGCAGCCTCGCAGGGAGAAGCTAACCAGATATGGCAGAAGAAACAGTGCAATACAGAAGGAAGTTAAGGAAGGCGAAACTAAACATGGTATTAATTGTGTTAATGAAATTCATGTGCATGCTTTTTGTTATGTAAATAGCAGCTCTGTGGACCCTTGGCACCATAGAAGGTTTGAGTTAGCCTGCTACCTCTCTGTCTTCCATGGTCCTGAAAAAAAAATCACCTCTCTGAAGCTATTGTTTGCATTTCAAAGGAAGCTCCCATTGGTGCCAAAGGAGGCTTCTCTTCTAGTGCAAACAATAGCTTTCCTGAGGTGATTAATGTTAAATCCGTTGCAGAGAGAGGCAGAGTTAAATTGCATCTCTAAAGACCCACCCTGTCCCAAGACTGCTCAGGCTTTTCCAGCTCTGCTACATACACTACAAAAAGCATAGGCATTCATCATCATTATCATCATCAATACTCGCTTTTGGATCATTCCTACTATTTATACAATTGTGCAGTTCTTGATGAATCAATATGAATAAGTTGAACCCCACCCAAAAATGTTGAGCATGTATATGTAAAGTTGTGTGTGCATATCAGGAATGAGAGTGGCTCAGTCGGTAGCGCATGAGACTCTTCATCTCAGAGTGGTGGGTTCGAGTTCCACATTGGGCAAAATATACCTGCATTGCAGCGAGTTGGACTAGATGATCCCCATGGTCTCTTCCAACTATGATTCTATAGCATCTTCAATGCTCTCCCTTCTTAGGTGAGAATGTACAGTTCTAGGAAATTTATTTGCCTTGAAAGCAGAGATCCACATCTTCAAAGTATCACCTCCTCAGTGTTTTCTCCCTCCTTCTCCCCCTTCACACATGCAAGTACAAGCAAGTGCAGATTATTTTGGATATGGTTTTACCCCTTTGGTGTGTTTTTTTCAAAAATGTACTTCTGAAAAGTTCTTCTGAACTTGCCAACAGCACCGCCGCCACCCCATTTGTGTGATGTCCTTTTGTCTACATAAGTATCAGCACTCGAGACTGAACATCAGAAATAAAGGGAATGACAGCTGTTTTTTCTCTGTTTTGATTACACTTCCCGGCTTTCAGACTACAGTTAAAGCAACTCAGTATTTCTATGGATTATATTCCCATCTTCTCAAATGGGAAATCCTTTTGGCTTTGGGAGAAAACATTATTACAAAACAGAGCCTCGTAAGAAAAAAAACCACAACGTTTTGAAAGCATTATTAAAAAGAGGACATTTCAAAAACATTTATGCAAACATGCAGAGGCCTGGTACAATGGATTTTATAAGTCTTCATCCTCCTTTTAAACCATTATATACTTTGTTGAAGTACAGAATACACAATTATGCTGGGCCCTTAGGCAATACTGCACCACTACAAATCCAATTCTGGCCTATTGATTTCAGTCAAAAAATGAATACAATCAAAGGCAACGTAGAAGGCTCCTACAGAGTGCAAGATTTTCTGCTTTTGACTTGTAGTGACCCTTTTACTTCAGTTTAAGTCACATATTTCATTCTAGTAATACATAACAATTTATGTGATTATCTGTAATTAGCAATGATTCATAGTATTTATCCTGCAAGTATATGACTTCTGAGTCCAGTAGAGGATTCCATTGTAAATGGAGCAGGATATTTCAATTTTAAGGTCACAATGCACAATCCATTCTTTGTCCCCATAGAAGTCTAATTATCTACAACAGGTCAGAGATGGTGTAGTCCATAATCTAATAAACATTTTCTGCAGAATTCATTACCAGTATATAAAAACAAAATAAAAACTGAGAATCAAACTAAAAGCCAGTTCCCTTGTATAAAATATGTTAATCATTAAGTCAAATAACCTAGTTTCCCCCCAGTGTTTGATGCTGAAGTTTAGCAAATCCAAACCACTGTTTAAGTATTAGATTTAAAAAGCAGTCTGTGGTTTGCAGCTGGAACAGCAATGGCAGGAACTGCACAGACAACTCAGAAGACACACACTCTTTGTAGGCTGCTGTGGTTTATGGTTTATAGCTATATAATATTCCTGAATGCATATTGCTAACTTGTACAATTACGTATTAGCAATATGCATCTGCTTCAGACAAAGCCTGAATGCTAAAGTGAAGCTCCACTTCAGTTTGGTATTTGGACCTCCTCCAAAGCGAACTGGGTTGTCCCTGAAGCAAGGGAAGGGCACTTTGGAGCTTTCTAAGAGCAGCAACTGCTCTGAAGTCCTGCATCAAGGCTTTATAAGCTGTCTTGATTTATGCATTTTTCAATGGGGGCTGGCGCCCATTGGGTCTGGTCAGGCAGAAGACAGAAAGGCCAACACTAGATTGCACCAGACCCAATGACTCATTCTAGTCATTGTCCCCATCTTCCTCCCTGTTGAGTTCTACAAGGGCACCATTGAGACCAAGGAGGTGTAAGTTGACTTTCTGGACTAAATAGAAGAAGCAGCTCTTCTTTGCAGACACAGATAGCCTGGCCACAGTTACCCAGCATAGGAGCCAACTCCTAGGGGCTCAAATAAAATATTTGAGGAGGCTGGCTCCCCACAAAGTTGGTGGCCATTGCCATTCAAATGGTGTGTGTGCACTGCATCATGCGATCATTTATGTGGTATGGGGCTTACCTGGGCACCCACAATATCTTATTCGACTTGGCACTCCTGTTACCCAGACTCTGGTAACCCCTAATGAGGACTACTGCAAAGTGTTGTACACTGGACTGCCTTTCAAGACTGTTCAGAAACTGCATCCGGTACAATACAGACACTAACTCAAACTGGTCGTTGTGAAGACCTCTTGTCAGTGCTTAACAGTTCCAATAGCTCCTGATCCATTTCTAAGCAAAATTCAATGAGCTCTATTGTGGGGCTGTCCTTTAGACTGGCCAGGAAGCTGCAGCAAGTGCAAAATTTTCAACTTGCTCACTGGAGCAGCTGATCGCCACCATGTTACACCACTGCTGAAAGAACTGTACTGGCTACCAATTACCCAGCTGTATGCTTAACAGATAAATGCAAGGGTTTGGGGCTTAGCTTTAAAGCCCTACATAGTTTATGTAAGATCTGGGTGCTTGAAGGATTTTCTGTGTCTATGACTTCTGTGTCTGTGTCTTTAGATGACCCCCCCCTCAATCTGAGGAGGATGGGAGGCAGCTGAACAGATGACATTCACCAATGGACCCCCCCCCTCCCAAAGGCTTGCCTGGTAACCCATTTTGCTAGCTTTTCAATTCCAGGCAGACCTTCTGCTTTCCCAGGCTTTTTATACATCTACTGAGTTTTAAGACAAATAATATTTTGAATATTATTTTAGTGTCATTTTTGCTTTTATATTGTAAACTTCTCTAGATAATGTTAACTGAATGGCAATATATAGACTCCATTCTGGTGGCTCCATCTCAGCCACCAAAGGCCAAAGGGTCTCAGATTACACAGAGACATCCATTGTTCACTAATTTGGGCAGCTGTGTAGTGTATGAACTTGCCTGTTGAAGGGCTGTGTGTGCACACGTGCATACTCTCTCTCACACACGTGTCAGTGCATCAGGCTGTTAACCAGAAGGTCGGTGGTTCAAGCCCGCCCACCCAGGGACAGCTGTGGGCAGAATTCATACATTGCAGGGAGTTGAACTAGATCAGAGGTTCCCAAACGTATTTGGACTACCACCCCCTTTTCAGAAAACAATATATTACCCAGCGCCCCCCTGGAAATTTACCTTCTTTAAATTACCACTACGACTTTAACTCTATGTTACAACAGTAGGTGTCATTACACAACAGATGAAACATGTGCAAATGTTTCTTCAAAACTGATTAAGTGGACTAGATTAAAAACCCATGGGGAGAGGGGACTGGAGTGACTTCAATACAGTGGTACCTCGGGTTAAGTACTTAATTCATTCCGGAGGTCCGTTCTTAACCTGAAACTGTTCTTAACCTGAAGCACAACTTTAGCTAATGGGGCCTCCTGCTGCTGCTGTGCCGCCAGAGAACAATTTCTGTTCTTATCCTGAAGCAAAGTTCTTAACCTGAAGCACTATTTCTGGGTTAGCGGAGTCTGTAACCTGAAGCGTATGTAACCTGAAGCGTATGTAACCCGAGGTACCACTGTAATAACAGCAGGGGACTAAAAGGGAAACTAGAACCATACTAAAAGTTGTTAGAACACTGTCAACGATATCAAGCTTTCTTTGGGAAACTCACCCAGCACTACAAACCAAAACTGTTTAACATGGCTTCTATAACAAGATTTATCTTAGCTCAGAATTAATTTTCTTGCATACAGACACATGTTCACACACAGAGGAGCAGCCAGTTCACAAATGAGGAACCGAACATCTTGCCTTCTCTTTCTTCCATTGTTAGCACATAAAAAAATCAAATTAAGATTTTAGCCCTTATGGTGTAATCAAGGAGATTAAGTACAGCTTCCTCCCAGCTGATTTTATTAACATTAAAGTTTTATGATAAATTATGAACATCCCTAGAGCTAAACATCCAATTAAAATAGCATAAGCATGGCAGGATGTCTATTACAATGTTTTTCTTAGAAGAAATTTTAATTATATTGCCATTATACTTTTCCAGTGCCATAGTTATGTTTTGTTAGGGGATGAGATGAAAATACAGCATTAATTAGCATAAATGTATTCTTAAAACCTTATAGAGAATCAGTCTTAACCAGAAAAAAAAGTAAAATCCAAGCTGGAATTACATGCTTCACAGAGACTGAAAATACCACATTTACAATTCCTCTTCCATCTTAATAGAGAATTAACAGGATGTTATGGATTGTCGCACTGTAAGGGTTATGAATTAGCTGCTACCGCTAATGAACAAAAGAAAACCCACAGACAATACTACATGATATATTAAGAACAGCTCATACGCACCCCACACCTCTTCAGTTTTACAGCTCAGCATATGCCAAAATTATAGGAGTGTTGCTATAACCTACCCTTGACACAAAGCTGATCTTAATGCAAGGCTGATCCTACTATCCTGAAAGTGATCTCTCCAATGTCAACTATCATCAGCATATGAGTGACAACCAATTCCAAATCTTCTGATGACTTCATCCACTGGCTTCAAATAAATATGCTGAAAACTTAGCGGGGTAGAATAGATTCCCAAGGGCATCCCCTAACATAAATGCCATGGGAGAAAAGTAAAGCCCATTAATACTACTTTGTGGAATTGGCTTTCCTGGTAGGAATGGAACTAATGAAAAATGGTGATTCCAATCTCCATCCCAGAGAGCCTATCCAGAAGGGTACCATGGCCGATGGTATTAAATACCACCAAGAAATCCAACAGAATCAATTCAGCTGCATTCACCCAACTTCTCTGGGTAGAGGTCATCAATTATGGCAACCAAGGCAAATTCAGTTGCCAATATGATACTTGAGTAAGTCAAACTGCAACCAATATAGGTATTCATTTCATCTGGAGTTAGTCAGCAACCACACAATTCAACACCTTGCACAAGAAACATCTGTGATTGTTTAATTAGGATTAGAACAACTACCAACCAATCTATAGCCTTTTAATCTCTCTCTGTGTGTTATTGTTTCTGTTTATAACTATGGTATGTATTTTGGTTTTGGTTTTTTGCTTAGATCATAAGATGTTTGTGGGAGGGTCTATTGTAGAACTGAAAGATGTTCTAACAAACTGGTCTTTTATTTTTCCTCTTGGGGTTACATTTTCATTTATGTCAATGTCACTCCAGTTTGAATGGAATAGTCTTAATACATTTTGTGACTCATGAGATGATATTAGAAGCAATGCAATCCCTAGGCTGATGGTCTAATACAGTAACAAATGTGATCACAACTCCTTGATATGTCATAAAACCAGCAATCTTGTGCTTGAGACATTTCCAGTTATAAAGAACTATTGCTCTACTGCATGGTACAAATATCTAACTACATTTAGCTGCACTAGAGATGCTCAATAGAATCCCAGCGATATTAAGTCAGCGCTATCGCTGAAATCTTATTAGAGGAATACAAGTTGTTTATTAGACACAGTTCCACATCTGTCATCTTCTACCTCATATTTCAGTAAATGATACTTGTAAATTTGTTGTGGGAAGCAGAAAGGATATATCAAATTTTCCAGTTTCTTCTTTCTGTGCATTACATAGATGTTGCTTAATCAACAAGGTCACTGTATTACTGCATAGAACATCTGGTTAATTCTGGGAATCAAGTTTTATTTCCTCCGACAAATCCACAACCCACATCTGTCAATTTCAAACCATATGGTTAATTAAAACCACCCCAACTGTGACCTTCCAAAAATCCATAGTGTGCATAATAATGAAATCAGTTGGAAAACATTATTTCCAATCCTATTTCCTAGATTCTTTTATTCAATATTGACTGGCTCTGAACACTACAAGAAACAAGTGATAATAATAATAATAATAATAATAATAATAATAATAATAATAATAAT
>JAXCMG010000024.1:7800002-7847702 GCA_034642415.1 Podarcis siculus | reverse complement strand
GAAAGCTCATACCAAGAACTAACTTAGTTGGTCTTTAAGGTGCTCCTGGAAGGGAAAAAAAATTTGTATTAAAAAGCAAATTAGTATTCTTTGAAAATTCCTTCCTTAGAAGGTTCACTTTTCTACCAGGACTCAGTAACATTAGAAACTGAAAATTGTAATTTCCAGAAAAACTGCCAGAAGATTACAGGATAAATATTTTCTGATTCCAAGTAATTTTTATATACGTAGTAAGTATTTCTATTCTATCTATCAATCAATCAATCTATGAACTCTGGGATGAGTTAAGAAACATGCCCAAATCCTCTGTATTATTCCCATCTTTTATAGCAAATTCAAGACTTGTGCCACCAGGACTGAAGCCAGAACGGGGTCATGAGAAACAAGAGGAAAGTATCATCATGCTGGAGAAAACTCTGAGGTTTACAGAAGTACAAAGAATATTTAAATACAGTGGAGCAATGCAAAACAAAAACCAGTCCAACAAGGGCTTAAGCCCTGGGACTGGAAAAGACGGGTGCAATGGGAAGCGTTGGGGGGGGTGGTCTTTTAATGTCCTGCAAGGAAGGAATGGCAAACTGGAACCCTGAACAGGAGCAGTTCTTTTTAGGAGGAAGGAAGGGTACACTCCTTTTGCTGCAAGAGCTACTTGTAGAAAATAATTTTCTCTAGAAATAAAAGGCACAATATTCTGGATAGTTTGAGGCCAACTTTCAAGTTTACTCATGAATAAGTTTCACTTTGTTCAGTGGATCTTCAGTGTTTGTAGGACTGCTGCTTGAGTGCAGAATTCTCTTCAAAATAAAGCAGTTTCTTCAAAGCAGAAGTAAGGGTGCTGAATAATCTGCAAAATAGGCTGAACACAATATAACATTGCCACTCCAAGGTAAATAATTAATTGCAACCCCTTTCTTTAATATAAGCTGCACAAGCATAAAATTGAAAGATTGTCACGAAACTGCTTATAGAAGAGAAGTGGAGGAGTAGGACCAGTGCCAACGGCATAAATTGTGCCTGGCCCTGGCAGCAAACCATTACTTTCATCTAACCAGTTACGGTCCGAGCTTACTATGATACTGCACCAATATTATCTTTTTCCAAAATAAATATTTTTCGATCCAATAAAACTGATTTATGTAAGATCAGGCTTTATCTAGGCTAACAAACAGATGGAATTGTCTTTCTGTCTTTTCTTTCTAATCTACCTGTGATTCATTCTGTGGTTTGGGACAGGTTCTTTTCATTTCCAAAGTTTTAAGACAGCTTTTGCCACACCAATATATGTATTTCCATAAAAGTACAGTAGTGTAGTGGTCGCTACAATGTTGTTGGGGTTTTTTGGGTCAGGACAAAAATGTGGAGGAGGTATGCATTTTGGCCAATAAGGCAGACATTTATGAGGGGAGAGAGACTTTCTGATGGTCATCAGGCAATGGCTTCTCCACTCGCCTTGCCCCAACTCCAGCCCTGGAAGCCTTTCCCAGATCATGAATTTGAAGACAGCAGAATCATCCGGGAAGAGAAGAGTTCAGGGATATATATATATTTTTTAAAAAAATAATTTTATAAGTTGTGTGTCCTTGTTTCTCAATTTGATCCTTTTACGCGGTTTTGTACATTTTGTGGTATTTTATGCATTGTGATTTGTTGTTATTTTTAGATCATAGATTAGTAATTCTTTATTGTAACTGATAAGTGTAAACTGCTTAATTATTATTTGCTGATGTTTAATTTTACTGTTTACTATTAGATTCTAATGGCAGGTAGGTAGCCGTGTTGTTCTGCCGTAGTCAAAACAAAATAAATTTTTTTTAAAAAAATATCCTTCCAGTAGCACCTTAGAGACCAACTAGGTTTGTTATTGGTATGAGACTTCGTATGCATGCACACTTCTTCAGATACTAATGGATTATTGAATATTGCTTTATTTGATATAAGTTGTTTGAAACTTTTCAATGAGTCTTGTGACACCTTAAAAACTAACAACCCTTTTGTGGGATACATTTTTATAGGCTAAAATCTACTTCAATGTTTCTTCTTAATCAGACTTCAAGATGAAACCAGAATTCTGGCATGGGAAATCATTCATCTAGGAGCCTCAGGATGGAGTTTGATTTGACAAATTATATAATAGCATGGTTTTATCATAAGCAGAAATTGCTTTGTTATTAATATAATAGTGAAAACCTGCGACTTGACAAGAAAATGCAGAACTAAATTTTTATGACTTGTCAAGGAATCTGTTCCATTGGGGTAAAACACTGGAGACAGGTTGGGGCATTATATCGCAGACTAATTGGGGATTATATGCAGCTCCTATAATTTATCATATTTTTTATAATTGCTTTTCACTGCAAAATTGCCTCCAGGCCGTTCTCTATTTCAATCGTGCTCAACAGCGACATAGATAGAAAAAAAACAACTATGTTTTAATGGTCATTTCCCCGTGAAAGATGATTGTGGTTAAGTGTTTATGTACAAATATTCTGATGTACACTGGTTACAGCAGTTAGCATGCTAATTGGGATTATAGACCAAGTACAGAAATACAATTTAACTGAGTGAAAAGGAGCTCCTGGATTAATAATGGAAATGTTATGTAAGGAAGCTTTTGCTGCTGGGAAAGTGTCTTGTTCAACATATACAGATACACTTGCAATAGCAAGTATCTAAATATCTATAATAAATAAACAAATAAAAAGGCACAGTAGGATGTTCAAAAACTGCTTTTAAAAAATTGGTCTCTAGATTTTCTCCATAATTTATGTAGTCTATATTCATCACCTGTATTCTATCCATGCATCTTAAACCCCTATTTAAAATTAAGAAACAAAACCACACACATTTTATTATTACTCATGGCTAGGAATTCCAATAACTTCATTTTCTCTGGAAGTGATGCCCTGAAAGTGATGCTGTGTCTTGGAAGGTCTATGCATGAAGAACTGACTGCCCATGAATGTAGAATAACAAGACAGAAAAAATGAAAATGAAATAGCTTTCACTATTCCTAGCAAAGCAGACACAATCTCCTAGGTAAAAGAAATCAGGATATGATCAAGGAAATTTTGTTATCAACTCAATTAAGTACAATCTTGGCATGTGAACAGGTGGTTATTCAGATGGACCCTCCATTCACATGGACTCCTACGTTACCAAGTGCTCCTTGAGATATCATGGAATAGGTTGGTCTATACATAGAGAGGCTGGGCTGTTAGGTCACATAGTACTGTAGTCACAGAACAACTGCTTCAAATTTGCTGACTATGGCCTTGTCAATTCAAGAGGTGAACTATGCCACTGTGTAAATAGCTTTGCATTTTTTCGTAAGCATTTATTTGCTGCAGAAAGTGGCACCTATGAAGGCACTTTCCCAGACACCAATCCAGAATGTATCGCTCTGAGAAAACACACACACACACACACCCTACAGTGCGGCTCTTACACAGCTGACGGGTGGAGAAAGTTCTTCCATGCATGTCAGCTGACATGCGGAGAAGTGATTTCTGCTGCTGTGCTACCCCGCACACCAGTTAGTTAGGTGCCTGAAGAGGAGGACACCCTCTTTGGGCTCTGGAAAGGGTCTCCTTGCAAGCCAGAAGGACTCTTCAAGGTGGTCTCCATTTCTGGGATCCACTTCCTGGCACCATGTGTGGGTGTGGTTGTGTACAAATAGAGCACGCGTAAGCGGGGAGCTGCTTGTAATTCATATAATTGCAAGTCTAATTCAAGAACTGCATTCTTAAGAACCTACACCCATGACTCTGAAGCTCAGTGGCAACAAAATACATTATCCATTCCAATGACACACATACATATACATTCAGCTGGAGGAAAACACAGTCCCTTAACTTGGGTGCTAGAATAAGAAAATTAGTTGCCGTGCTGGGTCAGCATCACACAATCACTGGTGTGCTGGGGGGGGGGATTTAAAATGTGGTGAAGAACTCAGGGCTATGCTGATGTTTTCAAAGGTTCAGGGGCCCTTGCTCAGACTGTGTGGTGAAAGCAGTCATTTTCTCTTGTATTTGCTTCAAGCTTTGGTCAACTCAGGATTTGTCCATTAAACTTAAAATAAAATAAAAAACAAGTAAACCTTTCTTCCACAATGGAAAAATGTGTGCAACTTAAAAAAAATTATTAAAACAAATTAAATAAACACATTTCCCAGTGATTCCTGGAATTATATTCCCTGTATCACAAGTCACCTCAGAAGATGTATCAAAATTGTACTTTACACTGGTTAATTTCTGGATATGACACACACTTTCCTTTTTGCTGTAAAGTTAATTATGACAGAGTGAAAGAGAGACTTGGCTATAAACTGGAGCAGTCTCAGAAGAAAGCTCTAAAGTCTTCACACCGAACAAAGATCCTTATATCTGAATGAAACCCAGTGGGGCAAGCAGCCAAAAGAGCAAACATTATACTCTGCTTTTACAGTAAATTACATAATTTCACAGTTGCATATTCATCTGAATATATCACATCATAGTGCTGAATAGGTGCTTACAAATCCTAGCCTGTGATGGTATCAATAAGTCTTTACCTGGTTGAATGTCGCAGTTTTTAATGTACAAATAGCAGTATGAAAGATTCATTTTCCCAAAACACATTAGGCAAGCACAACAGAAAGGTTTAAAAAGGATTGGGATGCTAACTTAATATCTAGCTGGTGTGTTAATAAAAATGTTTGCTCTATGCTGCTATTGAAGGTGGAAGCCACAAGGTAAATGAAGTGCATTTAAAATTAAATTCAAAAGCTGGTCTATTTGATAGAAAAACAGAAGCAGATATTAAACTTACAGGCAACAACGTTTTACAACTTTTTGGGTTTTTATACACTACTGGTGTGAGGGTTTGTTCATGTCTTATAGCACATGGCATGATGAAGCCCGTGGTCTCTTTCTCTGTGAGAAACAATTCATTAAAGAGGTATTTGCCACCCTGGGGCCCTTGGAAGGAGGTGCAGGGTACAAATGAAATAAATAGTAATAATAACAACAAACATAATCATAGAAGAATAAAAAGATGAAGACAAAGAAAAAGCATCTGTCCATCATGTATAGCCCAGTGTGAACTGCAAAAACCCTGTAAGATTGCTGTGATTGTTTCATTTTTTTGTTATAATGTTATGTATTTTGTGTTTTTCTACTGTAAACCACCCTGTGCTCCTCAGACGAAGGGCAGTATATAAATTTAATAAGGATAAGGATAATTATAAGCAAAAAGCCAGTCCTACAGATGTACGGTGGGTCACACCTCAGATAAAGCCTTCTAAAACAGAAATGTCTTTAGTTGGGGCCTAGCCGTCATTATTCGGAGCACCTATAATTTTGCCTACTAATGGCCACTTACCATCCTCCTGTTGAGTGGCGGTTGAGGCCAATCGTGGCACCTCCACTCTCACCTGCACACACCATGCCATTTTGCTGTTTTTCCCATCACCTTCAACCACCGCAGAGGCTCACAAGTTCCCGCCAAACCCATCCATTCAAATGGGCCAATTCGTGGAAGCCCAGGGGGGTGGGGCATGGTGAGTGGACCTGAGGGAGGGAGGCTTCCCTCGGGTCTGCTCGCCATCTATTTAGCCCGGCCAACCACTCAGCGCTGCATCTAGTCAGCTGGGATCCAACTGGGGTGCAGTAAAGTGGTGTCTCACCCACCCCTTGTTGTCTGTGGCAGTGGTAACAGGGTACCCCGTTAGAGGCGTTGGAGGGAAGTCTCTGTCCAAAGAACCAGTTGCATAGGGCTAGTGGGCCATAGAGTTTCCTTCGGCGTTTGAGGGCAATCCATGTAAACCTGAGTTTTGAGATGGATTTACACCCCGAATGTCATGCCTCAGTCCCCTCACAGGGGGGCTGAGAGGGATACACACCCAGTGCCTATGCCAAGGCTTCCTATACCTGAAATCAATGAAGTTGTGGCCATTCTTAATCCCAGACAGTTGTCGTGTCCATTGATTTCCCACTCAATAGTTAGGTGTGCCAGGTGGGAGTTCTGCGGTTTGGCACGCAATTGATTCCAGAGACCAACACTAGTGAACTGATTTTTAGTACAAACCAAGAGCATATCTAGGGCATCTGGTACTCTCAACAGTGCCACATCTGAGGAGTGCCATTGGCAGGCAGGAATACATGCGGTGAGGCTGTTCCTTAGGTAACCTGGTCCCAAGTTGTTCAGGGCTCCAAATGCTAATAGCAAAACCTTCAAGAGCACCCAGTAGCATAAGGAGAGGCACAGCACCTCCCACAGGAGAGGTGTTATAGGGTGCCTGACAGGATTACCCAGTCAACAACCTGGATAGTATACTGCGTTCTGTCCCAGTTACAGCCTCCATGTTAAGCCCAAGGGAAGCCTACATTTGAACCCCATTACTACCATATTTAGTTGAATCTAATGCTCACCTTTTTTGGATAAATTACATTGCAAAAATTAAGGTACACATTACATTTGATGGCACATTTACATTCAATGTACATTACATTTACAAAAAATGTTTTTTTTTGTTTTGTTTCAAAGTTTTGAAAACTGAGGTGCGCATTAGATTTGATGGCACATTAGACTCAAGTAAATATGGTATCTTCCACATCAGGTAATTTCCTTAATTCAAATTATGATAGAGTTGCTATATTCCTAAAAGTGAAACACTCTGGACAAAGTTGTTTTGAATTTTAGATGAATATATATATATATATATATATATATATATAAACACTCCCTTGCCATACACCTGTGTTTTCCTGGAAACTTCACTGATTTGCTGAAAATCTGCCTGAACATCGTTTTCCTGCCAATTCCCAGACGTGTCCAGGAGAACCTGGACATATGGCAGCCCTAAATTATGATTAAGTCATGACTTAAAATTTAGGACTTCAAGAACCCACCAACTGATAGTTGAAATATATTTAATTGTGATTATTGCTAAATACTGAAATATCAGAAAGTATGAAGCCATGTAACAATACCGTCAACCCTCTTGCAAGCTTTTGCTGCCAGGTTTCTACATATAATGAGGAGGTAATTTCAATTAAGCATTCATATACTGGTGCTATTTACTCATCATAGTGCAAGATTACCTTTTCTCTGCTCCTGAGGGTTCAGGGTTGCATTGTAATTACAGTGTCTTTGTTATATATTTTTCAGGTTTATGAAATGGAGACATGACATTTTGTTGGCAAGTAGCAACAGGAACACTTATTGAATAGTTGGTCACCACCATAGGGCTTGAGAGCCTACTTGTGTGTGGATTTGAAAAATGCAAGTTTACATTCCTGCTCAGTTGTGAAGTTCACTGGCTAATCCTAAGAAAGTTATTGTTTTGAATGCACTATTCTTAAGGCATCATCACTGGGTGAGGCCCACAGATGGCCATCATTGCCCATAAACACCTGTGTACCAGATCTCTTGCGCAGCCTTCCCAAACTAGAACTAGAACTCATCGCATCAGCTCCAGCCAGCATGGCCAATGGTCAGGGCTCATGGGGCTTATATTCAAGCAACATATTGAAGACACCATGATGGGGACAGCTGTTTACCTACCTGGGAGGAAAACTCAGCACAAATGATATTCCATCATATCCTCTATCCACCAGTTCAACTGCAATTCTAGCATCCATGGGACTATGCTAAGACAGCAATAATCATGCTACACGGTTGTTCAGTAAAGAAAACCAAGTCAACATTCAGTCTCCTTGACTTTCCCCTCTGTTTGGTGTGATTACTGTTATTCTGACAGGTCTCTATGTGCACAGCCTCAGCTGCTGCAAGTGCACACAGTTGAATTGGGGCCATCATAAAACATCATACCACACTCTGACTGATAATTATGTATGACTGAAAAGCTATCCTCTAAACAGGCGTCTTACACAATTGCCTTGAAGTCATAAATAATGGTGGGAGGAGGAAGAACTGCTGAAATAAAGCTGGAAGTGTATACCCTTCCTTTTGAAAATGAAGGAAAACATCAAAACTGTTGTAAAAGCTCTAATTGCAGGAGTAGAGGCAAACAAGATCTGGAACAATCAGTGCTCTTCACTTCATTTTGTGACTCGAAACACCAATCAAAGGCTTTTACAGTTGAAAGCTTTTATAGACAGACTGCGGTGCACATCAGTTTTAATAAGCATACTTTTATACACTTCATTTTTTTTCATGTTACAAAGCCATAAAGTGTGAGCATAATTATCAATAGCTATTCCTAGCAAAGCACACTATCCAGCAAATGTGTTTTTTAAGAGAGAGAGAGAAGAAAAGAGAAAGAAAAGCAGGAACTATTATTTATGATCATAAAGCTCAATGTTAAAAAGAAAAAAGATGAATGAACTACAGAAGGAAATGGTTCAAAATTACTCCTAGTCCATCCCCCTAAAATAGAAGTGGGAGACCTTTTTCAGCCCAAACACTGCACTTCGGGAGGCTACGTGCCAATGGGGAGGGGGGAGCAGAGACAAAAGTGGGTGGCATAAATGCATACCTTTCCACATTTCTCCAATGAAAATAGGGACAGCCAATTCTGTACCCGCCAACATTTATCTGATGAAAATAGGGACAGTGGAACATTTCGGGATCAATCAGAAAATGTGGGTGAGTGGGTGCGTCTGTAAATTGCAACTTTGAAAATAGGGTCAATTGGAGGGTTCGCAAATTGATGCGACTGCTACCTTTGTACAACAGGGTATGTCCATTCTTTCAGTCACTTGCCTTTTTGTTCATTAATAGAAGGGGCCCCTTCACATACACAGTTACATGAGGACATGTTTGCTGCGTTGTGCTGCCATGCTTTTGGGGTGTGTGTGACAATATCACAACAACATGGCTGGGGGCTGCTGACTGTATGAATCTGTACCATTTCTGTCAGGACCAGGAGTATGTGATGAAGGCCTCGAAGAGAACAATCAGTAAACAGCAGAGTCTGCTGTAGCTGTGTAATAAATTGTTGCAGTACTGGAATAACTCTGAGCCGTCCCTGTGTCTCAGAGCATTTTGTCTGAATCCTTAGAGCATCATCTTGAGAGTAGGCAGTGCACATTAAGCTGCACTACATAGATAACCGGAACCTCAGTCAATCAATTGCTGTGCTAAAACAAGCCCTATTCAGTTCAGCAGCTGGCAAACTAGAGATAATTAGGTCATTCTAATGGCAGCTAGACTTTCTAAAATATTTTTTTGCCTGTCTTTCTGGGCCAATGAGAGCCTCATGCAGCTGTATGAATGAGTTTTGTCAGTTCAGCCAAATTCCTATTTCTGAAACATTTGGCGAACTTGACAGCTCAGTGGTATTTTGGGATATGTTTATTCATACGTCTAAACACCAGTCTATAAACAGCTTAAAAGCTGAATGAGTTAAAACCAGAGTACATATGCCCTAACCAAAGTCCAAATTTAATTACATTGATTTCAGAGACTGTGAACTTGTCATAAAAGCTTAGTTACCCCCATCTGTATAGAAGACACTTAAGCATTCACAGAGCAGAACGGTACTACTTTAGAATGCAATCTTGTCTTCAATGTGGAATTTACATACATTTTAAGTTTTCAGGTTATTAGTCTTATACTACAATGCAAAGAGAAATCTAAGCAATGACAAGATGGGAACCTGCCTTTTGAACCTGCCTAGACTTCAGTGGGACTTGGAAAATTAGACTTAATTTTTTTTAAATGAAAATGATGAAGAGAAATGGTCTGAAGTTTACCAACATTTATGCAAGCCCCAGCAAACTGTCCTACAATGGTAACTCCAGAATATCTGGTGCTTCTGCATTCACCCATTTCTTTTCCCACTGTAAATATCCAAAGGTGCCAAGGTGTGTCCACATAAACAGTAGTCACAGAAAGTGATTCCAAGAAAGGCTAATAACTATGTTGTAGTGAAAAATTCAGAAATAATGTGATGGTACGGGAATTGTATTGGAGCATGAGTTCATTATCAGAGAGGGATAGCAAAGACCTAGCTACAGGGCACTGCAGCACTATTTCAGCTGCCTTCCTTACAGTCTTCTCGTGCTCAGCTTACAAGACGGATGGCAGTGGTATTTGGACGGGGCTGATTCCAAAATGTTGTAACTACTTGCTAATTTCACATACAGGCATATTCAACTATGCTCCAAAACTCTGGGAGAAAGGGGTTATAATTTCAGCTCCACACCTGATATGATCCAGTTAATTGTCAGGGCCCCTTCCAGCTAATATGATTTGCATTTAAGGGGTTTAGGGGAGGGACAATGCACACAAAATGCAACTGAACAAGAACTGACCGGACACTACCACATAACTCTGTTCTTTGGAAGTATGCAATTATAACATTAGAAGAGATATGGAAAGCATCTAGCCCAACCCCAACTCCCTGCTCAATGCAGGATCTACAGTGCAATATGAAACTATGGCAGCCCTGACAATTGACTAGCCAGCCTCCACTTAAATAACTCCACTGAAAGAGCAGAAGTCTGTTTCATTATCAAATAGCTCTTTCTCCTAATTTTCAGCCCAAAATTGCTTCCCTTGCAAGTATTTCCAACCATTGATTCTAGTCCTGCCCTCTGTTGCAACAGGTAAAAAGTAACCATCTGCAAAAGAGCATTTCAGACTTTTGAGGTCTGTTGTGTTGCCTCTTGTTCCTCTTTATGTAGGAGCTTAAGTTTGAGAAGGCCCTCAGCATGCGGCCTCCTCATGGTGCTAGATAGCTGCTCCTGGAAGCAGAAATAGAGGACATGGGGAGTGGTGTCTGCAATAGTAGCAGATCTCTGATGAGAGCTACACACAGAGGGGGGGGGAACCACTATAAATAAGTCAGAAATTAAATCGTTAGAACAAAACAAAACAAAAATGCTATGGAAAATTGCTCAGAATTTTTTTCTTTCCTCTCTCTCTGGCACCATTTGGTGTTGCATGTTTATAACACATTCAAAACACTGTTTCTTGACTAGTGTAGCTGAGTCTGTAGTCACTCTGTACTCATCAGGACAGTGGGGAAAATGGACGCAGAGGAACAGCATAAGCAACGGTGGACTGTCAGGATGCTTCCTTCTGAGCTGGGTCAAGATTCTGCAGTCTCCTCAGAAACAGAAAGCAGCCTAGCTTTTCCCTTGGGAAGGAATAATCATCATTATTGGATCCTGGTTCTTGATTATCATCCCTGAGGGTATGGCTTTCTTTATGTCCAGGTTGTTACTCTACTTCTATGGGTCAATACAATTTTTAAGAATAATGTTATGCCAACGATCTCCTAATATACTTTAATAAATAATGAATCTTTATTTTAGGATTAAAAAATAATGCCATTTTGAAGTCTTCTCGCCGACTATTCTTGAACTTACTTTGCAAAGCTTTTTATAAGCACTTTTAAGGAGCTATTTATAAACCTACGTTAACAGCAATGAGACTCTTAGAATTCAAGCCACACACAGAGCAAGCTCGAAATGGAGTGATTACCTGGGGCGATTTAAAAGTTAACACTGGTAATCTACTGCTGTTTTCAAATCACTTTGCCATCATTTGCTTTTAGAGAAGCAAACTCTAAACAAACTCTTGAAGAAGTAAAATACTAGATTTCACGTATCCAACCTGCCTTCATGCATCCTGTCACTATGAGAAACAGGCATAACCTTGCCTTGACACTGTCTAAGGACAGCAGGTATGTGCCCAATTTGCCCACATAGGGGTGAAAGAGCGAAAATGCAATCAGTCATTCATTTGTATTCACTGCCTATCTTTATTCAAATACAAATAAGCCCCTACAGTAGTTAATGGATCAAAAAAGCCATTTTATATCAAAATATATCAAGGTTTCTTTGTGCAAAGATTAACATCTCAGGTTTACCTCAAATAAAGGTAATAAGCTCTTGGTTGCTAATCAAATCTTAGTTACCTAATTGGTTATCAAAACTGTACTACATTTGATGCACGAGAAAAGCATCCTAGGATGGCTGTTTGTCTAATAGGAGGACTATGGTGAAGGAAAGGAATGCTTAACTCATTTTCACCAACTGCATTTCTACTCGAAAGTCCAAGCCCCCTGATAATTTTCATCCCTGTGGGGACAAAGATATGGGTACCCACACGTGTTAACTAAAAACATAACAGGACTTAAAGGTGACACAGACATGCTCCAATAGTTCTTTTAAAGCCCACCAGATACTACTATAGCATCACATCTGCCTTCATGTACCTCTCCGTGAGTTAGCTGGTTAAATCAATATCAGCATGGTTAACTTGCATGATTTTATGGGGCAAGTAGCAGCGAAAACAAACCATGTTCAGTGGAATATACCACCATCCCTTGCCCCATGACATATCAAACTAGTCATCTCCAAAGCAGTGTTTGAAACTTTCATTGTTCCAGGTGCATTTTGTGACAGGAAATTTCATTAGCGCAAGCAGTTTCTGAGCTCTGGGTGCAGAACTGTGCCTAAAATTTCAGATTAAAAATGCAAAGTGGAAAGAAAGGAGGACCTTTTTCTGCCTCCCCACTTCCAACTACTCTCTGAAGGCTGGAGAATGACCCTCTTAAGAATATTAGGGGGTGGGCAGGGAAGGACTAGACCATGTGAAAAATGAACATAATATTTTAGCTGCAGTTCATTAATTTTCAGCTTTGTATTCTTGTTATAAAAAAGTGTGCCTAGACGTTCCGTTGTTGCATCCATAGCCTAGGTTTAAGGTGCCATTTATCTCCTAACAGTCGTGTCTCAGTTTCTAACACTGCTCCAAAGCTGCTTTTCAGTTTAAGAAAAATTAATGAGAAAACATCACGCATATCCATGTGTAACTTTGAATTTGATCCTCGGGTTTAGAAGTTTTTGGGGGGGTTATATTTGACAGTTGTTATTGTTTTGGCAAAGTGTTCTAAATAAAATCTAATCTAACGCAGTGTGTACTATCATGTAGGAATTTGTCTGTATACATACCTTTCAAGCTGAAATACTGAACGCTATATATTCTTGCGCAAGTTGTCTGCTGTGGAACGATGGCCAAGCATCCTGTTTCAAAAACAGGTTGCTGTGAGAAGACAAAAGTCCAACCATTCTCAAGCCCCCAGACCTGTTTCATTAACTCAACTGCCAGAGAGATGGATTTGCAGCTTGTGGAAAGAAATAAAACATTTGGTATCTGCCACCAAAGACAAAATGAACCAATTTTATGGTTGGTGGTTTTTATTTGTCTAGTATTTTTTTTTTTTTTTTAAAAGAAGGCAATAGATCTACTGCTCCCATTATTTTAACAACAGGCGCTCTCTCTCTCTCTCTCTCTCTCTCTCTCTCTCTCTCTCTCTCTCTCTCTCACACACACACACACACACACACATATGCTGGGCAGACACTCCAGAGTAAATAATGTCACTACAGCAATATGGTAAAGAGCTGCAAACCTTGAAAGACAGCCTAGTAGCTGCAGCGCTCATTGCTGGGGGAAAAAACTTACTTTCATCTTAGAACAAGTCCAAGAAATATCTGGATTGCCATCATACTGTGATGTCTGTCTGAGTCGCTAGAGGGCACAAGACTGAGCTGAGACTTGAAAGATGTATCCTGCAGCAATCCACTTCATAGCCCAAATGGGTCACTTTGGCAAGGGGAAGGATAGAGACTGAGGCACTGCCAAGACCTGTTGTGGGGTTCTCTTCTCTCTCTTCTGCTTAGCAGGAGGGATACGGAGAAAGGGAGATACAGTGGTACCTCAGTTTAAGTACTTAATTCGTTCCGGAGGTCCGTACTTAACCTGAAACTGTTCTTAACCTAAAGCACCACTTTAGCTAATGGGGCCTCCTGCTGCTGCCGTGCCGCCAGAGCATAATTTCTGTTCTCATCCTGAAGCAAAGTTCTTAACCTGAAGCACTATTTCTGGGTTAGCGGAGTCTGTAACCTGAAGTGTATGTAACCCGAGGTACCACTGTATCACTATTCTTTGGTGGGAAGCTGTGGTTGGGAGAGCATGGTCTAAGGTGGGGCAGATATTGTGAACATTTTGTGGGTTCAGAAGAAAGGTGTTAGGGAAACTGAGGCGTGAGGAGGGTGCAAGATGGTTGTGAGGGAGAAATGAGGCAGGCAGGCAGGAGATATGATCCTGGAGAGGGAATCTCTAGGGAAGGAAAACTGAGGCATGGAGAGGAAGTTGGCAAGCAGAGAGGCACCCCCTAGTAAAAAAATGTAAGTAGTGCAAAAACTGTGACTCCCCCCCCCCTTTCGTTTCAATAAGAAAAGTGGTTGGCAGACTGCATCCTTAGATGAAATCTATTTCAATTCTTAGCATGTTTCTCTGAGAACAGCTATTTCTTTCATTTTTATTAAACCCGACATAACAGACCTAAAGTACCAGCTTCATATTTTCATTCGCTAAACATTTTAATCTATGTTTGGTCCTGGCTTTTGTATCACTCAAATATTGAAGTTGATTTCTTTGCATACTGTGGCTCATAGCAGTCGACATTTACATTCTGTAACCCAAGTACGTATGTGTTTCGTATCAAAAACCAAGCCTTGTTATCAATTAGGAAATAAAAGTGGAAAGAGTCTAGCGTTGTAAAATTATTTACCGACTCATAAATTCAGTTAACACCAGTGGTACTTAAGAATGCATAGGAACATAATTGATGTCTTCATTTTTAAGTGAATGTATCACCAGAGAAAGCAAATGCATTTTGACTACCAATCAGTGACTCTAAACGGAAGCCAAAGTATTTTTCTCAGTCATGTTTTCTCCTTAGAGTCCAGTGAAAAAAATATGGCAAGACTCGTGGAAGGGCTAGTGAAACTCAATTTCAGATTCCTATTGACATATGTGACAACTGTTCCCTTTGCAGAAACAATGGAACAGAAGCCAACACAACCATTTTCATGTTAGAATTAATACAAAATTACCCCCCCATGTACTTTGGTATACTCTAATGCATTGTACTAAATCACTCACTGTGTTTTCTGTTTTATGGATCTTTATTCCATGAAAAATGCCTGTAGTGCTACTACCAATGCTGTAAAGGGAAACATTGAAAAAGAATTACCAGATCTACTATACAGGAGTAAAATAAACTTCACTTATAAGAGTAACTTTCACTGACTGTATTGCATCTATAGAACCTTAGAAAGGCTAAAAGAAAATATTATGGTTTTGATAACATATTGCAAATGCTGCAATATAAGAAATCCGCACTGCTCCAATTTTGTTTAGGAAGTGAGATATTTGTTAAACATCAGCTCCAGTAAATTGACTTCCTTTATGTGCTACAGGCACTGAGATGACCAGTATATAAAAATCAAACAAGGTGTGCAGATAGGTTACCAAAAGCAGAAAGTTACTTCAAGGGTTCTAGGAAGTTTCAATATAAGGCTGTGAGTTAACTAGGGCTGAATGAAAATGTGAAAGGCAAGTATCTGCCACTTCCAAAATCTTCGCTAATTACTACTGATTTTAGTGTCCTTAAGCAAGCAACATTGGAGCAGCAAGCAATATCAATGACAACCTGATTCAGTTGTGCATCATATAATATTATGCTCCATCAATCAGACTTAAAGCATTGCTATGATATTTTTAGTCACACTAGTATCGTATTGGACTGAATATAAGCAACACCTGACTAAAAGCCACACCTTTAAAATTTGGGGGGGAGGGAGAGAAAGTGAATATCCCAATAGAAGCCACTCCCTTAAAATTCCACAGGCACTCACCCATTCCGTTTTACCATATGTCTGTTTCAGCAGCGATATCATAAAAGCCATTTTTTGTAAGGTCGCGGATTTAAGCCGCACTTCAACTTTTAACAGTCAGAATTTTTTTGGGGGGGGGGGGAGTGAGGTATTAATTAATTTTATAATGAATGATTTTAGAGTGTTGTTTGTGCTGTACTTTTGTACTGTTTTATTGTTGTCAGCCGCCCTGAGCCCAGCTTCGGCTGGGGAGGGCGGGATATAAATAAAATTTATTATTATTATTATTATTATTATTATTATTATTATTATTATTATATTAATCACCCAAGTCTTTAGAAAAACATTTTAATTTTCTGAGATGACAGAAAGAATGAGTATTTGAGAAACCAAGTGTAAATTTGCACTGAGTTTCAGGTCTCCTTTGAGTTCTGAATATAGAACAACAAATTCTGCTAGTCTAATTTGCATTCATTCAGTTTTAAATTAATGCAAAAAAAAAACACTGTAATGAATTGTAACAGTGACAAATAATACATGTTGAATAAAGAGATAAACCCTGCTGGATGACCATATATCAATGGAACAAGCAGAGATATGAATGAGTCACTGACCATATCTCCCTTTGTGGAATGATTAAACAAACCAGGAATCCTGCAATTAACCATCATTTTCCATTTTGCCAAACCAGGAAACTGATTTGGCAAAATCAGGAAGCTTCAGAACAAGGCAGCATAAACTGTGATTTAATAACCTGGGACTCAGCTACACAGGTAAATTTATAGCACTATATATGCGTTATAAAAAGGTGACACCAGATGGCACTGTAGAGCAGAGATCTGAATTCAATGAAAATTTCCATTGGGAGCTGTATTTTTTAATAGCATTTTTTATATCTGTGTAGATCCAGCCCTGGTTTCCTTCAAATAGTTTCCTGGTTTAGATGCAAATAGAGAGCTAAGCTATGTTTAACTAAAAACCTCTTGATTTAATTTCTGCTTGCATAAAGGAGGAGAGATGACGTTACATACAAGGCAGACAAAAGGTGGTTTCATCTCCTGCCTTATTAATGCAGTCACGGTCTCAGTGTAGATAAATTATTACTTATAATTCAGCGTTTCTTAGACAACAGCCTGGCACTATTATCAACACTGTCTCCGTGTGATTCTCATCAAAGGTCTCAGGGATGCATTCACACAGAGAATGATTATTCTTGGGTGATTCCAGTGATTGCAAGGGGATAAAAGAAGTTGAACTAAAATAGTGGAAATTGCTACCGTAGTGTAGGAATTGCAACTGAGGAATCCAGTTTGAACAAGACATCAAACATGTATCCCCGGGGCACTCAGAGAGAACAGTATTTCCTACATCTCTTTTGGTGCCTTTGGGAAAAATAGGTACACAATAGTAATCTAATCTAATTAATTCTTTGAGACATTTGCATAGAAATGGAAGACATGAACCAGCTATTACACCATTAGTATAGCATGCAGCTCTGTGGTACTGAAGAGTAAACACAGTTCCTCTGACCTCACAATGTTACATCCTAAAATAAACTGAGCACCTTAAAATGATCAACAGCTCCACTAGTTTCTATGAAACTATCTGCATTGAAAGAGAGAGAGAGAAATTAGCATATGTGTGAGATTAGAGGGAAAATGTAATTTTGTGTAAGCAATAAATCAAACAAAGCCCTCTGAAGTTTCAAAGAGATAACATTCTTGCCAGAAACCAGTGAAAAGTACATCATTTCTGTAAAGCTGCTATGGAAACTGTATCACACCATTTCTAATTAATTGCTATTTTGAAAATAAGAACTTGTCCTTTAGATGTGTGGAGCTGTATCATGAAAATATAATTGTAAGAGTTGTCTTCATTGCAATGCAGATTTAGAAAGCTCAAATAAAAAATTATAGCTGCCTAATCACCTGTTCGTTGTTTTAAGAATGTTTGGCAGTGTGTAACACACTAACTTCACTCTAGAGAACTAGAAAAAACACACACGAATGTATCTTAATCATCAATTGCCTTTATATAGGTTCTTTTTATCTCAGAGTTCTGAAATGTATAACATACCAATATTTAAAATTTCATCCTTTATTTTAGTCATACTGTGGATTTCATTTAATTTGGGATGTTTTAATAAGTTGTGTTTTAATCATTTTTTTCCACAATTTATCAGGTGCCAAATGCTCAGGCAGAACCAGCTTTATTTCTTATGTGCTCAAGCCAAAACAAAGTAGAAGAGTTTCCTTTGGGTTTCTCCAGCATTTCCTATTAAGGGTAATACCCCCACTAGTAATTGATCGGCTGCACTTGAACCAGATCCCACAAGGCTGAAAGTCGCCCCAGATTGTGTTCCTATAGATCCATTCCAGGCATTCAAAGTTATTCAGCAACATCCAGCCATGAGGATGGAAGAATTTTGCAGATCAGTGTTTTCCACTCATCTTCCTCCTCCTCCTCCTTCTTTAGTGGGTTATAGAATGGATAGAACACATTGTGGAAATTATCGAAGCATCTTTTTATTAGCTGCAGCCAGCAAAATTCTTGCAAGGATCTTAGCAAGCTGTCTAAATATATCCGAGGATATCCTTCCTGAATACCAAAATGGTTTCAACCTTCTAGGGGTTTGCTTGCCTCTTGTCTGTGATACAACTCCCCCATCTGGAAACCTATGTCCCCACTGTGGAAGGACATGTGGATCCAGAATTGGCCTCCACAGGAACTTAAGGACTCACTGTTGAGACAGTGTTCATGGAAGACAATCTTACTCAGCTACGAGTAATCGCCAAAGAAGAAGAAGACTTTAGTGGGTTGAACATCATCAATCTATGCTACTTTAAAGGAACTAATAAAAGGTTAAGAACCTATTTATTCTAAACTAGTCCCCCCCCCCCAGTTCTTGATATAAATGAAAAGCAAGATCCATCACTAAAATTACAGAAGCATATCAGCCCTTTCAATTCTTAGTATCAGATGACTGAACTTAACCCTCAGCAAAATGACCTGATGTTACAGCTCTTGCGTTTGTGACTGAATCAATAAGGAAAGATATGAAACCACCTTTTGTTGTCCTTGTATGTAACATCAGCTCTCCTTTATGCAAGCAGGAATTAAACCAAGAGGTTTTCAGTTAAACAAGAACTGAAAAGGTTTTTAAAGGAAACGAATATGAGCTGTCTTGGCAGTGCTTCCAACTTCGTTAGCATTTATCCGCTGCTAAAGTAGTCATTATAAATATTTCACAAGCCCATCTCTTCCAATTGTATTTTCCACTGTTCCTGACAGTCATGTGCAAAGAACACTTCACATGATTTCAGATGTTTTACCACTGCACACAGAAAACAACTTCAGCAGCCCAAATGACAAATCTGCTTTACACTTGCTCCAAAGAACATACAACTTGCATTTAAAATTTCATGCCCAAGAGTTCATAAAATAGCAAGCTAGAGAGTGCCTGAAAAGTAACTACCAAGGCATGTTTAAAGTTGCCTCCATCAATATTTTAGGTAAGCATACTAGAGGACTCTGGAATACAGTTTAAGTGGATGATATCAGCCTATAAGTGACCTGTGATTGCACTTTAGTACATAACTTCCCATCTTTCATTCATGCATTCCAAACATTTTTGAAATGGCAGTTAAATCCCAAGTTTGAACCCAAATGGTGATGAAACCTGAAACTTCTGTCAGTAAGTGACTAGACTCTCTCTATCTTGCCAGAACGCAATTCACAAATTCTCAAAGATCTCTAAAAAATACCAATAGGTGTTTTCCTTTTTTAACAGTTTTCTAAAATATAAATATAGGCACCAGCACTTACTTCTCTGGTGAGCAACTAATCACTTTACTACTTAATCTGATACAAACATTCCTTGCTGTGTTGTTGTTATTTTTAAGATATCTCCACCATTTCTTAGATAAGACTATCATTTTTAAAGAAAACCATTGTTCTTCTTAAGCATGGGTAGGCAAACTAAGGCCTGGGGGCTGGATACGGACCTTTCACCTTCTAAATCCGGCCTACGGATGGTCCGGGAATCAGCGTGTTTTTACATGAGTGGAGTGTGTGCTTTTATTTAAAATGCATCTCTGGGTTATTTGTGGGGCATAGGAATTTGTTGCTGTTGTCCCCCCCCCAAAAAAAATATAGTCCAGCCCTCCCCCACAAGGTCTGAGGGACAGTGGACCGGCCCCCTGCTGAAAAAGTTTGCTGACCCCTGTTCTTAAGGCTGCCATGTTCATACAACTAAGTGATTGTCAAAATATTTATTGGATACCAGCCATAATGGAATAGAAGTAGCCATATAACACCTAATAAAGTAGGAAAACACTTACACTGTAATACTTTGCTATTTGAAAATGCAGAATGAATACAGTCTGCTTTTGTAGCATACAGGACAACAAAAGACACAATTATTCTTTATTCTATGTGCAGAGAGTGCTTAATAGACTGAATGGTTAGAAATACTCAAGATACTTGAATGCACTATAAGCATCTTAACATCTTATAACTATCCATTCATTTCATATGGTAATAACAAGTGAGAAGTGGAACGAAGGGCTGAGACCCTTACAATACTGTATCAGCAATAACCTGCAGAGTTAAAATATTCCAGCTCCAGTTGTTGAAGAGGTGGAGGAGGAGGCCTTCAAGCAGTGTAAAAATAAACCTAGGAGCTATAGTCTATAATATTTTGTATAACAGAAGATATACAAGCCTAATCTATTGACTGCATAGTTATAAACAAGCCTATGTTGTTCTGCCTGGCCTTTGGCTTGGAGCCCATTTTATTCCCTCCCCCTCTTTCTTCTTTCTTCTTTCTTTTTCATTTCTCCTCCTGTGATGAAGCTGCATTTTAATATTTTATTGTTTCAATATTTTAATGTTGTATTTTAATCTTGTTTTTAAGTTGTATTCATTCAACTTGTTTTTATTATTGCTTCTTAGCCGCCCTGAGCCCGGCCTTGGCTGGGGAGGGTGGGGTATAAATAAAAATTATTATGATTATTATTATTAAAGCTGCTTCTGCGTGCACCCCATTTCCACAGGAATTATTATTATTAATATATCTATATATGCGCCTCACTGCCTATTAATTGACTTGTAAACAAAAATTTTCCACTAAAAAAATTAGTATGTATTTCAATTTGAATTTATATAAATTTATCCCCAAACTATTACGTCAAGGTTTCGTCTGCATTAAGGTCACTTCCTAAAAGCACCCCATTTGAAATACCCTGCACTGAAAAATATTTATTCAAAATGGCAAAGCAAGAAGATACTGTAAAGTTTGTTTTGATACATTGCTGCTTTTTCCACAGTGAATAGATGGGCCACCGGCCTGATCCAGCAAGCCACTCTTACATTCTGTTGACTCCTTTTTGTAGCATATAGAACATAAAGAGGCACAATGTTTGTTTGTTCTAAATGCAAAGAGTGTTTAATAGACTGAACGGATAGAATTGTTTCAGTTTCAAGGAACTGGAAAGTCTGTAAGCCCCACAGGCGGGTGGCTTGGTAACCCTGCCTGATAGATATTTATCGTATCTATTGCTCAAAGCTATCCTATTAAGTTAACTGATTTTGTTCTGTATTTCTATCATACAGTAAGGGTCCAGTGTCATAATGCAGTCGGGGGGGGGGCAGGGAAATCTTCCCCAATTGCTGTTGGCACACCAGCAACTAGTTGCATATCCCACTAAAATTCTTGGTTTATGAGAACACACACACACACCTAAAAAACTGAGCTATTTTTATGGGAAATCGGCTGCCATACGTCTGGATTTTCCCGGACACTTGCCCAATTTTTACCCAGACACTACTGCTGACTGCAGTATTCCAGATGCATCCGGGAAATTGTGGCCATATGGCAACCCTACTTAAAACAAGCCTTTCTGCCCACAAAAGTGTTTTATCTTTTTTGCAATCTATCGTATTTTTCGCCCCATAGGACGCATCGGCCCATAGGACACACCTAGTTTTTTGGGGGGAAATAAAGAAGAAAAAAATTTTTCCCCTAGGTGCGGGGCTGGGGCGGGGGAAGCCCGAGCTTCCCCCGACCCCAGCCCCCAGAACAGGCTGCTATCCGCAAGCAGCGAAGTCGCGCAGCTCTCCCACGGCTAGCGGAGAGCTGCGCGAAGCCTGAAGCTTGGGGCATGCTGAGCTCAGCGCGCCCCAAGCTTCTGGGTGCAGGCAAGCTCTCCGCTAGCCGTGGAAGAGCTGCGTCTCCCACGGCTAGCGGATAGCTTCCTGAAGCCTGGAGAGCAAGAGGGGTCGGTGCGCACCGACCCCCCTCGCTCTCCAGGCTTCAGCGAAAGTCTGCATTCACCCCATAGGACGCACACACATTTCCCCTTCATTTTTGGAGGGGAAAAGGTGCGTCCTATAGGGTGAAAAATACGGTATTTCCAGACAGCTGGCTCTTCCAGATGATGATGTGGGGAGAGGCAGAGGGGAGTTGATAAAAAATAAAATAATGTCTCTTACTTCAGTTCCTACTTGAACACACTTGCATGCACAGTTCTTTAAACCAAAGTCTACATGAGCACATGTAAACAGATATGCTTATGTAAGGAAGCATAGCACGATTAGGCCTGACCTATTTTCCTAGCACATTTTAAGTTATTGCTAGCTACCCCTTCCTCCCTCTCTTCCTCCCCCTCAGACTGCTTTCATTCCAGCAAGTTTCCCCTTCATTTACTGGAGTTTCTAAACTATTATATGGGTCTGCAGCAATAGGAACTACTTAAAACTTCCCAGCTCTTCTCCACATCAATTAAGAATACCTTTTCAAATCTCATGAAATGACCTTCCAATGGTTACCATTAGGAAGGCAGGAATCTTTGATAAGCGAACAGCTTCAAAAATTGCAAGTATCTCCAGAATCTGTATTCATTTTATTCAGATGAACAGTGAAATAATTGGGTTCACTTGTTCTGCTGTCTAATGCCTGTTCTTTGCGTATGAAGACAGAATATAATCGGCTCCCTGCTCTGAAAATGAGATCTGGGTACCAGCCCTGATGGGTGGAGAAAGAAATAAGGCTTTGTTGTAAAGAGGGCATTGCTAACGAGATTTGTAGCTATTGTGACAACACTGATGACAATATCTGAAGAAATAATATTTTGCATCTTTTCTAGAAAACATTCAGCATTTAGAAAAACTACCTTTATTATTTTATTAAAATGTTTAGATATCAGATTCTACAGTTTTTTAGGATGCTTTAATGCAGCCTCTTTTGCAACCACTGAAGTGGGGTGGTGAAACATGAAAGCTTCTCAAATATTCCACCCATGAGAGGGCAGCATTTCATATACATGCCACTACTATTTATAGCATGGTTTTCAAACAATGTATTTTTTCTTCGCTCCATGAGTTCCTTTTCTCCAATATTAGCATAGAGAAATGCATTAGATGAAATCTTCACCTCCCAAAAGTTATGGAAACATAACTACTGGGCACATTTGTTATGCTACATTTTCCTCTGTACGTATATCTAGTCACATGCTCCTTCCTAAATGTGGTGGCAGAAAGATATGACCCCAAGACGTGCCTCAGTGACCTTGCCAATGTGTAGCTGACCTTGCTGGTCATCACTGTGCTGCAAACTACCACACATGCATGAACTGTGGATATGTAAACGGTAAGGCTGGTGGCCATGAAATATGTGGTCAACAGCACACTTTAAGAGGGAAGGTGTCTGCTACATCTGCCACGTGACAGTGCTATCAATATCCCCATGGTGAGATTTCTCCATTCTCCATCGCTTCGGAGTATTCCATGCATGGGTGATAAGATGAAGCATGAAGTTACACATGTCTACTTGAAAGAAAGTTCCTTCAAGTTTAATGGGACTTATTTTCAAATAAAAAATACTGTATTTGCTTGAATCTAATGCTCACCATAGGGACGCGGGTGGCGCTGTGGGTTAAACCACAGAGCCTAGGACTTGCCGATCAGAAGATCAGCGGTTCGAATCCCCGCGACGGGGATTCCCGTTGCTCGGTCCCTGCTCCTGCCAACCTAGCAGTTCAAAAGCACGTCAAAGTGCAAGTAGATAAATAGGTACCGCTCCGGCGGGAAGGTAAATGGCATTTCCGTGCGCTGCTCGGATTACGCCGGCTCCCTCGGCCAATAAAGCGAGATGAGCACCGCAACCCCAGAGTTGGCCACGACTGGACCTAATGGTCAGGGGTCCCTTTACCTTTACCTAATGCTCACAATTTCTTGCCAAATTATGTTGTGAAAATTAAGGTGTGCATTAGATTCAATGGCACATTTACATTTGCCAGCAAATACATTTTTTTTGGTTTCAAGGTTCTGAAAATTGAGGTGCGCATTTGATTCGATGGCACATTAGACTCGAGTAAACACGGTAGATTCCATCCTTTAATGCTGCAGCCTCTTCAGTTTTACATACTAAGTAAACACACACATTTGTTAACGCTGCACTTTTGCATACAATACTTAAAGCCTCTACTGAGCCTTGCTGAAAATTTTGCTGTGAAGTTCACCATTCCTAGGCCCTGAACAGAGCAGCCCCTAAAGAAATTGACTCGAAAGATCTTTGGAGTATGTGTTAAACTTCTAGTGATGGCTTTCCCATAAATCTGTTAAATGCTGCACTTGTGAAACTGTTCTAGTGCTGTCACACCAACACCTTAAAAAAAAAATACTGGTTTTTGAACAAATACAAAAACAAGAACAATTAGACACTTATCCAACACTACATCTAATGGTGTTTGTTTTCTCCACTGACTTTACACCTAAGCTTACACACTGAATGTTCACGTCGTCTTTTTAAAAGTTTACAGATATTGCCATTTTAAAAGTGGAACATGGGTGCGCTTTCTCCTTGACTTTCCTTAGTACCTATAGCCTAATTTTCTACTAAGTTTAACGATAAAGTGGATTGTTCTTAGAATAAAGCCACACATAAAAAAAAATAAGATTATGCCAAACATTTGTTCTCAGCTACTTACATCTGTTGCTTCAACAGTAGCGGAAAAATGGGCCTTTGCCAAACTAACGAGTTACAGAACAAATGATCTGTTCCCACCATCTGCAGCAAATAAGAAATCAAAAGAAGCTGGGGGGGGGGTGAGAGACTAGCGAACCAGCATTTTTTGTTGTTGTTGTGCGAAAAGGAAAAAACACCCATGGTTATCCGTAACAGCAGTCACTCATAAAATTTACCACCAATACATTTTGCTGCCTGAAGCAGAACAACCAATTGTGCCCCTTCCCCACCAGGAAAATAAATTGTGAGATGGGGAGGGAACTCGATTTGAGGAAATCCAAATGATAAAAAAAATAAAAACAACAACAACACATGAAAACACTTAACTGATTCCGCAATAATTTTGTGCCTCAGGTGTCTTTTCTTCATGCTTTATACATTTATCATTCTGCTCCCTAGCATGAACCCTTCAGGAGCAATGCTAAGTATAAGGAGCAAACAAATTTTCAAATTATGCATATATTCATATATAAAAACAATTCATATTCTAGAAAATGAAATGCTAAGGAGGGGGAGTATACACATATGCTTGGAAGAAAGCCTCACTGAACTCCATGGGACAGTTTTTTAAGTGGCAGGAGGCAGGGCAGAAATAGGATAGGGCAGCAAAGTTAAGTATGCCCACAACTGTAGTACTGCCCTATGTGAAACTGCATTAAGCAGGCAATATTTCCCTACTGATGAAGATTTGGATCCGGAACCTTCTGCAAAAATAAACAAAAGAACAAAATTTAAAAGTAATTTTAATTTATGGCAACAGCATATTCTTTCCCTGACAGGGTAGTTGTTGCTTGTTCATATTATTTTCTCTTCCTACTTACTTACTTACTAATTTATTACTGTTTGGATTTTGTTGTTGTTTCAAACATGTGTTTGCATCTGTTTATGGAAATGCAGACACAAATCACAATAAAATAATTCACAATCTCCTCCTCCCCAAAGTCTTCCAATGCCTCAAGCAATCCTCTTAATCTTGCATGATGGTTTGAGTTAGCACTGCTTAAACCACCACATAACAGTTCAGGTGAATCTTATATTATTCTGACGGCTGATTAACCTCCTTGGCCACTTCTCATACCTTCATGTTTAAGTTTAAAACTAAAGATCACATCTTCCTACATCTGAAGGACTATATCTCCCTATATGAGCCTGCCTGTGCTGTGAGATTTTGGCAGACACATTTGGTGAATACAGGTGAGAGGGCCTTCTTGGTGGTTACTCCAACATTGTGAAACCCCCTTCCACAGGAGGCTAGACTTGTTCTCTCTCCGATTTCCTTTTGCTGGGAGGCAAATACTTCTTTGTTCCAAAAGACCTTGGGCCACTGACTGGCTGTTATCACAGTCTTCTGAGGGTGGGTGTTGTGCTTTTGTGTGTGCTTTTAAAGGTTTTGAAATGTTTTAGTGCTGTCCCCCCAACCCCCAGTGATGTTTTTAAGAGAGTTATTTTGCTTTTGCAAAGTTTTTTGCAGATAAAGTCACTCAGATTCAGAAGGAGGTAGACTCCACCGTGGGAGCAGGGGAGAGTGCTAGAGTCCTGTCTAGTCATGTTACATGGGATCAATTCCAAGCTGTTACCTCCGAGGATGTGGACAGGCTGTTTGGACGAGTGAAACCGACCACCTGACTCCTTGATCCTTGCCCATCCTGGCTAGTAAAAGAGAGCTGGGAAGGGCTGGGCGATGGGCTCTGTGGGGTGGTGAATGCTTCCCTCTGCGAGGGAGCCTTCCCAGATCCACTGAAAGAGGTGTAAACCACAGGACAAACCTGGGTTACTGTTCCGGTAAGTCTAGGGAGAGCTCAACAACTTTGGGGTTTGTCTAAAAAAAGGCTCAACAACCTTCGGGGTGTCCTGGTTTTTACACAGCAGAGTACAGCAGCAAAATGATAAAATGACTGGAGAGGGGCAAAGTGGCTGATTGTCTTTTCAGGTCCTTGTACTTTTGCACTAAGCCATGGTTTGGCTTAGCATGATGTGGTGAAACAGCAACTGTCTTTCTCTACAAGCAAAATAAAAGTTTTCCATCTACTCTGGCTTTTGTGAAACAGATGGTGCTGACTTTTGACTGATCCTTTTTTTAAAAAAAAAAGAACTGCTGCTATTCCTATTTTTGCTTTTACTGTTGCTATGGTTTGTGTTTCACATAGATTCTATGTGGTATCAAGCAATTTACTGTATAAATGAAACTAAAAAAAATAATAAAGATTTTGTTCAGATGGCTGAAGAATATAGCAATGGGAAGTTTGGGTTTGTTGCTTTAAGCCAAAATTGAGTCAATTCCCATACTGTGTCACACCTCATAAATCAGGTAATCCTGTGAATGATAGCCTACTTTCTCTATTAAAGGAAGTATTCACATGAAAGTTGCAGGAAAAGTGAATTACAAAGAACCTTTTTATCTTCAGAGCAGCATATGTTAGGAGTCCATTCCCTCCTATAATATTCATATTCTTGATGAAGCCCTTGACTATCATTATTCAAGGACAGAGGGAAACAATGAGGAATTAATACAATTCACAACAATGACTTTAATTATGTTATATGTGAATGACAGTGTTGTTTCAATTACTGACCCTGTTAATTCAGAAAGCATAATATGAATTTATATTAAATAATCTGGATATAAAGTGAATGAAGAAAAGTTTGAAATATTAACAAATGTATCTTCAGAACAGTAATCTCAAGAGTAAACATCTCTAGAGAAAAGAGGGAGAATCTACTACTTAAAGGGATGCGGGTGGCGCTGTGGGTTAAACCACAGAGCCTAGGAATTGCCGATCAGAAGGTTGGTGGTTTGAATCCCCGCGACGGGGTGAGCTCCCATTGCTGGGTGCCTGCTCCTGCCAACCTAGCAGTTCGAAAGCACATCAAAGTGCAAGTAGATAAATAGGTACCGCTCCAGCGGGAAGGTAAATGGCGTTTCCGTGTGCTGCTCTGGTTCGCCAGAAGCAGCTTAGTCATGCTGGCCACATGACCCGGAAGCTGTACGCCGGCTCCCTCGGCTAATAAACCCAGATGAGCGCCGCAACCCCAGAGTCGGTCACGACTGGACCTAATGGTCAGGGGTCCCTTTACCTTTACCTACTACTTAAAATATAGAATGTTGTTAATGCCACAAACTGAATAGTATTTGTAAAGGTAATTATTGGCATCCATCTGTCTCAGGATACATTGGAAGAGTAACTGCAGGCCCGTCTTATCCATAGAGGCTAGTGGCGCCAGGTTCTGGAGGGCGCCAGGCGAGAGTCCAGGGTACACTGAATGAGCATGCTGAGTGAGTGAGGGTGCGTGCGCCGCTCCCGCCAAGCATCGACTCAGTTTTTTCCCTTTTAGCCTGCAGACTCCGAATTCTGCCGGGTGGCAGAAGGCTAAAAGGGACAAAACCGAGCCAACGCTCGTTGGGAGTGGCGCACGCACCCTCGCTCACTCAGTGCAGGCCTGCTTGCTCGGTGTGCTGTCTGCCGTGGCCACCGCAGCACGAAGCGGCCAGCTGAGCTAAGAGGCGCCGCATCTAGCCTCTGCCTTTTCCCCTCCAGAGGAGCCACCCTCCAGCTGCCGCCCGCCTCCTCCAGCCCTTTGGTCAACAACTCTGGGAAAGGAGGGGCACCAGAGGCATCTTTACAATACGGCGCCAGATATGCTTAAGACGGCCCTGAGTAACTGAATAGTTTTCATAAGGGCAATTATAATTTGGTGGCAAAATCTGATGAAAGAGGAAATGCTGTGGTCCAAATAGAAAGGCTCTGCAGGCTGAGGCCAAGCAAGAGGATGGCAGTTCCTCATCCCTGGAAGAATCCATCGATATACACACACAATAGTTAGCTTAAAGCAGGATGCATATGCTTCTAGTCTCCTGATCTGAGATGCATTGGAGACACAAAGAGAAAAGGGGAGTGCTAAATCCAAAGGCTTCAGCAAGCTCATTTCCCATAAGGCTAAACAATTGTTCAGTGTTGCTTCTGTTTTGGGAGTGTGTCTATGATTGTCGCTTCAACCAGAAGGGAGATTATGGTAAAGTATTGAATGTGTTCGTTAAACAATGAAGTCAATACAGGTAACAATGTTGTGTTTTATTAAGCTTCTTTTTTCCATTTTGTGCATCAATATTATTGGCAGTCAAAATGCATTTTTTAAAAGTGCAGTTCTGTTTTTATTCATTCATTCGCTCATTATAATAAAAAAATCCCCCCCCCCAAAAAAGATGTATGAATCACCATAAAATGATTTAGAGTTTCACAACTTCCACTTGTGCAATGAAGTTTCCCCTCCTTCTCTTCTGCAAACCTATACAAATCTGCTCTGGGGGTTCCCAGTTCTCCAACAATGACTCTGCTCATGCAATGATTCTTATGAATTCAAGTCCCTGTAATATTTCAAGTGAGAGACTGCTACAAGAAATGATTCTGGAAAATCTTTAAGTGTGCATCTGCCTTACTTCCCACTCAAGAGTATTAAATACGGCAAAGTTAAATAAAAGATCATCCAGGCATTAAAGGATAAACCAGTTTAGACTAGAATTATAGGCCATTACTGTATGTGCATCATAAAGTTACTCTGAGATTTCTTTAAATGAATGTACCAATATTCCATGATCACTGGGTTCCTTGTTCTGGTTTAAGCATTATACATGGAGGAGATTCATAATTTAAAAAGAGGTTACTGTGAGCTGTAAGTAAAATCATGCTACATTATTGTGAAAGCTTAAGACAGGTTGCGAAAATTCAAGGAAGTCAGGGGTTCTGTGCTCTCTGAGTTTAAACAGAGCAAGATGATTTGAATGTTTGTGAATAATATCTGCTCAGAGTGAAGAATTATAAAGCACCACCCTTTCAGATTTTCGGGGGGGGGGGAAGGGAGGAGGAGAAAGAGCAACAGAAGCTAGAAAAAATGCTCTCACACTTCTTAAAAGATGAGTGAGTTGCAAGGACACCATTCTTGATAAGGCACATTCTTGATAACCCATGGAGCAAAACACTTTCCTTTAAATAACCAGGCGATGCCATCATGTATTTTCTGAGGCCAAGAGACTGATATGCACAGAAAAGAAATTGCAATATGAAGTTTTAAAGCTTGGGAGCATAACATTTTCTCAACATGTAAGTAGCAATGTAGTAAGAGTTCAAGACAAATAAAATAAATCTAATATGTTTATACAGTTGTGCAATCATTATTATATTTACCAATTAATCTCTGACATAAATTTATCAGTTTTGCCCCACTATGGATAAATGATGCTTCTTAATTTTCATCATGGTGCAAGTCTTGTTCTGAAGCCAACCAATTGCTGGGTAGTGCACATAATCATGCCTATTATGTGGCAATGCAGGTTGTGAAGGTGGCTCATTTGGCAGCTTGCATATAGAAGTTATGTGTTTTATCTTCTTTTAGCCAATGTTGATTTTAATTGTCTTTCATATGCCTGTTTTTATCAAGAATGTTAGTGTTTTGTTCTCTATTACTGTAATAGCCTCTTACATTTTTCTTTGTATGCAATTATGTTAAATAATAAATAAAGGAGTCCCTCCCATCAGTATTCTTTCTACCTTTTTTATACACTCTTTCTTTCTTGAAGACCAGCTACCATGAGAGGCATTACCCGCAACAGGATTACATACATAATAATCCAGATTAGAGCCACAACCCCATAGTCGCCTTTGACTGGACTTAAAAGTCCAGGGGTCCTTTACCTTTTTTATATATAATCTAGTACATTTAATTCCATTTTCTCAGATGCCAAATACAGCATCTCATAATACTTAAGTCTCTGCTGGCAAGGAGCTAGAAAAAGAGTCTAAGGTTAATTGAATTTCTAACAGCTACCAAAGCAAGTGAACCATTACATAACACCAAACCACCCATTTAAGATTTCATTTAATCTTTCAATTATTAAATTAAGGATAAACAATGCACTACTGGACAATCATTACTGTTGAAATGCGATCTTATTAAACAAGATAGTTTTAACACAATTAACTGCACGGGTAGGGGAATATTCCAGCATTCTAAAAGCTATACTTTAACAATACAGGAATGAGTTGCAGTGAACCTCCGGCTAATATGCTCCAGTCACCAGGAGAGCTTGGAAGCTTTTGCTTCTGTTTTAGATTCTTTTCTTGACATGCTGCCCGATCGTGAAAAAACTAGGATTCATCTTGACTATGGCTAGCTGAAACAAATGACTTCAAAAACAGTTTAACCACAATCTATAACCATAGGAAAAGCCTTGCCTACAGATCATCGTTAAGGAAAAGAGACCTTAACCATAATCCAGGGCTCGGATATCTGAAAAGTCCAGAGAGCAGTAAAGCAGCAGTGATGTTTTTGGAATCCAGTACATTTGCACTGAGCCATGCTTCGGGCTTATTGTCACTTGTGAAAGCAGCCGCCATTTCAGTTTAAATCCTGCACTGCAGGGGGTTGGACTAGATGACCCTTAGGGTCCCTTCCAACTCTAAAATTTTATGATTCTAACAAAGTGCCTCTTATTTTAACCATTTACAACTCAACATAATACAGTTAACAGACAGAAATAAAACTTGTTACAAGTACTACTTTATACTTTTTCCACTAAGCTATACCAGAAGTATGAAGGATATAAATTTGCTCACATCTCTTTATTATTAATGCCTGCAAGTAGAAAAGCAAAATCACTTGTACTTTTACAATTATAAATGATTAAACAATGTTGCTCTTCCCTTACATAAGTCTGACACATCAGGTGAATTAATCAGAATTTGGTTCTATTCCATTAAGCCTGAAAAAAAGATAAACTGTACAATTACCTAAACCCCGACGTTCGATTGCCATTTGTAATGAAATGCCGACACTACTTTATTAGCCTCTTTTCCTCAAATCACGAAAACACTTCATTTCTGAAATATTTGCTGCCAGTAAAGTTATTCAAGCAATAATCTTTGTCATATACATTTAAAATGTTTTTCTTGTATCCAGTTAATGAGTGAGAAACCTCCACCTCAAAAAGGGCTACAGACTTACAGAGACATGTGTAAACACAATGAAATTACAGTTTAGAACTGAGCGGTCACTGGTAGTTTTAACCACTAGGACAGATTATTGGCGTCATGTGACAGTGAGAGCTTTTTGTTTTTTATGTTTAGCTTGTTAGTTGGCTGGGAAAGAGTTATAAAGCAGTCAGCCAATATGGTTATGATGGGACATAACTCTATGCCAGGGTTTCCCAAACTGGGGTTCCAGCTGTTTTTGGACTACAACTCCCATCATCCCTAGCTAGCAGGACCAGCGTTCAGGGACGATGGGAACTGTAGTCCAAAAACCGATGGAGACCCAAATTTGGGAAACACTGCTCTCTAGTGTTATATGGGTCAGTCTTAGATTCTTGAGTTCATCCATCTCCTTTCTTCCTCCAACACAGCCATGAGATGGGAAACTTTGTTTTCCATTTTCAGCTAGCTAAACTTACTTCCCATGACTGAACCTGGTTAGTATTAACTAGGTAGGTAAAAGGTAAAGGACCTCTGGATGGTTAAGTCCAGTCAAAGGCGACTATGGGGTGTGGTGCTCATCTTGCTTCAGGCAAGGGAGCCGGCGTTTGTCCGGAGACAGATTTCCGGGTCATGTGGCCAGCATGACTAAACTGCTTCTGGCACAACGGGACACAGTGATGGAAACCGGAGCGCACAGAAACGCCGTTTACCTTCCCACCGCAGTGGTACCTATTTATCTACTTGCCTTGGTGTGCTTTTGAACTGCTAGGTTGGCAGAAGCTGAGACAGAGCAATGGGAGCTCACCTAGTCATGTGGATTTGAACCACTGACCTTCCAATCAACAAGCCTAGGAGGCTTGGTGGTTTAGACCACAGCGACACCCGCATCCTGCTTTAGTGTTAACTATAGTTTAGGGCACTAAAGGCTATCTTATCGCTTTCCAGATGTTGTCGTCCAGCTCCTATCAGCCACAATGCCCAATGGTCAGAAATGATAGTTTGAGTCCAAAAAATACTGAGGGCCAAATGTTAGCTACAAGCCAGCTGAACACTGTGGGTTCACACTGATCTAAGTCCATCCACTACTGCTTTTTTTAGCTAGTTATGTACTATATAGGAGTTTTATATTAATCTACAAAAGAGAGTAGGACATTCATGTTGCTGACCAGTGGGAGTATTTCACCTATGGAAAATGAAAATTAGCATTGCGTTAATAATGACAGTAAAAGGGTAACGATGTATGTCTAGCAATAATGTGAATTATTTGTCTTGCTCAAGCTAATTCTCTTGTGTATACATGCTATTAAAGTGCTAATGCATTCAAGAAGTAGAAAACACTGCATAGTAATAAAGCCTGCCAAATTGCACTGTCAGTAAGTATCATTTAGGATTATGAACAGTTAATCTTGTGTATATATAGGTGTGTGTATGATATATATATATTCAGCTAGCTAAATCTTGCAATGCAGCTAGCTATAATAAAACGTTCTTTATTCTCCAGGGTGAGGAGCGAACCCTCGTGTCTTGGCCAACTTGCAATTCAGATAATTACATGCTACCTAAGTGTATTACTTTTTCAGTTTAAATCACACTAATCATCCCTCATTTCGACTCCTTGGATTTTGTGCAACTTGCTAGAAAATGCAGGTTTATTTAGTCCCAGAAACATATTGTTTTGCTGTGTTTTATAACCTGGGCTATATATAAACGTTTCAGGAAGTATCATTTAGCAATGACATCTTATAAATAATGTAGATAGTACATGCAAAGCAATAATGCAATTGTGTTGGGGATTCAGTTGCAAAGACGTATGTCAGAACTGGCCATTTCAGGTGTTATGCTTTGTTTTTAATTGCTTGACGTTCTCCTTGGGAGGGCTGTGCCACAGTAGCCTCAGGAGGACAGCCTCTACTGGACAGTACTCCCTTTGCAGAATTAGGTTTGCAGTTTGCTTGTGCTTGTGCTTTGCACCTGGATGCTATGGTGATAGCTATAGCCAGAATCATCTTTGTCCAGCTGAGGCTAGTGTGGCAAATGAGTCCTTTCCTGTGTAGGTGTGTAGACCTGGCCACCGCGAGACATTCCTTAGTTGTACCAAAACTGGCTCATTGCAATACACTTTGTATATGGCTAGGTAAAGGTAAAGGGACCCCTGACCATTAGGTCCAGTCATGGCCGACTCTGGGGTTGCGGTGCTCATCTCGCTTTATCGGCCGAGGGAGCCGGCGTACAGCTTCTGGGTCATGTGGCCGGCATGACTAAGCTGCTTCTGGCGAACCAGAGCAGCACACAGAAATGCAGTTTACCTTCCCACCGGAGCGGTACCTATTTATCTATTTGCACTTTGACGTGCTTTCAAACTGCTAGGTTGGCAGGAGCAGGGACCGAGCAACGGGAGCTCACCCCATCACGGGGATTCGAACTGCCAACCTTCTGATCGGCAAGTCCTAGGGTCTGTGGTTTAACCCACAGCACCACCTGCGTCCCTTTGTATATGGCTACCTTTGAAGAAACTTCATCTAGTTCAGAATACGACACTGAGGAAAGTTGTGCATGTTCACCCAAGGGATACTATTCACAGATGCTGGGCAGCAACAGAAGAACTGGCCTTGTCTGAGCTGGTTCCTCGCTTGTGGAACGCTCTCCCCAGGGAGATTCGCCTGGCACCTTCGATACGTATCTTTAGGCACCATGCAGGAACACTCCTCTACTCCCAACCCTTTATTTAATTAGCCAATCTATGGCTTTAAACTTGGGGGAGGGGCTATTGTTTTTGTTTGTTATTGTGGTATGTGTTTTTGTGTTTTTATAGTGTAACCCACCCTATGATCTTCAGATGAAGGGCCATATGTAAATTTAATAGACACTAACAATCATAATAAATGTATAGTCTATACCCATCCTCATAGTTCAGCTGGCAGAAAAACAACTGATGTGATGTAGGTGTGCGGGGGGAGGGGGGCATGAGTTGTAAGACTACTCCATTCATCTTTCTATTCACCTATTCAATATTTCAAAGTCTTCCCCCATCCATGTTCTAGAAGACAATTTTATGTAACTCAAATCTTAGGGTGAAAGCTTGCTCCTCACAGAGCATGAACCAGTCCCCAAAATGAAAAAAGGGAAGCACCACATAATTTTAAGTTTTAAAATATTAATATTAAATACTGAAATATTAATTAGATGGGTTTACAAAATAATCATTGATCAGGATGTTGGAAGATTTAAACTACAAGTGTTGGCTCACTGTCTAATATTTTAAACAGACACATACACAGCCAATCTTTCTTAAAAAAAATAAAAATGCAGCAGCACCCGTGATGTTGCTTTATACAGTAGTACCTCGGGTTAAGAACTTAATTTGTTCTGGAGATCTGTTCTTAACCTGAAACTGTTCTTAACCTGAAGCACCACTTTAGCTAATGGGGCCTCCTGCTGCCACTGAGCCGCCGCTGCACAATTTCTGTTCTCATCCTGAAGCAAAGTTCTTAACCCGAGGTAATATTTCTGGGTTAGCGGAGTCTGTAACCTGAAGCGTATGTAACTCGAGGTACCACTGTATTTTCTGATTGTTGTATTTACTGAAATTACATTATGCGCACACAAGTATAGCAAAAATGTGATAAGAAACGTGATTTAAAGACACATGTAGTAAGTAAGAGGACAACTCTTACAATGCCATTCAAGAAGAAGAGGAGGAGTTTGGATTTGATATCCCGCTTTATCACTACCCGAAGGAGTCTCAAAGCGGCTAACATTCTCCTTTCCCTTCCTACCCCACAACAAACACTCTGTGAGGTGAGTGGGGCTGAGAGACTTCAGAGAAGTGTGACTAGCCCAAGGTCACCCAGCAGCTGCATATGGAGGAGCGGAGACGCGAACCCGGTTCCCCAGATTACGAATCTACCGCTCTTAACCACTACACCACACTGGCTCTTAAGAAATAAACTGAATAAACAAGGTATACTTAAACTTATGCCACAGGCCCGCTTACCTTAAATGGTCAGGCGGAGTTGCAGCCTGGCCACGAACCTGGTCAGCAATCCAGCAGCCAGCTGGGGAGGACTGTAGACAGGCCTGGGTCTGGGGATTCCCCAGGGGGTGGGGCCAACCAGCCAATGGGCCTTGCTTGGGTCTGCCCCCTGGGGCATATATTGAGGCAGGCCCAGCACTCTCCACATTGCATATTTTAGTTAAAATGAGTGAAAACACAAGCCGACAATTGACAAGACATGCACTCATATGCACAAGCGCACCTTTCTGTAGCAACATTTGTGTATTTTTTAACTCAAGAAGGAAAACAGGAATTTAAGCACGGCTGTCTTGGCAGAGAGCAGATTTTGACTAAAGAGAACCAATACTTGCCAAAAGTCAGCCTCCTTCCACTTTGACATAAATCTAAGATGTTACCCTTTAGGTTTAAACTATTCAAAGCAATTTGAAAACTTGGGTTAACCCCAGGCCCTACAGCCTTGAAATTAAATTGCATCTTTGCGAGAACTCATTTGTAATATTCTTCAAAAATCATTCAGTATCTTGAGGGTATATCAGTTTCGTAGGTTTTAATTCTAGCGCTACATTTTTAGAAGGAAATATATATTAGGCACAATCAACAGAAGCTTATAGAGACTATGAATTGACACCAGCGAAATCATTAAACTCAAAGTCAAATCAAATGCATTAATTGCATGGATGCAATTAATTTGCACTTTTGTTTTTTATGTAAGCAGCAGCTGTGGAGAAGCCCAACTCGTCCCAGGACCATGAGAGTAGAGAGGAAGAATCTCAACAAGATGCAGATAGCAGCTTCAGGACAGGTTGTGTTCACCATTGTGGTGGGGGAGTTACACTGTCTCTTTCCACCTGAAGGATCTGTGAGCTAGCCAAGCTTTTGTAATATGTACAAAAATGTGCACATTAACACAGTCCATGGCTGGATCTACATTGACATCTGGAATGATTTCAAAATGATCCGAAATAGATCGTTTTATAACATCACAGGACAGGCTTGTGGAATAAAACGATTTTACTTAACATTGCCCCCATTGGATGGTGGTCAGCGTTTGAATGCAGAAAAGCAAGTAAAATGCTACAAAACGATTAAAAGAGAAGTGATATAACATACAAGGTAACAACACATTAATAGCATTATAGAAGGACGTAGTCTGCCCTTATACATGTTATATCCCTTCGATAATGATCCCTTAATGTTATAAAGCAATTAGTGTAGATGGGTCTCATGTCTAGTCAGGACTTTTACTAATGTGCACTTCAACACAAAATGCACTGCTGTAGACCAGATCTAATGGGGATTTGGGCTGTTCTGATTCAATAGTCTAATGAAAAAAGAAACTAAAGGGAAAACTTTCTGTATTTGACAAAAATGTGGCAACACACATCATTTTTTCTACTACTATAATCCTCAAGGTGTCCTAGCTTTTCACTTGGGCTTAGAGTTTCTGCTGACCTTGCCTTCAGAAGGGCAGAGTTTAATTTTTTAGGATGCCTACAGAAGTTTACAATTTGATCTATGCTACACAAAACCTTAACATATTGTAACAAAGAGCTTAGGGAACCTATGGAGTAGCAAGAAATATTTTTGGTGTGTGCATGCTAACTCGCTCTACCCACCAACAGAAACAGGAAGAGATGAGTAGCAAATAAAAAGCTTTCTCCATCCTTCAGCTATTTCCTTCACTTCTGTGCTACTGCTCTAAAGTTCCCAGTTTTATGGATTTTCTTCCTCTGGGTGCATGCTTCCAAGTATCATAAAATGTGACAAAGTACACGCACACACATTTGTACTGCGTAGGTGTGCAGCACATACTACAAGTGAAGATCACATTCCACTGGACAGTTCTAATAGTTTCCTTATGTCTACTTTGGCCCTCAGAAAGCAGGCTATACGAAGGATCAAATACTGTTAATATTCTAATCTTTTAAACACGATTTGCATGCCATGCTAAGGCAGACCTTGGCTTAATGAAACCATGCAATCAAGTGGGCTTCCAGATAGAAATCTGCACACTAATCTAATCTAAGGTTTGACTTAGTGTGCTGCCCAAACCAGGACTTATGGTCAAACTCTGTCCTTGTTAACCATGAGCTGTAGCCGAGAACAAACCATAGTCACACAAAAGAATATTCTAACCAGAAAAGGCTGCAAAAGCAAGTAGAACATATCCATGGTGCTCTCCCACCAATAGAATGCACAACTGTTGTTGCGCGCACCCTATCTACTCAAGAAGATTGGTAGGGACCCTCTTTAGCAGATTTGGGTGAAACACAGAGAGGCTGCCTGGGAGATGAGAAGAAAGGACAGTCCACTCACAAGACACTGAACGTGGGGCCCAAAATGCACACTTCTTAACATGTATAGCTACCCCACAAAATCAAGCAAGCATATCTCGAAAATGGGTAGTCTTGAAATACTTGCACTGTGCTTGTCAGTACACAAATGAATTTTCGGTAGGTCTACTGCAATGCAAAAGACAGGTGCCTGGTCCACAATACATATTTGTCATATAGAATATTTTTGCAGAGTGGAATGAACACTCCACTCTTATTTTGACACACACACACACACAAATGATCAGAGCACCACACATCAAAACACCCTTCAACTCTGAGAAATGAATACATTAACCACAAACTCTTTGTAGATATTGCAGTTTCCTGCACAGAACAAACAACGTGAAGTTTATAAGAATGCCTGTTGCGGAGCAATGTTACATTATGGATGTCCATTTGTCATGGATGCCTTAGCTGGGATTCCAGCATTGCAGGGGGTTGGACTAGATGACCCTTGGGGTCCCTTTCAACTCTATGATTCTATAAACACTCTCATTTCTTTATTAAAAAAAGAAACAGAAGAGAATAGTACTACTCTCTAGTTGAGTGCCTAATCCAATCTCTGTTTTGTGCAATGAATAATATGTGTAAATGAATTTTCTAGGTGAACAGATTTGCTGGACCTTCCATTGTAAAATAAAATCCAGTTTGCAAGTTGTTTGCAGTCAGCATATTCTTGTCTGTTAGCTTTATGATTGAAGTTCAGTGCATGCAGAATGTAATGGTAGGTCGACATGGCAAGAAAACAGATGAGAAAGTCTAATCTGGGAGAGTGAACAGCTGTGCAGCAAAAAATCTGGCACTCTTACTTTTTCTTCTTCTTCTACACACCACCTCCCAAGAGACAGCTACTCTAATATATCCTTAGCTTTTTCCAGGAGCCTGAATGAACATTCAATCCATTCTGTAGATATTACTGGACATTTCAGTATTGGAAATAATAAATTGCTACCCATTAGGAAAAGGGCTCTACTGTTTTGGGGGAGGATCAAAAGTACTACTACTTCTGGCAAACCCAGAGGCTCACATGCTTACGGAGATTTTAAATTTGCTTTTAATTTAATTATTTTATTCATTTTTTGAGTGTTGTGCCACAAGTTCCATGCTGTGTTATGAGCTCCACAATTTCAAATGTGGTTTGCTGCAGAGCACAGGGAGCTACTGTCTAAGAAACGCTAATCCGAAACGCCAAACTGTTCCTTTAGATCCTGGCCTTTATATCCCAAGTTACATAAAATATGCAGTCATTACTCTTTAGTGGAATGCCTAGCTTCCTTCTAAACCTACTCATTATTTCCGTCTCCATGTTTCTGAGAAATCTGTACTGAAAATGCTGTCTGCAATGGGGAAAAGGGAGAGCAGTCAACGGTATTGGTATGTAGCAAAAAGTACATTAAAATTACAATAAAAAATAAAGCAGCAGGGCAGTTTACAATATAAAAACACAAAAATACATTCCATAATAACAAACAAAAACAATACTCCCCCCCCACACTGTTTAAAAGGCCATTGATAGTTTAATTAGCCAAATTAAACTTAAATGAAATTAAATGAAATTTGGGCACTTGCCTTACTTAAGGGGAAGCAGCTCCACACAAACATGTACAAACAGAAAGAAAGTCAGTCACAATGAAGCAGGTTTAAAAGTGTATAGTGGTAAAAAGGTAAAGGTACCCCTGCCCGTACGGGCCAGTCTTGACAGACTCTGGGGTTGGTGCGCCCATCTCACTCTATAGGCCGGGGGCCAGCGCTGTCCGGAGACACTTCCGGGTCACGTGGCCAGCGTGACATCGCTGCTCTGGCGAGCCAGAGCCGCACACGGAAACGCCGTTTACCTTCCCGCTAGTAAGTGGTCCCTATTTATCTACTTGCACCCGGGGGTGCTTTCGAACTGCTAGGTTGGCAGGCGCTGGGACCGAGCAACGGGAGCGCACCCCGCCACGGGGATTCGAACCACCGACCTTTCGATCGGCAGGCCCTAGGCGCTGAGGCTTTAACCCACAGCGCCACCCGCGTCCCTAGTGTATAGTGGTACTTTTATGTAAAAAAAACAGCAAAACAGCTGCTGTACAAGTCATTATTACTTCTAGTATTTGGGGAGAGAGAAAAACCCCGGAGATTATGTAGAAACCAATACATAAACACGCACTACAGCAGCAAAGGAAAAAATAAGCTGCCAAAATCTCATTTTGCTGGAGCTTTTCTGCCCACCAAATGGTCACAATCCTTGTAACATTGCATTGTTTATCAGTGTATCTTACTTTTTGGTATAAGGCATACCTAAAAAAAAACCTGATAAAAAGTCACGAAGAAGCAAAAAAGAGAAGAAATTAAGGGAGAGTGTGAGTTCTCGCTCTCCGCCCCCCCCCCGAACTACAATAATTATCCATACAAATACTTTATTCACTCTTCATTTACAGCAACAACCATAGTAAAAGTCATTGTTGCTACACTCTTTAAAGACAATTGAAAGACCTTTTAATTTGCTGAATATGAATCATATACATATAAACCAAAAAGCTAAGAGTTCTAGATTAGAATATTAAAGCAGTGCACACAGTATCATATATGAAAATTGCCCTGAAGGGTTTGGCTACACAATTGGCAAAATAAAAAGCTGTGTGACTTTAATATTAAAATACCCCTAATAATAGTTTACCGAATGGAAAGCAAAAAAATACTTTTCCAAATTAAAAACTGGAACAGTAAAAATGGTAAAGAAATTTTGTACAACAAAAGAAATGTGATAATTCTAATATAATTGTGTCTGAAACCTAAACTGAAGCTGCAGCAAACTGCTGAGTATAGAAACCTTGATTTCTATTTTGGCCACACTTTGTTTGAGAAATCTGTGATGGGTTTTCCTTTCCCCTGTGATCTCTCCACCATTCAAGCTGTCAAAGCAATACCCTGCAACTCAGACCAGACTCTGATTTTCCCTCTGCTTGTGCCGCTATTTGAGGAAGGTAAACAAGGAGAAGAGAAGGCTCTTTTTCTTTCTTATTTTAGCTTCTCCAGCACAAATTATGGTTGGGGTTACCAGCTTGGTGACCTCCAGATATTATAGACTCCATGCAAGCTGTCGCTGAATCAGAGAAGCCCTGCCCTTTTCCTGAAGCTAGTAACGTGCTACTCAGAGATATTGAGGCTATCTGGAAACAACTATCTGGTCTCAACACTTACAAGAATTTTCATACTGGTTCAGTTCACATGTCACAGTAAACCCATGAACATGCCTATCTGAGCTGTTTTGTTCCTCCCCACTAGCGCATGGAAGAAACATACCACAATCTCTGGTTTGTCCCTATGTCCTAAACAAAGATTGTTGTTTGTTTCCCTAAAACAACCTTAAGTTTAAACTAACACTACACCAGGAATCATGATTTGCTTCATTGTTTGTTTCTTCCCAGAACTAAGAGAGAGAAGTGCAATTGGCTTGTGCATATTAAGCTATGGTTTGTGGCTCAGTGTAATGTGCATACAAGCCAGATGTCACCGCTAGCACATTTGCAAAGCTAAGCAGGGTCCAGTATGGTTTCAAACTGGATGGGGGACTATGTGTTTTGATTCCTGCATTGCACAGGGTTGGACTAGATGACACTGGACATCCCTTCCAACTCTATGATTCTATGTGAAGTCTCAAATACCTGCAGTTTGTGTAATTTTCCTATCAAGGGCTGGATCTAGACACATCAAACAAAGCATTTCAGGAAAACGTATTGTAGACCTCATAATGGAAACCATGTTGCCAAAAGACGGATGCAACAGCACCATCACAGTGTTATAACATATTTTAAAATGCCTATTCTTTCCTAATGTAGCTGAGTCCAAGGCCTAGTTCTCAATGAGGTGCTAAACATGTGCCTGACCTGTACAAATTCAGGCTGAAATGACCAAATACTCTGAACAAAAAAATCAATAAAAAATAGATGTAAAAGGAGAAAGCTTCTAGGCCAGCCTTCCCACTGACATGTACTTTTATCTGCAGAGGGTTGTTGTTGTTGTTTGCAAGAAGAAATATATCAACTAGAGCTCCCATTTGCAGTCTGTAGTACAGGCCCAGACACAGGTTTAGTATTTCAGTAAGAAGTAGGCCTAATATATTTATAGGATGCACTTATTAATTCAGAAGTGCAGTATATCATAGCAATTTCTGCTTACCTTAGCAGCTTGTATATTAAATTAACAAGCTTATGCATCACATTGGCTCTAAAGGACAACTGCTTATTACACAAGATTGCCAGGCTGTTGATGCTGGCACTAATAAATCAGTAATCATGCTGACTAGGAAATAATTGAAAACTCATCCAGGCCATTTTACAGTTTCTTGTTTTTATTAAAACCAGTGCCCCCACCCTTGTTAAAGGAAACAAAACAAATCCTGCTGTCTATACGCTATACCTTCAAAGCACCTTATTTCTCTCAAAGAATTCTGGGCAATGTAGTTTAACCCTCACAGAGTTACAATTCCCAGCAACTCTTAACAAAACTACCGTGCCCAGAATTCTCTGAGGAAAATTCTTATTCAAATGTGCTTTAAAGGTATAGTGTGAATGCAGCCAATGACAAATGCTTTATTTCATTTCCAAAGTATTGAATAGCAAGGGAAAATATAAAAGCTCAACACCAGTTTCTTAGTACTGTGCAAGGTAGGCACATAAAATTATAAAATTTTATTTTATAAATAACTATAAAAAATAAAGTATCTGCTGCAGCAGCAATCAACTTCTGTACTACCAAGATTCACCACGCGAATGAAACCAAGTTTTAATATTCAATATATGCATATACATCACCAGGCGCATTGAGTAGGGCCCAACATGGGAGGGAGCGTTCCACATGCATGATAGCCAATCCTGCCGGGACACACAGGCATTCCTTTGAGGATCGCCAGAGCGCCTTCCCAGCAGGGTGGGTGAATATCCTACAAAATTATCCTATTCCTATAATTTTAGGTGGTTCTCTAAACCTCCCTCTAAAAGTGTACCTCTATTTGAACCCACTTATGTACACATGAGCTGATTTTGTATGGGGGTACTAAACATACCTACATTTCATAAATAGTTAATAATTGTTTTATATGTCTATTAAATATTAACAGAGTAAAAATAACAAGATTTTAAGCTCATCACTGTACAATTAAGGCTGTAATCCTATTTCCACTTCCCTGGACATAAGCCTCATTGAATGCAGGGGGTCTTACTTCTGAGTGCACATATATAGGATTGCAATCTTTGCTACATTCATTTCCATAGGGCAGAGAAATTTGATCTCTGCATATAAAAAAAGTTTTTAAAGATTTATATTTTTAATAGTAATTTATATGAAGACTTTAATTCATATTTAATTAGGAGTATTTAAATATATTATATTAAATATTACCATTTAATACGGTCATATAATTATGCAGTAAGAATCACATACTTCTTCAGTTTCCTTGCCATCAACAGCATAAAGCAGCACATTTTCACTGGCAAATGCATATTGCACAGGTTGTTGTGCGAATGGATAAACGCTGCACGCTGTTTCTTTCACTGAAGATGACCCAACTGTTGTTTGCTTAAAACAGTTTAGAAAATTTCATGACTGCATCTGCTATATGATGAGTAAAGCATGACACTGATTAAGTTGCCTCTTCTTAAGAAATGTAGCACATTTGACAGAAAAGGCAAAAAATGACATTAGCAAACGTTCTAAAGATAGAACAACTTTTGCAGTTTTTCATCTTACAATAACCCTTTGTCAGATATTATCAACTAGGTCACTCTTAGTCCCAACTGAAACACCAGAAGATCAATCTGTAGACCTCTAGACTCATTTACTAGAAGAACAAATGTTTCACCCTTAGAAACAGGATATAAATGATTGCTTACTTTTGCTTCAAAAGCTATGTTTAAGAGGATTTCTCCAAATCCCAGTTTCTAAATTGAGAAGAAATATAAAGTTTAAAAGAAATTTATTTGCAATCACTCTTGTTTATATTATGTTTTCACAACTATGCAAATTTCATATGAATGTGTAGTTAGCTGATGCCATGATGTTATAACTTACGAAAATTAGCACAAGAAACGTAAGAAAATTAGTTTCCTTCTATTTGGCAGTTTTTACCAGATTTCAACTGCATCTCTGTTGTTTATCTCAACACAAGATATTCTATCTATCTTGTATCCACATGCAAAAGAAAAGTAACAGATAAACTGAGTCCCTTTAAACTCCTTACTCAATCTAGGCAATTCAGATATCAAATTTTATCAGGTACTTCTGACAGAGGAACCAGATAAATATCTGTATCCGCACTACAGACGTAATCTTCACTGACACATAAATCTCAGCTGTGGTAAGGTCCAGGTTCTAAATATGAGCCCTGCAGCTTCCAGAACTGATGACACCATAAAAACCGTCAGCAATTTTAACATTGCATTTTTAGTGCAGTTCCAGAAATAAAAAATGTGGAACCTAACAAAGTATTATTTCAGAACTTTTAGATTTGGAAGTTATGCTTTTCATAGACACCACAATCTTTTCTTCTTAGTTTCCAGCTGCATCAAAAATCAGTCAACTTTCTTCAAATGCCCTCAGAAGTTTATTTTTCTTCTTTTTTTAAAAAAAAAGGATGTTCTATCTGCATGAGCTTTGGGAAAAGAGGCGGATTTTCAAAGTACTTGTTCAAATGTTAGGTGGCTGTGAATGCAGAGTTTAAAATGGGGGTGATATGTTATCCTCTTCACAAGAAAAAAAATACTGTATAATCCTTATTTTATGAGATCCCAGAAGTACACTTAAAAAAAAAATCATTTGGATTTATAAATTATTCTCTATTGCAATGTGTCATGTTTGCTTTGGTTGATAGATCCAGCTGAGAGAAGGTGCCATAAAAGATTTACCTAGTAGTACAATGTATCTAGCACTCTGTCTCATAAAACAGCTTTTATTTCATGTTTCAGAAGAGCAAAAGGAGCCCAGGTAAGTTTATTTCTAGCTTCAGGCAATCAGTGATTGATTTATAAACTGAAGTGTGAAGATTCCTATAACAAAATATTGGATTCACAATATAACCCTCTAGGTGCTACTAAGCATCTGTTGGGTTTGTTTGTTTTTAAAAATGTATTTCTACAAGTTGTCCAGTCCTTTCTTTGCCCACACATGCCCAGTAAAACAGGGGAAGTCTGGGAAATTATCCAGCAGCATGAATAAGCATGTTTCCATTCTATAAACAATTACTGTTTGTTTTATTTCTCTGTGGAATTTTATTTGGTGTTCAGTTTTACTGTTTGTCACTGCTTTGATATTGTCTTTAAGAATAAGGAGTGTACAAATTTGTACAAATAAATAAGTAAAGAAATCCATTTCCACGGAGTTTAACTCTTGCTCCAATCAACTGATGCTTATTTTTAATTTTGTCTTCCAAAAAAATATTTATGGCTACCATCTCCTGGGTCCCCTTCTCTCTGTCTTCCTAAACGCAGTACACATTCTGTCCCTTTGGGGCATGTTTCCAGTCAATGTTTTCCCTGCCTGCTTTGGCCCTTCAGGGCTTAGCCTACATCTCTTCTTCTGTCACCCTGCACTGGGTGACCTCATTTGTTCTCTTTCTTTTAAAGAGAATCTCTATGCCTGACTTCTCTCATTCTGCTACTTAACATGAAATATTGTATCCCAAGCCCACTTTCTACATTGTATAGCTTCTACGTAAAGTGTTTATAAATATATTTTTATTATGTTAAGGTGATACAATATTGGCTACTACGTGTATTGCCAACATCTTAAAGATGATGCTACAGCATATACTCTCCTTCCCACACTTATTCTATTCTCTTGAGGTACAGCATCACCCCATCCCTGAATTCACGCAAGCTATTCACCCCCTCACAAATCCAAGCAGCTCCCAAACCCTGTGTAGTCTTTCCTTCTCACAATGTTCACTATACAACCATCCCTCCATATGTGACTGTTAAAGCACCAAATGCAATTCCCATCTTGATTGCCTTCCACCCTACATGGACACTGAGGTCCAGTGCCAAGGGCCTTCTGGCGGTTCCCTCACTGAGAGAAATGAGATTACAGGGAACCAGGCAGAGGGCCTTCTCAGTAGTGGCACCTGCCTTGTGGAACGCCCTCCCATCAGATGTTAAGGAGATAAACAACTACTCTACTTTTAAAAGACATCTGAAGGCAGCCCTGTTTAGGGAAGTTTTTAATATTTGATTGGGAGCCGCCCAGAGTGGCTGAGGAAACCCAGCCAGATGGGCAGGGTATAAATGATATTTTTTATTATTATTATTATTATTATTATTATTATTATTATTATTTACATCTTCCCTCTCTAAGGTGTTCAGAATGCCTCTCCAAATGTAACTGTCTTTTCTGCCATTATGATAGCACAGCATAGTCAATATGGTGTGCATACATTGCTGAACTACTACTCCCACAAACCCTAACCATGAGCCATGCTGATGAGGACTTGTAGCTGAGCAACACCTGGAGGGCACCACACTGTCTACTGATGTGAAGATGTCTCTTCTCTATCTGGCTGGTTGCACTGGTTTCCTATTCTGTTCTGTGTCAAGTTCAAGGTTCTAGTCATTAACATAAATTAAAATCTCCCATCTTCTTGATTATGTTGCTACATCCTCGACTCACTGGTGCAACTGAACAGAGCAGAATTGAACTCCCTATACATTTTAATGCTGCATTTTGCAAGATTGGGGTGCATATGCAGCCAATCCAGCCACACCTCCACTTGCTCCACACCTGCCAATATGGGGAAGCTGGGTGTGGTTTGGGGTAAATGGGCTCACGGGCCAAATGGGAAGACCACCCTTGATTTACTGCATCCCTATTTCTCAGTAGTTCTGTACAGATGTTTTCATTTATGTGTTGACACTACATGTGGAGAAAAGAGCAGGGCCATTCTTGCAAGCCACACAGCCCAACATATGCTTGCACGAAGCATGATATTTGCAAAAGGCAAGTCTATGTCAGAGGCAGGGTGCACAATGTCAGAGCACTGCTAGCAACCACAGTATTGCTCTCTCCTCTATGCAAAGCTCAGTATATGAAGGAAAACTTCTACAGAGGGGCAGTGTTGGTCCCTTATCTGTGAGGCTCAGCCCAGCCCCACAAAACTCTGCCCCCCCCTGTATGGTTCTGATCCCAATACTATCCCATTATGCACCCAAGCATCCCCAAGACAAATGAGTGCAAGTAGCCCAGAAGCAAAAAGAAAATCTGGAAAAGGCCCTGTTCCTGTGCGCACTGGGAGATTCAGGAATCCATTTCCTGTGTCTGTCTCAAATGGGAGCAAGAAAAAGTGTTGTTGTCCCTTCAGCCCTTAGTCAACTGCCCTTGTTAAAAATTAGTTGGCAACCAAGGTACTAACCTCTCCCTCAGTGTTGTTTGTCCCTTCCCTCCGGATTGACATTTTGTTTTGTGCCGTGGCTACAGTGGGTACCATAATTGTTGCACTAACAGATGTGTAGTTGCAGTAGTAGTATAAATAGTAGGTGACTTTAGGCTGGAATTGCTTGCTTACGTCTATTCCATATTTAACAACTCTTTTAGTTCAGCACACAAAAGCATCACAGCTACACATTATGTGCCTCTGATGCATTTGCTAGTTGATTCCTAAAGAATAAAGGATAGGGACTTAATAATCAAACATTATCTGGATCATCCTTCTTCTTCTTCTTCTTCTTCTTCTTCTTCTTCTTCTTCTTCTTCT